>CM062817.1:1654603021-1655070521 GCA_031772625.1 Pinus tabuliformis | reverse complement strand
CTTTTTATATTGTCTCTAATTTTTTTTAAATTGTTGTAATGTTGATTTTAATACATTTATATATTATTTTAATATTCCATACATCTTTATAATAAATTTGATATTAAATTATCCACGAACTATATATGGATTCAACACCATTCCAAAAAGTCGCACTAAATATGTTTCTATTAAGTGTTTTTTTTTAAATTTTTATTCACCAATTATAAGTTTAATAAATATGTTATTTATTTACGCTGTAAAGCATCCCCTCTGAGAAGAATTCCCTCTCATGCCACCTGTGTTATTGTGAGAGGTCGATTTTGATGTTATAGGATTAAAACAACCTCTACCATTAGATTGAAAAATACATGTATTTTCCAATTACAATTTGGAAGGTATTTTTCAGTGATTTCCCCCGGTTTGTCATGGGAGTGTTTAGCTCTCAACCCCGTCAATCAACAGTAACAGTGTCACATATACAACCACCTCTTCTACCTGAGATTATGGGTTATTTGCGACTGCCTTGAAGCCACATCCACTCAGCAACTGATACTTGGGATTCCAAGTTATTTGTGTCCGATTCTCTGCTCCATCATTAGTTATCAGGTAGAATTTCCATCATTAGTGTACACCCAAAATTTTCTTTAGTAATATTTTTGTTTGCGGTCTATTGGTTAGAGGCGGCAGCTTCCCAGGATATGCCTATTTGCTTCACAGGCTTGGAGGCAACTATCATTTATTTCCTTTGCTGGGTAATTCCCCTTTTGTAAACTCTGCTATTGTGTTATGCTATAGATTAATTATAATTACAAGTTTTAATATGACATTTGTGTTTGATTTTCCGGCAGGTCACTCTCTAGCTTAGCATGGTTGTCAACTGACTCAATTATATTAGACAACCTTTCAACCCTATGGCTCTGAACTCCAGGTTTTTTTGGGGGATTTTGCCGTCGGATAGATTAAATACTAGATTCATTCCTGTTGTTTTACTTTAGTTTCTTGTAGTTACTATTTAGATTCATTCCTGTTGATTTACTTTAGTTTCTTGTAGTTACTATTTACTACAACCCTAGATTCTTTCCTGTTGCTTTACTTTAGTTTCTTGCAGCTACTATTTACTACAGGGTTATTAGTGGGTTATTAGTGATAGGTGAAGGCATGAAACTAGTTTTATGTTTTGTAAGTGAAACTTTTCTGGACTATCCCCTATAAATTTCACTTTCGTTGTAGCTCCAAAGCTCAACTATGTTTCCTTTTGGTTAAGATTCCTCTATGGTACTACCCATTCAGGTTTTCACTGGAATACATTTATATATGTATTTTTTACACTGGAATGTGATTTATGTACATATGTTTTAATTTTAATGCACCATATGCTGTGCTCTATTCCGGAGGTTGAACCCTCTTACTGTTCGTTCTTGAATTGTTAAAAAACTAAGTGAGATGCTTACTCTATTATTATTTCTTTAGATTTTATGTTCTCACTGCTTACGGTTTTAACGCAAAAATGAGTGAGATGCTTACTCTGTTATTATTTTTTTAGATTTTCTATCCTCACTGATTAGAGTTTTAATGCAACTCAATTTTTACTCGACATCTATGCTCATACATTCGAATTTTGAGAGGAATTATGAGATATGGTACGTTTAAATTGCTCCTATTGTGATTTGTTTCTGTTTGATGGTAATGTCTCTAATTTCAAGCAGGATTTTGAGAGACGGGGTGTGAAATTGTAGCGAGCGGAAAATGAAAATGCTACACTTTGTTCCGCTCGATTTCTTTTTTCATGTCGAAAGAAATCTTGAAATTTGTAAATTTTTTATAAAAATGCACTTGCTTATCCTAAAAAACTGAAATTAAATGTATTTGATCGAACTCTGTAAATTTTGAAATGTAGGAAATTAGCTTGAAATTTGAAATTTATGTCCAATTGAAATTGATTGTCTTATAATTGAATTTGATAAGAATGGAAGCTTTCATTTTTTAGATTTAAAAATCGAACTATGTAAAATTTGAAGTAAAATTTGAAGTGTTGGAAATTAGCTTGAAATTTGAAATTTATGTCCAATTGAAATTGATTGTCTTATATTTGAATTTGAGAAGAATGGAAGCTTTCATTTTTTAGATTTAAAAAATTTTAGGTTTCAAAAATTTGTATAATAATTCATTAATATTGATAAAAATATTATTATGAAGAAATTTAAAAAATAGACATATGCATATAGTACTTTTTTTTTCTTTTTCTTTGAATTTGTCTACTCCTATATTGATACAAAAAATAAAATTACAGAGAGGTAGTGGCCTCGAGAAGTCTAGCCCAGAGATGCGGTATGCTCACAATACCTCACTTGAATACTGACCAAAAGACTTGCTGAAGACTAACTAGAAGAGCTTCCATGAAACAGAAACAAGTTGACTGACGCTGAAGACTGACCAGAGGTATATTTAGACCAAAACAAGTTGACTGGGCCCGTATAAGTAAACAGTAAAGCGCTACCCTTTCAAAACTGGAGTCTGACCCAAAAAATAGCTTAATCCTAAACTGAGACTCAAAGACAGAATTAGGAGAATTCCGCCCATGCAGGGGAAACCGACAGTTTAACATTGGAAAAAAGGTCTAAGTCTGAGAACTATAAATCATGTAATGACTATAACTAGGAGGGAATTGAGCATCTTCAAACAGCAGAGAATCAAAAACCAATAAACGCAGACCTAATTAAGCTTCATGAGAGTTGGAAGGAAACTCTTCAACAATGCGACACCCATATTTGTAGGGGTCTTCATCCTCAGAGGGATGGCCCTCTTTTCCTGAAGAACTGCCACTAGTAAGGACGCTCAGACCAGCTTGATTGTTCATGTCCTGGGCTACAGAGCCACTAGGATCCTTACTCTATGTATTGTCAATCTGAGAAGTACCATTCTTGTACTCTGCCCTTGTCTCCAGAGACACCCCCGGTGTAACAAAAACAAAACCACAAGTATCCTCTCGAAGCTCAATGGTGACTGAAGCTATGAGGGAGGAATTACGGAGAGTACAGGGGAATTGAAAACGAGTGGTGTGAGATTGGGAATTCTGAGAGCGCGCTGCTGAATTATGCTACACTCGACCTCGTCCACGGCCACTCCTGGTTACGAGATAGCTATCAGAGCAGAAGTCTGTGGCTTCAGACAAGGAGTCTGAGGTAGTGGAGGAGGGTTGGCGGTTGACGTGGCCTCGGGAACTTCCTCTCTTGCAGCTCATTCTCGAGCGCAATCTAGGCATGTTGAAATGAGTAAGAAGAGTTGAACAGGCAGCAGAACTATAAAGGTAGGGGGGGACTAAAAGGGGCCTAACTTGAGCTCGCAGAGGAGCACTAGGAAATACTATGGAGGAGAGACAGCTGAAATTGCAAAAAGGGCTATATGAAGCATGAAAACCCAGCGGTAAATTAGCACAGTGTTCCAGAGCAAGACAATTCCCTGGGTTGGCTCAAGAGCAAGGCACTGCGACAGCACTGGAATGACATGAGCGCAGGGGAGGAACAAGAATGAAATTTAAGAGGGGCACCATAACAAATGAAATTGCAGGCTGGAGAGGGGGGATGAGCTGCATTAATGTGGCATTAATGTTGTTGGTTGAAGACTTTAAAGATGGCTTCATTCGAGGCCAGATGGCAGTGGTAATAAGCCACGTGCTAACCCACCAAGCCACCCTCGTACAAATTGACTTGTTACACACCCGCATCCGGGAGAGATATGTCTTGTTGCACCAGAAGAGTGCAGTCTTGTTTGAGTTGTGCATCTTTAGAATCGCTTATTGGACTGGAGAAGGATGGGAGCTGTTGATTGACACCTTGATTAGCTAGTCTATCTACAACCTTGCTAGCTGTACGTCGAATGTGCTTGAAGGTAATGCTGCGGGATGCCCTAAGCCATTCTTCAATTTGTTCCAATTTGCTTAGAAGCTGCCATCTTGAAGCGATATTTGCTGCTGAAGTGCCTGAGTGAATCCAAGTGGCTACTTCTATTAAGATTTGAGAATCCCCTTCTACCTCTAGAGGGAAAAAGTTTTTCGTTTCTGCTATACAAATGCCTTTCCATAAGCCTTCAAATTCGGCGGCATTATTGGTGTCTTTTCCAAGTGAACCATGATATATGTGCAGTGCTGAGCCATCATCGTTTCTGAAAATGCCACCATAACCAGCCAGCCTAGGATTTCCCTTAGCAGCCTCGTCAATGCTCAGTTTGTATGAATGGGTGGCAGGAGGAGACTAGGAATGGGGAGAATCAGTATGGATGGAGGAGCTGGGCTTGACTTGAGCTAAAAAAGTGAGGTCCAAGTTCCAATATTTCAGAATGAGGCATTCCTGGGGTGAAGCTAGCAAATCCAAGTCTTGCCAGTGTCTTAGAGCTAGAGTTTCTTGAAGGTTTTGTTTGAGAAGTAGCCACAAGGTGTCAAGGGGCTTACTGAGGTTGTTAAAGATCCTGTTATTTTGCTCCTTCCAGATAATCCAATAGACAAAGCCCGGTAAGAGGATCTAGAGGGAATTGAGTAGAAGGCTTTAGAAAGGATGCCGAGGCCAGTTCCTGATGGTGTTTATAATATCTCCCACCTGTCTGCCCATTCTTCTGTTGCACTATGCAGTTCTCTCCCAAAGTTGTGCTGCTAATGGGCAGGTGTCCAAGAGATGCAAGATGGTCTCTATGTTAAGATTGCAATTAGGAAATCTAGAAGGCCCAGTGAATCCTCGCTTTTGTAGATTATCCCAAGTGAGGATTCGATGTTTGCCTAGAAGCCAAAGGAAAGTAGAGACCTTAGGCCAGATTCTTGGTTGCTAGACCTGATCCCATAACTGATCCTTTGTTATCTACGTGGGTTGATAGAGAAGTTGGTATGCTTCCTTGGTGGTGAACATACCTTTGGGCGTATATCCCCATTGCACTTTGTCCTTTTGATCTGAGTATTTAATTTTTCTGAGTTTGAGCTCTTGATCGATCTCTTCATATGTTTCCTCCTACCAGTTAGCCTGCTAGGTGCCAGCTGATCTCCAAAGTTGAAAACCTTGAGGGGATTGTTGCTGCCAAAACTGATGGACATGGATTTGATCAGTATGTTGCATAGAAGCTTGCCACTTGGGTTTGTGGAAGAGTGAGGCTAGTTTTGGAAGTTGTTGCCAAGAGTCCTCCCAAAATCTTGTTGTGGTACCTGAATGGATTTCCCAGAAGCTGTGCGCTTGAATAAAGGCACTATGTTGCTTGGCATAATTCCAAATCAATGAGCCAGGGGCGGTGGTGCTAATGCGGATGAGATCTTCCTGTTGACTGCCTGGCACATATTTGGCCTGCCAGAGATGTACCCAAGGAATGTGCGGTTTGGAGATCCAGTTCCACCAGATTCGGGCTCCCATGGTGTTATTGCTGTGGAGGGGATCCCTTAGAGCTAGCCCACCAGCTGATTTCAGTAGACAAACCTGAGTCCATTTGACAAGAGCCCATTTTCTGTTGAGTCCTGAGGAACCCCAAAGAAAGTTTCTTTGAAGATTGCGAATATTTGTAAGAACCCATTTAGGGGCTGCCAATATAGAAATTAGGTACAGAGGCATGGCTTGGAGAATGGATTTGATTAGGATCAGCCTGCTAGCAATGTTGAGCGAGTGGTAGGTCTAGGAAGAGAGTCTGGTTTCTAAGTTGTTAAGGAGGGATCTCCAGGAAGCATGTTTGATAGCTGAGTCCAACAGGGGAGCTCCCAAATATTTTGACGGAAGCATAGCTACTGGGAAGCCCAAAATCCTGGCTATATTTCTCTGAGTAAGAGTGGGAGTGTGGAAGAAGAAGAGCTGGGATTTGGAAGCATTGATGGTGGTGCCAGAAGCTTCTGAGAAGAGATTGAGCAGGGACTTGAAGGCAGAAGCCTCTTGATCTAATGGATGGCCGAAAAGCATATTGTCATTGACAAATTGTTGGTGGGAGATGGGGGGTAGACCATGAAGAGAAATGCCCTTTAAGGTGTGTGAGGAGATAGCAGAATGAAGAAGACGACTTAGGCCTTCGTCCATGAGAACAAAGAGGAACGGGGAAAGAGGGTCACCTTGTCGAATACCTCGGGAGGGACGAAAGGGTGTGGAAGGAGAACCATTAAGAAGGATGGAGAAACAGGGGGAGGAGATAAGATTCATAAGCCAACGAGTCCAAGTAGCACTGAAGCCAAATGCTAGTAACATTTGATTAATATAGGTCCAGCTGAGTTTATCAAAAGCTTTATAAAGATCTAACTTGAGAATCATACTTGGCTTTTTTAGGATCTTGAGTGAGTGGATCACTTAATTTGAGAGAATGATACTGTCCATAAACTGGCACCCTTCTACATAGCTTGTCTGCTCTGGCGAGACGAGGAGAGGGAGAAGAAGTTTGAGCCTGTTCGCCAGAACTTTAGATATGAGTTTGTAGATGACATTACAAAGTGCAATGGGCCTGTATTTATCATGTGTATTGGATTCTTCCACTTTAGGTATTAGCACTATGAAGGTCGTGTTAAGGGAAGGAAGGATCCAATGCATCAATTGTGATTCTTCCACTAGCTCCCAGACCTCTATTTTGATAAGCTCCCAGAAAGCATGAAAGAAATTGGTTGTGAAGCCATCGAGACTAGGCGCTTTGTCATCCTTAAGTTGGGCCATAGCATCCTCCACTTCCTGCATAGAGATAGGCTGGAGAATCATATTGTTGTGGTCCGCTGTAATAATTTTAGGAATATGCTGCGTAATTAATCATATGGCCTGATTCCTACAACTCGGCGGCTCCCAAAGAATGTCCTGAAAGTGCTCTTTGAATTCCTGTTCCACTTCTTCATGCACCTCCACTCGCTCCCCTTGCCGATTATTAATGAAGGCAATGTTATTGTGCATTCTCCTTTGAATAGTAGACCTGTGAAAAAAATTTGTATTTTTCTCCCCTTCCTTAAGCCATCTGACCCTAGATTTTTGACACCACAGGATTTCTTCTTGTTGCCTTTGTGCTTCAATCTTGGTCAAGAGGTCCTTCTCCTGTTGCGCAAAGTCTTCCTTTCTTCCCTCAGAGATAATACATTGTTGCAATGTATTCATTTGTTGCTCCAGTGCTTTTTGATGGTCAAAAATGTTGCCAAACTGAGTGCGATTCCATGATTTGAGAGCTTGTTTGAGGTGTTTTAACTTTTGTTGAAACTGGAACATCTTGGCTCCTTCAGGGGGAGTGAAGGATTTCCAAGCATCGTTAACTACTGCTTTGAAGTTAGGATGTGAAAACCAAAATGATTCGAAGCGAAAAGGTCTATTACACCTAGATCCCGGACACGACCACTGTAACATTATGGGTCAGTGATCAAAACCCACTTGAGGCATGATAGAGGCATGAAAGTCCCCACCCAGGTGAATAGCATTATCCAACATAAGGAATCAATCCAGCCTGGAGGCTATATGCTGTGGTCCCCTTCTTTTATTGGTCCAAGTATACATACCATTAGAAGTCTGTAGGTCCATTAACTAATTTTTGTGGATGAAGTATTTGAAGCCGATCCTGTCTCCTTCCAGCTTCGATCTTCCTCTTGATTTTTCCTCCAAACTTGTGATGATGTTGAATTCACCACCACAAATCCAAAGGGGAAAGCTCCTGACAGTGTTGAGAGCTGTGAGAGTGTCCAGCAAATCCAACTTCTATTGTAAATCTTGTGGGAAATATACATTAGAGAGATGACCATGCATATTAGTCCCGATTAGGTGGAAAGTTGTCTAAATAAAGTAGTGTGAGGCGTGGAAATCATGAAGGGAGAGAACTTAAGGATTCCAAATGATTGCTAGCCCTCCTGAAGCCCCTGAAGCATCCACTGAGATTGAACGACATCCAAACCAAACTTTATTTAAGATCTTTTCCAGTGTTGTGCTATTGCATTTTGTTTCTTGTAGATAGACTAATGAAGGCTTATCTTGCTGGATCATGTTTTTTAACATTCTATGTTTTGCAAGGATGTTAAGCCCTCTCACATTCCATGAGATGAGCTTCATGAGGAACCATGGGGAAGAGATTTGAAAAACTTGGTCAGCTTGGGTAATCTACCAAATTCCACCAGCATATCTCCAATAATAATGGTCCTCTGCAGATCCGTTTTACACCCGCGTTTCTTCGATTCTTTCAATATTTTTTTGCCATCCCAAGGACTGCTTGCCTGAATACCAAGACATTTGTTTTGATGTGCTCTATCTAATACTACTTCAAGGCTCTCAATTTGTCAGGGGGGTATAGCACTAAATTATTTCTGTCTACACGTTGTTTCCAGGGTGAGAATGTCCAGATCTCCCAGATCTATAATCTCTGGTTCCTCATCCATGTGAATTGGTATATTTTGTTCTTCCTTGTTTGGCTTTTGATGGATACTGAGAGCTAGAGCTGCATCTATCTCCATGTTGGATGTTTGAAGGGCTTTATCTTGATCTTTATTATCAGAGGAGGCAGAGGCAGGGATGATGGTGGGATCGGAGGCTAAGAGCAGAGCTGAAGATTTTGGAAGAGGGAGAGAGGAAGTAGGTGGAGGATATGAAGTAGAAGGGATGGAAAGGTGATCCTCCAAGTTATTTTGAGAGGTTAGGATTTCAAAGCTGTTACTTATGTCAGGTTTCTTAAGATTGTCAGGGGCAACTGGAGATTTCTTGGCATGATTTCGTCTGCTAGTGACTTTTGTGAATCTCTCAGCATCTTTGCTAGTCTCAGGGACAGGGGCTTTGGATGCAGATTGAGAGGGAAATCCCTGAACAGGTGGCCATGTTCATGGCATTTCCTGCAGCAAAAAGGAACATGCTCGTAGTCTATTGTTTGAACCCATTCAAAATCATCATGGAATAGACTTACCAAATCCGTGAGTGCTTTGGCCAGATGCACGTGGACACAGATCCTGACATATGAGGTGTATCTTCGGTGTTTAGTTTCCTCAGCGACTTTGATAAAAACCCCCAGGCCATTTCCTATGTCCTTTAAGGTCTACTTGTCCTAATATTCCAAGGGGAGAGAGTACATACGGATCCATACTAGAGCCCAGTTGAAATCTTCTTTTTCTGGATTGAATCTCTCTATCCAGTCCCGACGGTACAGGCCTGCAGAGTTGAAGAAATATGGGCCTCCCTCAAAAATACGAGTTCTATCCTCCAGGCAATTGACAATAGCAGTGAAGAAACTTTTGGGACCAAGTTGTAGGGTAACTTTTCCTTTAGGCTTCCATTTGGAAGAAATCCATCCTTGCAAGGCCTTTTTAGTAGGCCAGAGTCCTAAGAACTTGCCTATGAGGGAATGATCCCTCATATATTGGATTTCACTATTGATTCTGTGACTAGGGAGATCTATTTTGGTTCTTTCTGAAGTCTTGGGGATGCAAGTAGCAGAGGACGCCTTTGGTAGTGATGTCGAGGCGTTATGATCTATTCCTTTGTCTTTAGCGGCCGCAAAGCTTGCATCATTATTGCCAGCATTGTCAGTAGCCAATCGATGAAATGGGCAACCAGTGGGGTGGAGCTAGGACTAGCGTTCATGTCTACTCTTGCAGAGTTGTCAGAAAAAGAGCCGATGGGGGGAGGGGGGGCCTTGCCCACCCCTCCGGTGGGTAGACTCATGAAGAAGGAATCAGCAGGAGAAGCCCGAGGCGTCGAGCTTCAAAACAGAGTGCACAGAGGAACAGGGCATCAGGGTTTGCTCAGGAACCCTAGCATGAGTAGTGTCTGGTTGACAAGTTCATTCAACATGAGGGTAACCTTACTCATATAGTACTTTCTTTAGTTGTTGGAGGGTTTCAACATAATTTCAAATCTACCATGAACAAGGAGAAGAAATAGTTGATCTAAATTAGGTGTAGATATTGAACATGAAATTAATCGTGCATGCATTTTTTATTAAGAAAAACTATCACACAAAGCTTATGTCAAATGATTTAGAAGGGCCTTGCATATTTTATGACATCAAAGCTGATATATCTTCATATATCTTCATCCAAGAAGAGTGCAGAATTTGGCACCCCTGTTTCGTCCCCCTCATCGTCTGGGGAATAATTGCAGCTACATGTCTTCCTCTGATAGGCCACCCTTAACTCTACTGCTTAATCCCATCATGGCTCGTTTGGCCGCTTATTCAATTCCACTCTTCACCCACTCATTCTCTTTCTATGTACTGTATTTTAATTTAAATGGAAGACATAGTTGATCTAAATTAGGCATAGATACTGAACTTGAATTTGATCGTTCATGTATTATGAAATTGAATTTAATCGTACATGCATTATATCCCAGTTTGGATTTTGGTTAAAATCTCCTTTTTATTACCAAACACTATCACACAAAGCTAGGTTAAAAGCGTTGTAACTTGAATAACTTATATTCATATTTATACCCGCTCATTCTCCTTCTCTGTACTGTATTTTAATCTAAACAGAAGACATAGTTGATCTAAATTAGGCATAGATACTAAACTTGAATTTAATAGTGCATGTATTATGAAATTGAATTTAATCGTACATGCATTATATCCCACTTTGTATTTTGGTTAAAATTCTTTTTTTTATTTCCAAACACTATCACACAAAGCTCGGTTAAAAGTGTTATAACTTGAATATCTTCATTCAAATTCCCACCACCATTCGAAGCAAAAATTCGGTGTCATCAAAACCCTAGCTATCAGAGCTTCTAGAATCTCTGACCCTAAACATTTAGAAGAAGAACTCAACCACCTCTACAAGGTCTTTATAAACAATGGCTATCAGAAAAACATTATCCAAAAAATAATTAAAGAATCCTCAACCAATATCCAAAAAAGAAAAACTATTGAAAACCCTAGAATCTCCTTACCCTATATAAAAGGAACCACAGACAAAATTGCCAGAATTCTCTCTAAGCATAACATCATGGTTGCCTTCACACCCCCTAACACCATCAAAAACATGCTTGACTCTGCCAAGGACTTAATAGACCCAAAAAATCACAAAGGAGTATACTCGGTTCCTTGCTCATGTGGAAAAGTATATATAGGTGAAACAGGGAGATCCTTTGGCATAAGGTTAAAAGAAAAAATTAATGATATTACAAGAAACAGGTCAGAAAAATCAGGTCTAGCAGAGCATACATGTTCTTCCTCACACTATATTTGTATGGAACAAGCAAAATTAATTCACAAGGAAGACCATTATTTAAAAAGAAGGGTGAAAGAAGCGATTGAAATCGAAAAATCTTCCAACAACATGAATAGAGATGACGGGCTAAAATTAAGTAACACCTGGAAACCCTTATTAAATAAAATTAAAAAATAGTAAACACAGATATACAAACATTCATTCATTAAAAAAAAAAAAAAATTAACTCTCTTTTAAACAAAATTTAATTAGTCAACATAAATAAACCTTCAAACTATTAATTTAAGATTAAGCACATTACTAGTATAGTATTTAATACATAGCAAAGAACTTAAATACGTAACATTAAGATCTAAAAAAATTAAATAAATAAATAAATAATAATAATAATAACAAATAAATAATTAATTAACTAAATAAAATTGTTATTGTATTTCATTAATATTAATTTACTAATTTATTACTATATCATATTAATTTTAATACAATAATTTATTAATACATTTCCATAATAAATTAATAGATTATTACTTTGATTTTAGGGTATTAATCCATTAATTCATTAAAGACACTTCATTAATATAATATATATTATATTAAATTATATAAATATTAGTATATTAATATTATAGTGCTATGTTAGTAATATAGTAATATTGTCTATAATATCAATAAACTATTAACAATATACTAATATATTAATAGATTATTTAATTGTTTATACATTAAGTTATATAATGTACTTGTTTATACATTAAGTTATATAATGTACTACTAATATTAGATTAATTCCTTAAGAATTAATCTTTTAGATCTTTCCCAGATTAATATTTATTAATATTTCTTAAGACAAATACATTAATTATATAAACTAATTTTATTATTAAAAAAAATTAATAAATAAATAAATTTAAATATATACATAATCAATCTCTTATAAAATAAATAAATAAATAATAATAATAATAATAATAAGACTAATAATAATAATAAATAAATATATAGTTAAATAAATAAATTAATATACATATAAATTAATAAAGAAATAATTATTAATCAGTTAGTCAGTTGTAAGCTGACAATAAAAGAAAAACATCGAATATTTTTTCTATTAACTATTAATAGCTCCATAATTTCACGCTCTCTTTTCTCAAAATACAAATCACATTGCCCACGGGGCTTTGGATTGACGGTGAATGGGTGCGCTGTTAAGGCACTCCTTGCGATAGGTCACCGGTTCAAATCCCGTGGGTACTTAGGTTAGTCTTAAACTAGAAAAAAAAAAATACAAATCACATTGCCCTGATGATGGACTCACTAAATTAGTCCAAAACTTTGGTTTCAATAACTCTTCATAGGTTTTTCCACATACAAAAATAAACTTATATTCATATTTATTTTTGGGTGTTTTTTTAAAACTTTTTCATTATTGGAGTTCAATATATTTAAAAAGTTTTTTATATTATAGAATTTGTAAAGAAAATTCTGTAGAGATAAAATTTGTCTTAATTATTATATTAAAGTTAAAATCTATAATTAAATTCAAGTTATAACCTTTATAAATTGATTTTATATTATTTATATTTATAATAAATAAATTTATATTAAAATAATTATTTGTTTTTATTCATTTATCAATTATTATTTATAGGAAAGAGAAGTTAAGTCTTAAAGCTATCTTAACATTTAATCTTCATATATTCAAATTACAACCCTTCTAAATTGATTTTATATTATTTATATTTATACAAAAAAAATTTATATTAAAGTAATAATTTGTTTTTATTCATTTACCAATTTTGCTTCATAGGAAAGAGAAGTTCATTCTTAAAACTATTTTAACATTTAATCTTTTTATATTGTCTCTTTTTTTTTAATTATTGTACTGGTTATTTTAATACATTTATATATTTTAATACTCCATACATCTTTATAATAATTTTTATATTAAAATAGTAATGGACTAGATATATGGATTCAACACTATTCCAAAAAGTTGCACTAAAGACAACTCATTCCTTCATATGTTTGTTTGTTTGTTTTTTTCTTTTTTTCTTTTACCAATTATAAGTTTAATAAATATGTTATTTATTTGTTAGTTATTATAAAAGAATAGACATGCTATTTTTACTTCTTTATTATAAATTAATAATTTTTTGTTTATTTATTATTATTACCCATTAAATAGATATTTTATTCATCTTTTATTTATTTATTTATTTATAAATTATTTAATTGATTTATTCTAAATTAATGAATTTGGACATTTTATATAGGCTCAAATGCTCATTCTTTTCTTTTCCATAAAGTTCAATAATGTTAATGTTAATGTCTATGACAATTGTTGTAATGTGATGCCATTCATGACCTATTGGACCGGGGAGCGAAAGAACGCGACGACTTGGCGTTAGGGTTTCTGAGCAGACCTACAACGGCAGGATCACTGGACGGAAGCCACCAGATCTGATAGCGGCAGCGCAGCAGTCCTCAGGCTGTAGGCTTTGGCAGACGGGCAGAATGAACCCCCGCCAGGGGGAAGGAGGGGCGCCTCCTCCAACAAACGATATCCAGCCAGGGTACAGTGATGATTCAGAAAAGGAACAGGGGCTTAATGAGGGAAATACCGACAAAAGTCAGCAGAAGCAAAAGGAACAGGTACAGCCAGACAAGACGAGAGTAAGCTCGTCTACATGCAAGCCAGTAGCTACATACAGGCCAAAGGTGGAGCTACCCAGTCATCGAATCAATGCCAGGATTCAATATATGAGAGATCATGCTCTCATAGGCAAATTTATAGGTATTTGGCCAAATGAGAAAGCCTTGAGAGCCTGGATCAATGTCAAATGGCATCCAAAAGGACACATATCCCTGCATCTTGGGCCGAAGGGGTTTTTTACTGCAGTCTTCAACTGCTTGGAAGATAGAAACAGAGTTTTCGAGGGAGGGTCGTACTTCTTCAACTCTGCCGGACTATTTCTCAGGGAATGGGTAGAGCGATTCAACCCGGATAAGGAAGATCTAAGCTGGGCACCGGTATGGATCAGGCTGTATTCGCTGCCATGGGAGTATTGGGAAGAAGAGTCGCTCAAAGCGATTGGCAAAGTATTGGGAGACTTTGTTAAGGTAGCAGAAGACACAAAAACGCAGAGATACACCTCATACGCACGGATCTGCGTCTATATGGACCTGAAGCAACCCCTGCCTGATACGGTAAGTCTCTCTCATGAAGATGTGGAATGGATCCAGTTAATTGATTATGAGCATGTACCTTTTAGGTGTAGGAAATGTCATGCTCTAGGGCACCTTTACAGAGATTGCCCGTTAAATAGTAATCCTCCGGCTCAAGCTGATCAGGAAAACCAGTCATCGGACGGTTTTACTAAGGTGACAAATCGAAGAAAAGGAAATAAAAAACCTGCAGTCCCGACAAAGTCAGCTCAAAGGGATCCATCAAAGCCCTCTACGAGTAATAGCTTTGAAGTTCTGGCCAATGAAGAGCAGCAGGATCCGGATCTCTTAACCTCCAAAAGAAAAGAATCTAACCAGGAAAAGACTGAAGGATCCAAACCGAAAACAGGGGAAAAGAAGGGGGAACAAGAAAGCAACATTATCAAGATCGCGTCAAAAACCTGGAGCTTCCCGGAGATGGATATAGATAATACAGACCCAAGTACAGGAAAAGAGAAGGAAGGAGAAGAAAGCTATCAAGAACCTCAAATCATGGAGGAGGACACGGAATCAATAGACATCGGTGAGCTAGACATACTAGGCCTAGAACAAGCATGCAAAACAGGGAATTTCGACAAAATACCTGACAGACAAGTGGACAACCTAGTGGAAGTACTAAACAAAGCCCAAAAAAAATATTCATTAGGGGTTCAAATCGGCAGCCAATGGGATGGGAAGTTTATCACCAAAGACAGTAAAAAAAGAGGAAGGAAAACTGCTTTAGAAAGAACCATCAAGATCGGTGAAGTCTTGGTTGAATCAGGCAGATATGCCAAGCTAACCAAGTACTATAATATCAACCCCAAACCTTCCCAATGAAGGTGATATCATGGAATATTAGAGGGCTCAATGGCCCAAAGAAAGGAAGACTTTTAAAAAATATGCTAATGGAGGAAAAACCAGCAATCCTTTTTTTGCAGGAGACAAAATGTAATTTGGCAGTCTTGGAAAGAGTAGCAGCAAAGGCCTGGCCGGGGGGGTTAGTCACAGCTGTTGATGCTCAGGGAGCCTCAGGAGGACTTGCAGTGCTCTGGGATGCAAGAATAATCCAATTAAGTAACATACATGCAAATAAAAACTTCATACAGGCTATTTTTCATATAATTGGTACTAATATCTATGGTCACATGACAAATGTGTACTTTCCTCAAGAAATCCAGCGCAAGGTAGAAATCCTGGAAGCTTTAACGCAGCTCAATGCAGAAAGGACTTATCCGCTATGGGTCTCAGGAGGAGATTATAATATGATTGCTTCAATGGAGGAAAAGAAGGGAGGACGTTGCAGGATAAACAGGGATGGTTCAATACTAAAAGATTTCATTCAAAATAATTGGTTGATAGACCTTCCTACAAACAACGGCCTCTACACATGGAACAACAAAAGAGCAGAACCAATGCAAGTAGCCTCGCGTCTAGATCGATTCTTGATCTCTGACAACGCAGTTCATCTAGGGGGAGAATTTATAGCCTCCATCCTCCCTTACTCAGGTTCTGACCATTGGCCCATAGCCCTACACTGGAACCGGCCTGGTAACAATATAAGGCGCCCATTTCGGTTTGAGGCTTTTTGGTTAACTCATCCGGATTTTCATGAATTTATCAGGACAACTTGGCAAAATTTCAATCCAACGGATGGGACAAAGATGTCTATATTCCAAAGGAAGTTGAAGCACCTCAAAGAGGAAATAAAGCGCTGGAACAAATTCATTTTTGGCAATATCTTCAAATCAAAGGAACTCCTCACCCAAGAAATGAAAGATATCCAGCAAAAAATGATCTCTGAAGGACGCTCCGAAGAACTAGCCCAGAAGGAGCAGGCTATAGAGAGCAAAATCCTCGAACGAGACCTACAGGAGGAAACTCTCTGGAGGCAGAAATCGAGAGTTAGATGGCTGAAGGAAGGTGAAAAGAACACGAAATTCTTTCACAAAACTACAGTCCAAAGAAGAATGGTCAATCAAATTTCTTATGTCAACAGTGAACAGGGCATCAAAATTGAAACCCATGAAGGAATAGAACAGGAGTTTCTCAATTACTTCAAAAAGATGAATCAAGAACCCAACATAAACAGAACAGAGGCTATTGATACAATCATCAGGCAGATACCCAGATTAATTACTGAAGATCACAACACTCTTCTTCTCAAACCTGTAAGTCTTCAGGAGGTAGAAAACGCAGTGAATCAACTCAAAGCAGGGAAAGCGCCAGGACCAGATGGGTTCACTTCAAACTTTTTTCAGCATTTCTGGGAATTAATTAAATGGGAAGTCTGGCAGGTGGTGGAAGAATCGCGCACTCTTAGATGGATGTATCCAGCTCTGAACGCTACATTCATCGCGTTAATCCCCAAAACAGAGGAATCCAATACTCCAGATAAGTACAGACCCATAGCTTTGTGCAATATTATATACAAGATTGTCTCCAAGGTTATAGCTCTAAGACTGAAGCCCATGCTTCCCCTCATTATATCTCCAGAACAATCGGGATATGTAGAAGGCAGACAGATCACGGATGGTATTATTTTAACCCATGAAATAATACATTCTCTCAAGCAGACAAAACAACCAGGTATGTTGCTCAAAATCGACTTATCTAAGGCTTTTGATAGTATCAGTTGGGAATATTTGCAAAAAATCCTCAACGCCTTTGGCTTCGCCCCCCCTGGATCAGATGGATCAGCAATCTTCTATCCTCCTCGTTTTTCTCCATTCTCATTAATGGCATTCCGTCCCCCACCTTTCGTCCCTCTAGAGGCATTAGACAAGGGGATCCTTTATCGCCCTTTTTGTTTGTCATCCTAGCTGAAGGCTTAGGACGCAGTATAAAATCGGCCATTCTCTCCCACAATCTAAAAGGTCTAGCTCTCCACCAAGCCCCTGCTGTATCGCACCAACAATTTGTTGACGATAATATGTTATTCGGTCACCCCTCTGTTCAAGAAGCGCGCTCTTTTAAATCCATTCTTGATAACTTTTCGAAAGCTTCAGGAGCCCTCATCAACAATGTCAAATCTCAGATTTTCTTTTTTAACACTCCTCCCTCCACCCAGAGAGCTATAGCTCGCATTCTCGGTTTCACCATTGCGTCCCTTCCCTCTAAATACTTAGGGGCTCCTCTAATTGCTTCGGCTCTCAAGCACTCCTCTTGGACCAGCCTTTTAGAAAAATTGGAAGCCAGACTATTCCTCTGGACTCACAGAGCTCTTAATATGGCTAGTAGGATAGTGCTAATTAAAGTTGTTCTGCAATCAATGCCTCTCTACCTATTCTCCATCCTGGCGGCACCGAAATGGGTACTCAAAGCCATCAAACAGTTGCAGCGTAATTTCCTATGGGGAAGCTCGGGGCCAAATCGAAAGTGGGCTCTAGTCAAGTGGGAGAAGGCCTGTCTTCCTAAAAAAGCAGGAGGTATTGGGCTAAGAGATCCAGAACAAATCAATTCAATAATGGGGGAAAAAATCTGGTGGAGGTGGCTCTCAAACTCAAATACTCCCTGGGCAGCCCTCTGGACAGCAAAATATGCAGGAAACTTACCCTTAGAGGAGAGAATCAGAATGTCGGAAGTCAGTAAGGGTTCGATCATTTGGAATTCAGCCATTCAACATCGAGATTTAATTCAAAAACATAGCTTCTGGGAGGTGAAAGATGGCCTTACAGCAAGGTTCTGGGAAGACTCATGGCAGCAGCTTCCAAATCTCAAAGATAGCATTCAAGGAATTTCAGCACGAGAAATAAACCAGCATGACAAGGTAAGTCACTTCTGGAAATCACATACCACCCAAGAACATAGAGAATGGAAAGAAGCTAGTCATATCTTACCTCATAGCTCGGAGCAAATTCAACTTTCTTTGTCCTCAGAGCTTCAAAAACGAAAAATTCTAAGGCTGGCAGGTATGGATACTCTAAGATGGGGATATGAGGAAAAGGGAACCTTCACAACCAAGGAAGCTTACAAAATCATTATCAAAGACAGAGTAAACAAAGACAAAATCTGGGATAAAATATGGAACCCTCCTATTTGGCCGAAGGTTTCTACCTTTCTGTGGCTTCTTTCTCATAATAGAATTCTCACATGGGACAACCTCAGGAAGAGGAACTTTTATGGACCATCCATATGTCTCAACTGCAAACAGGAAGAGGAATCAGCTCTACACCTCATGCAAAATTGTCCGCTTGGAAGGAAATTGTGGGAAAAGGTCACATTCCATTGTCAGAGGGACGGCAGAATGATGGGGGATATTAAAGGCACCCTTTGCAACTGGACTCAAGAGCCATATCAGAGCAAGGTTTTAAACACTCTTTGGCAAATCATACCAGGATTACTGATGTGGAACATTTGGAAGGAGAGAAACAGGCGGATTTTCAAAAATCAATCAATGACTCTGGAGCAGATATGGAACGGAATACACCATAACATCAGAGAAACTCTATCTATTAAAGGCTGGTCTCAAGAGGACTTTCCATCGCATCCGCAGGAGCAAGCTATATGGGACAATTGGCAGATAAAATTACAAGGTCCGACTTCTGCCAACGAAAATTCCTCCAGACATCAAGTGAACTCTGCAAGCTGGTCCCCGCCACCAATCAATGTGTTTCAACTTAACTTTGATGGAGCGTCGAAAGGAAATCCTGGTCAAACAGGATTTGGTGGAGTCATCAGAGATTACCAGGGTAAGCCTCTCATCACTTTCTTTGGATCAATAGGTTGGAATACCAATAATGCAGCGGAACTGGAAGGTTTATGGAGAGGGCTCATTCTAGCGCAGGATCAAAAGTTCCTCCCTCTTATAGTGGAAGGGGACTCCCAAATTCTCATCAATATGGCATTAAAAATTCAACAGGGATCCCCGGTTCATAAGGTCAGTAGTAGCTGGAGAATGGCCACTAGAATGGAGCGACTGGAGCATCACCCGATGCAATGAGTGCTAAGTGAACTATTCAAAAATCATGAGAAATTAGTCAGTTACGACTACCTCTCATGGAAATGGTCATACGTTTGAATGACTTACTTAACGCAGTTGAATCCCAAAAATGATATCTAATATAATGCACTGCGTAATCCCCCATACTTAAATTCAAAAAGAGTCAAGGGATCTCTACTTGAATGGTTCATGAGGCACAATACTTGCTAAGGTTTTGCAAATGGGGTAGCAAGCTAAGTGGGCTTGATTGTGGGAAAAACTCCACAGTTAAGCGCGCTTGAGCCAGAGGAGTTCTGGGATGGGTGACCTCCTGGGAAGTCCTGGTTACCGGGTGCAAGCCCCGGAAGTGATGATTGATGCTATGTGATTCGTTCTCCACATTTCACTAGTTTCAATCCCACTTCTTCACCCCTGTGAGCATCACCCGATGCAATGAGTGCTAAGTGAACTATTCAAAAATCATGAGAAATTAGTCAGTTACGACTACCTCTCATGGAAATGGTCATACGTTTGAATGACTTACTTAACGCAGTTGAATCCCAAAAATGATATCTAATAATCAAGCTATTTCCTTCAAGCATATCAGACGAGAAGGGAACAAACTTGCAGATTTTCTTGCTAATTTAGGAGTGGACAGTGGGAAAGAATTTTTTGCAAGATCACTACAAGGCATAGCTTCGGAGAACCAACTGTCTACCTTCCATTCCATATTAACAAGAGATATGCAGTCAAGAGAGGAACCACACCCGGATGTGGGTGTCAACTTGAGTAGTTAATGCCATTGCATGCGCAGATGGTAGCTGGCGAGGAGATAGGCTGGAGCAGGCGGCATAAGGTGGGCATTTATGGTTCATTAATGCCGGCACGCTATCAAGGTACGCTGATGGAGGATATCAGTATGGCGCTAATTCTGTGGGTCTCTATTGTTCTGGCTCGTTCTGGAAACGTCGAGGTGCATCTACTCTCGGCACGCAGAGGTTCTATTTGGGAGTCCGGGTCTCAGGGGAAGCTGCCGTGGAAGCTTAACAATTCCCAGCTGCTCAGCCTGAGGTATAATTGCGTCGGGGCTGGGTGTTTCAAGCCAGTTTCTGCTTTCAGTTTAAGCCGTCTCAGGTCAGTCTTAGGCATATTTTCTGTAAAATTCAGGTCAGTCTTCACCTCCGTAGTAGGAGCTTGGGTTGAGAACTGGGTTCTCTTGGTGGCGGGACATTATCTGTTTGTCTGGTCTTTCACTTGCGTCCTCAGAGTCAAGGTCTTCCAAGTTACAGTTGGGTCTTCACTTAGAATTTGTTCGACCTGTGATTTGCTAATCCCTCACCCACAGCCTCTGAGTGCTTGTAATCTGCTGATATATCCATCCATGGCACCCCGTCGTCGTGGCATTCCTAGGAGAGGGAGCAACTCGGGATCCCGAGGAGGGCAGGGGGGAAGGGGAAGCCCTGCTCCTCGTCGTATATCCCCGTTAGCCATAGCCTCGCCTTCTAGCCCTCCCTCAGAAGAATCTGGTCCTTCTCTAAACAGTTCGCTGCACACAACAAGATTCAAATTCAAAAGTAGGCTTCACAAGCCGCTTATTTCTGCTATAGTTACGGTCATCTTCTCGGAGGAAGAAGATGAGTTGGCCAGCTCAGATGAAGAATCAGAGGATCAGTTACCATCTCAGAAAGCCAGTGCCTCCCAGAGCAGCTTGGAGGAAGAAACTCTCAAAGTCTCGGCGGAGGTGCACGAAGAGGTCGGTCAAGACGAAGCAGGCGGTCAATGGGACTCTCCTCAGGAGCATGTCATTGCCTGTGAACCAGCAAATAAGTATGACAGTGTCTTGTATCCTGTCGCCCCTCCGGGTGGCAATTTAATGGATGTTGAAGATAACGTTATGATAACTTGGGAGCGAGCCCCGGATAAAGCAAATGATAATGGGACTGGTGAGTCAAAGTAGGCTTAATCTCTGGCACCCTCAGTTTCAGAACAATGATTCAGTTTTTGGGTTTCTTGTGCTCGTGGCGAATTCTCAGTGGGCTAGGCACCTTCCAACACCAGCCAGTAGGTGTTCAGACGTTGGGAGCTTAATTTGGACCTTATTTTTGAACTGCTGGTAACAAGTAGTATTCAGTAATGTCCGGTCTAGTCTTTGGGTCGATTGAGCTGTGTTCAGGTGTCAATTTTTTGAACAAGCTTTTTGTAATCCAAGAGAACAGAAATATCTGCAAAGCTTTTTTGATAGAGGGATGGCCATGGCACCCTCAGAGGTTCAAACCTCTCTGTACATATTTTTTCTTTTTTTAATATAATAGATCAGTCTTTACACAGAAAAAAAAAAAAGTGATGCCATTCACATTGACTTTAATGATATTTAGAATAATATTATAATTATTGTAAAAATAATTTGAAATATAATTATTTAATGTATATGATAATAAAATAATTAAACAAACCAATAGTATAAAAAAGAAATTTTATGTCATATATATATATATATATATATATATATATATATATTGGTTTGTTTATATACCTTTTAACTAAATTTTTTTATAAAATATAATTATATAATTCCTTTTAATATGATGGAATAAATTAAAAGTAGATATGGTATAAAACATTAGATTAGAGTGGACAATGTATCTTTGAATTTACATTCGTAATTCTATATATGTCAAATGGATTTTTGATCATGAAACCCCTATGCAGGGGTTCTGGCTCCTCACTTTAATATTTAAAAAAAAGGGGTTTTGGCCCTTCACTTCAAAATTTGGAAATTAAAGTGTGAATTAATTCAAACAATGAATCACTAAAAAAAAAACACACCCGTTAAAAAGATTAAGTTTGTCCATAAACAAATGGATTCCTTTTATAACCTTCCTCACTTTAATATTTAAAAAAAAAAAAGAGTTTTGGCCCTTCACTTTAAAATTTTGAAAATAAAGTGTGAATTAATTCAAACAATGAATCACTAAGAAAAACAACACAACCATTAAAAAGATTAAGTTTGTCCATAAACAAATGGATTCCTTTTATAACCTTTCTTTGGCTTCACGATGTATCATTCTTGATGTTTTTCTATTGTTTATAAGATGCATTACAAAAAATGTATGTTAAGACTAAACAAAATTCAAACAATGAATTACTAAGAAAAACAACACACCCTTTAAAAAGATTAAGTTTGTCCATAAACAAATGGATTCTTTTTATAACCTTCCTTTGGCTTCATGATGTATCATTCTTGATGTTTTTCTATTGTTTATAAGATGCATTACAAAAAATGTATGTTAAAACTAAACAAAATTCGATCTGGATTAGTATCTCATGCATTGCACTTCTGATTCAATCTTGGTTCAAGGAGGACTCTTGATGAAGATGAAATTTAGTCATGGTAGCATCATAAACACTTTCAGATACATATTCCTAAAAAATTAAGGCAACCATATCTTTAACATATAATCTAACTCATGCAAAGAAGTTGATTAAACTTTACAAAGAAATAGAGATTTGATCAGATGAAACTATGTGGATTATAATCTTTTGCACTAGTCTCAGGTCGACCTGAAACCCATTTACAAGCTATATATGCAAAAGGAGTATACATAGAATAAACATATAAATTTGCATTCTCTTGACATAGTTTACATTGTTCTGACTAGTCTCTATTAATGTTTCTCCATAAGTTTTGGGGCTTGCATTGGATATCTTGATTCCAATTCTTTGCATGGTGCTCTGGACCATAAGCCAATGCTTAGAGACATATGCATATACATTGCGTTCACGAGCTCATGGTAGAAACTTGAATATTTCAAGAAGACATTCATTAGGAAGCATCCTAATAAGGTCTTTTTATTTATGCTTAAGCTTTGCCTCTCTAAATGGTATGATGAAATTGCCACAAAGCCTTCTCTGAGGAAAAAAATTACTTCCAATCAAGGTGCAAGAGACAATAAAAGATTTGTAACCACATGAAGAGAAAACTTAGGCCTTCTAAAGTCTTCATCACCTAGAGATTAATGGCATTCCACCCTTAGCACAAAAGATATAATACCAAACATTTTTTTATTGTGTTATAATTTTCTCTACAAATGTGATGGCAAGCGTGCCCTGAATGTTTGGGAATTTCAAGATCAAGGCACTGATATTGATTATCAATATTTTATTCAAATACACCAAAAAGCCTCAAATCATATTTTCTAGTCTGTAGAGCAAAGAGAATTGACCCTGCAATAGATCTTTCAATGAAGATGGTCTTGATAGCATGAGATCATGATCCATTGGATTAAAATTTTGGGCTTTGTATAGTTAATAAACCAAACCCATCCAACATTGGGACTTGGGAGTAAATACTAATTTTAGTAATATTGAAGTCAACAAAAGGTTGTAGGCTATTATGTTTTCACTTAAATTCTCATGGTCATGTGTAGCAATGCACCATTTTCTTCTCCAACATAGTGCCTCGTGTTAGTTATCAATCTTGTAGTCTCCTTTACATTCTCTAATGCATAATATAATGCTTCATTCCTCAAACCATATAAACTAATTGCATGATATTCCATGGTCATATATTAAAGATTCCAACTATTTATGAAAATATAGAAACTCGGTCTTCCGTTGGATAACTTCAAACATTAACATTTGGATAGTAGTATATGTAAAATATTCCTAGGGATAAGTGTAGTGCTTGGAAGTACCATTGATGGTAGAAACATATCCATACCATTATAATTGAGCACTATGCTTGTGCTATAATATCTTTCATAGTAATTGTTTGAAGCAAGATATCTACAACTGACATTTGATTAGCAAAAATGTATGCAAATTTTTTTCATGGGATAACAAATGATCCCTAGATGGAGATAGAAATGGGGAAGAAAATTGGGTGCATGGCAATATTTCTCCAGTTCTTTGATAAACACTAAATTCTTGTTGGCTAATAGTTCTATGGACCAAAAATACTTGATGCAGCTTAGTCATCATCAAGTAGCCCAAGACTTGACACTAGTGGAGACTGCTCTATGGACCGAAAATAGTTGATGCAACTTAGTCATCATCGAGTAGCCCAAGACTTGACACTAGTGGAAATACTAGTTCTGTTCAGAATGTGGTATGACTATGCACGTATTTTCTCAAAATTTTGTGTATGTTTTTATGTGCTTAAAGAGTTGAATAATTTTATATTTTCTCTGATAAATTAAAAAACACTCATTATTTGTATCTCACCAGGTATCTCAGAGGTAAGGAAATTCATAACCTTTTCTTCAACCTCATCAATGAAAAATTCCTTAAGCTTATGCAATTGAAAAATGCCAATTCTGAAACCAATCAATTCATGTATCATAAAATCCCACAAATGGACTTGTTCTAAGTTGATTTTAGGTTGATTAATTCATTACTATAGATTGAGATCTGTGAATCATAATGCATGCTTTAATTCCTTCAAAATTTTGAAAAAAAATTGATTTTTAGGGATTTTCTTAGCATTTCAATTAAATATGTTACTCTATAATTGAAAAAAATCACAAAGTCTTTCCATAATTTATCCTCTTTATTCTAGACATGAATGTAGCTTCATATGTTGTAGATTATCCATGGCTGTCCTTTTTGCCTTGTTTCAATGGTTGTCATACACTTTATTAATGCCATGACCTGTCTTATAATTGAATTTGAGAAGAATGGAAGTTTTCATTTTTTAGATTTAAAAAATTTTAGGTTTCAAAAATTTGTATAATAATTCATTAATATCCATGAAAATATTATTATGAAGAAATTTAAAAGATGGACATATGCATATAGTACTTTCTTTAGCTGTTGGAGGGTTTCAACATAATTTCAAGTCTACCAGAAACAAGGAGCTCCTTGTGATTGTTTAGTCCCATTTGCTTGCTTCAGATAATCTTACTGTGAATATAAAAGTTAAGAGACAAAATTAATTTAATAATGTAGGCATAGGTATGGGAACACCATAATTAACATGGCATTCATGCTAGACATTAATAATATTTATTAGAGAATGCAAAGGGGATTAATAATAATCATTGAAGGATTAATAATAATGATTGAGGTGTTATTTTTTTAATACACATTTTATTAATGATGAGTGAAACTCTATCTTGAATGTAAAACACATTTTTATTCTTAATACAAGTTCCATACTATGCTATAGGCTTACGGCGTTTCCTTAACATCTGGTGCAATTGCTAGTTTCTAGTTTTAGTATTCCTGGGGATGGAGGGTTTAGATATACCTTAAAAGTAATTATAATTTTTTTGATTTTATATTTTATAAAAAAATGTTCTAAAATTAAATTAAAATAAAGTATTTGTAAAATATTTTGATTTAGAAACAAGTTATGGTTTTTGGACATGCGTTATTGATAAGCCATGATATTGGCCCATGGTATCGTAATAATTAAAAGGTTATATTCTTAACATAATAATCAAAAGCATAAATGGCCAATGGTATTGATAAACTATGGTATTAGCCCATGGTATTATGATTTTTTTCCCTCCTCACCCTCTTTCTATCTTTCTCTTGTGGGTATTGGCCCATGTTGTTATAAAAAAGCCTATTTAGAATTTAATAATATCCATGGTGAATATTCATGATTAAAAATCTTGTTATATTGTAAATATTAAATATTTATCGGCTTATTAATTAAATTTAAATATGGTTATGCAATCATTATTTTAATTTATATGGTAAAATGGATGTTAATTTATAAGTACTATTTATATGTTATAGATTTTAATGTGATATGTATATTATACCTTCTTTTATCTAAAAAAATATTCGTAATTTTATTAATAAAATTAATGTTACAATAAAAAAAAAAAAAAAAAAAAATTGAATTTAAAAGATATCTCACATCTAATGTTCACCCATCCACCCTAAATTGGGCTATAGTGCATCTCTTAGCCCAATCACATCTTTAAATATATAAATACTCTTAGTTTTAATTTTATTAAAACAATAATAAAACATATAGTTACATATATATATATTTTTGACATTTTTCTTTGACATATTTTATAAATATTTCAATTTAATTTTTAATGAGATACACATAATATATATATATATATATATATATATATATATATATATATATATATATATATATAGAGCTTAGAAAAAAAAGTTTATCGTTTATATGTTAATTAAATTTAAACATAAAATTATGAAATATAATGATTACAAATATGAATTACTATTTTAATTTATATGGTAAAATGGATTTTATTTTATAGCTACTATTTATATTTTATATAAAACACACCCGTGGGCACACACATATATTCTTATTTCTAATTATATATTCATTAATTAATTTTTTTGAGTTTTTATATGTTCATTAATTATGTTTTTCAAATATCATGGTCACTAATATATGAATCATTATTATTTAAAATTATTTTAAGGTGATTTGTATATTGTGATATAAAAAAATATGTTTGTAATTTTTATTAACAATATAAAGTTGAATTGAATATTATGTTTTTTAATTATTATTTTTTGATTTAATGCTCTAATGAACACGCCACTACAACATCTTCCCCACACTAGGAAAGAGAGTTCCTTTGTGTGCAATCATCATATTTTATGAGTAATTTGAATTTTCTCCTTGGCTCATTAGTCAACTTTTTAGTAGATTTATTCTCTCTTTCTTTCTTATTCTCCAAGGCAAGTAGATACTTAAATATTTTCTCACACGTATATCCTATTATTATGCTTAGAATCTAACTTGGTATTAGATCATAAATGAGTTTATGAAAAGAATTGATATTTTATTGTAGATTTCAAAATAATAAAATAGCCCAAAAAGAATAGAATGGCTTACAATGATCCTCACTCCTTTCAATTACTTCGATTGGAAGTCAAATATTATTTTATTGCTAGCAAGGGACTCTATAGGATTACAATAGGTATTGAAATTGATCTTACATCAACCATCTAGATATGAAATTACTTCAATGGGATGCATGAAGCCTACTTGAAACTATGTTTCTTTAGCGTAAATGATACTCTATTTATTTATTGCACCTATTCGACTCTTTTGTGTTCAGCCAAGCTCAAGACTTAAAGTTTAGACAAAACTAGAGGGATCATTTGCAATAAAGATGAGTGGAGAGGACATTAGCAAGATAATGAGATGGTTAATGTAGATCAAAACCACTTTGGGACCCTACAATACTTCTTATCCAAGTTATAAACTCCGATGATACAAGTAAAATCTTGTGGGATAGATAGGAGAGAGGAAATACATATTTTTTACCTACTTTCTGAAGTAGGTCCTTAATATTTTGTCTTTCTCTCTTCTTTCCATAGTCCTTAATATTTTTTCTCTCTATCTTCTTTCCATATCATTAAAATATCCATGGATAAGAATTATAAAATGGAATATTTGGATGATTTCATTAAGCCTTTGATACATGAGCATAATTAACTCATACATAATGGATTTATTAACCATTATATACCCTATGCACTTACAATGAAGGATGATAATAAGAAATGTAAGAAAAAAATAAGGAATCTTGATCATATAGATGGAGAAATATCTCAAACTAGTAAGGAAATTAATATTCCCATAGGAGAAAAAACTCCATATAATCCAACAAGGGCATCACTCTTCCCTCTTCATAGTCTATAGTCTATAGGTTTATAGAGTTGACTAAAGCCATTGCAACATTAACCTTAGAAGCATTAGGAATTTTCCTATCAAAGCCTCAACAAATTTAACAAGGGGTAGGAGGTGTTCTCCTCATAGAAGTGCATAAATGGAGGAAAGCCTTGACGTCCCAGAAAAGGTTCCTATTGTGATGAGATATGGCACTATGACATAACAATGTCATGTGGTAAGCTCTGTGTCTAGTATTTTTGTGTTGATTGACATCAACAAACCAATAAAAAATGAAATGGCTATCATTATTAGAATTCTTTCAACTGGTAGGATTAGTGGTAGCAACTTTCTATCTACTTTTCCTAATCACTGAAGACTATATAAAGCTTGGAAAGGAGAAAATACACAGTTTGATTAGAGTGTATAACCCAATGCAATCTACTAAAACGATGCAATATCTCATCAAAGAGGATGAAGACTCAAATAATAGGCAGTTTTTCAGGGTTGGTGGTGAAACAAGTAGTAACAATTGTAGTTTCAAATGTAGGTGGGGTGGTAGATGGATTAAATGTATTATATATTGGTGTACTAGTTGTTGCGATTGGGCACAATGTGTATTTTAACGCCTTGAAGTATTGAAAAATAAATTCTTAGACAAATTGGATTAATGGTTGGCTTCCTTTCAGTTTGAATAAAATCAAATGATAATAAAGGGAGATGGCTAGTGTTTTTGAGTTTCAAATCCAAACATTTTCTTGAGGTTTTGAATAGGCAGTATTCCTCTAGAATGAAAAATGATAGAAGCATTACATAGTGAATATGAATATTGTTTTATTCACTTGCAAGATGGAATCCTTTGGGAGTACTGGGTTTGGTTGATCTCTAGGGCTGGTGGTGGTAACTAACGAATACTCATAGTCAGTAGAAATTAGTGAGTTTGGTGAATTGGGACTCAATTTGAATGAAGGGAGATCTTGTATTTAATGAGTTTAGGAGGTTGATATAATCTCCAAGATTTGGAGAAATCCCTAGGAGAACATTTGACAACCTATTATTTCCTGCCAGCAAAGTATTAGTGAGACATAAAAACATCCTCAATAAAAAACCAATAGAGTTTTAAAATTTTGGGGCTTCCTGGGGATAGAAGTGAGGAGTCGATCTTTCAAATTGCTGAAGGCGCTAAGAGAGGTGGTGGGACTACTACGAGAAAATATTTTTTGGAAGCTTCCAATTAAGAATTTATCATAAGTTGATCCAAAATCCTATTGGATTTCCCATAGAAAGTTAAAGTTGTTACATCATGTTTCTAGATATTGGAGGGAGTAATTCGCACAGGATTAGAATGTATTACAAGCCCTGATTCATTGTGCCATGTGCATCCTTGTGTTTGGTCAATTTAGTGTGTCCTAAATTTCCATATAAATTGTCAATCCAAGAGTCGTAAATTTCTGAAGTGAAGTGCACTATATATGCAAGAGAACCAATTTCTTATTTCTTTGTCATTTTTTATTTTTGGTTTGTTTTTGGGTTTATCTTTTACTGATTCCCTGATGTGAGATGGCAACTCTAAAACTCAAGTATGGATATAAGTGTCCAAGGCAATGGTGACCTTTAAAATGATTTCCAAACTTCAAAGTTTTCAAAAAGGTTTTAAAACTTGCAATGACGAAATCAGTTCCTAAGAGAAAATAAAAATGTATCTATATTCTAATTAAACCAAACAATGAGCTAGTGACTATGAAACCCAGTATCCTTGCTGCTGTATAAAAAGAAACTGAACTCAAAGAAATTCAAAAACTGCAAGCAAAGTAAACTAAATCATATTACATCAACTCATATTCTGACCCCTCACCATTCGACTCGTTCTGGCTATAGGAGGTAATCATAAACAAATTGAGCAATCTAATATCTAATTTGCATAAAATGAAACTAAGATCAAACTACGCATTCATACTTCAATCCCTCACCATTTGACTCGCTCTGGCTATAGGAGGTAACTGAAAATGACATGAGTAATCTAATCACTAACTTGCAGAAAATAAACTAATATCAAACTACGCATTCATACTTCAATCCCTCACCATTTGACTCGCTCTGGCTATAGGAGGTAATTGAAAACGACATGAGTAATCTAATATCTATCTTGCAGAAAAGTAAATGAACAAAACAAAACTGAAATAAATAAACAGTGATGGAATTAGAACTAAGAAAATAAATCAGCAGAAGGACAAGATAATTCCATGTCATTAGTCATTAAAAAGCTATGTGCACTTGCCCAGGCTGTCTATTAGAACCTGAAATAAAGACACTGATCAGTTAACAGCATTAGAAAACATAAAGAAAACTATAGACAGTAATCAACATAAATACCATAAGCAGTATAATATATACAAGCAAACAATTATGGCATCAGGAACGCAAAGAAAGAAAGCATGAAACTATACAGTAATTACAGAACCTTGGTGTGTACAGGGGCCCTCTGCACAACCTCGGCCAATCAGCAATCAACCACGAATTGAGCTTAAAAACAGTGTCTTCTCATGTATTAAAATGCAGTCATAACATAAGGATCAAGTCACGGCACAGTGGACTCATAAAACAGTCAAAATTACATTCAAAAAGCTAGCTAATATGCGTATGAGAACACTTTATTTATAACAGAGGATGACACAACTACTTTCCTAAAATCTGCGCTAATAAGCAGACATGTGAATAACCACGTCCAGAAATCTAGCATGATGATAGCCGTGAAAATTAAATCCAAGGAGGGTGCCTATTAGATTCGGTTCATGGAGCAGTCCACAGGTGTTAGCACGTCTCCTGGGATTTAGGAATTTTCCACGCAAATCTTCACGTGGTGAAAAACAGAGTTCTACCACCGTAAAACTCTTAGGTTGACCACCGCTTGACTGTCTTTGACCACGACCTTCTGTGAGGGATTCAGCTGAACCAAGAGGACACGTTCCATGTCCACATCATTTGCAACTTGCCCATGTGGCCAGATTCTCCTATAGACACCTGTAACATAGACTTCAACAAAAAGGTTTCGGAAAGTTGAGCTAGTTGCGGAAAGTGACAAGATTCCACAGCTGACTAAGCAAAAATCTAGATCAAACAGCAGTCACAAGACATAGTTAGGAAAACATTTTATATGCTCTTTTTAAACTAATATGCAATGATTTGACAGCTTAGGAGGTTCAGGTAAATGGAAAAAGGCTAAAAGGGGTGTATAGGGAAGATGCAAGTTTGGGACTCAACATACCCCCACTGTGAAGGTGTTGCATGTCCTCATGCAACCAAAATTTTGGTCATCCCCCTTTAGTTCATGTGTTCTAAAGCCTCTGCTAGTACATCCAGTCCTCTTCTCTTCTTTCTTGGTGCTACTACCATCCTGGGCTTCCTTATCAAACATCTAAATTTGAGATTGATTAATTCCCTACTCAACTTCCTGCACTTTTTCTTTAATTTCTTGTTCTTTTTCTGCCAGTGTCCCAAATGTAACATAGTATTATCATGAATGATTTTGTCCACTTTGATTTGCTCCTTTAATGCTTCATTTTCTTGTTTAATGTGCCTGTTTAAAACCTCCAATTCAAACACTTCTTGCTTCAATGATTGGATTTGTTCTTCTCGTACTATGTGAGGCAGAGTGGATGATGTGATCAGGCTTGCAACTGCCTTTTCTAAGGATTTGAAATAATCATACACCTCTTGCTGATTTGGATCTATTTCGGGTGTTTTCCTTGGGCTGACCTCAAATTCTTGTTGAAGAGGAGGACTGATTTCTAATTCTGGCCGAGAAGGACTTACATCAACATCTGGAGGACTGGTTTCAATATTTGGCTAAGGATGAGTGGGCTACGGCCAGCTGGAGGTTCCTCGGGTGTTTCCCCACCCAAGTCAATGAAGTGGGGTCCTTTTGCTTGTGTTTTCCTCCACTTTCCTCTAAGCTTGCTGCTTCTTCTTAAATATTGTGGGCTAGTACTCTCTTCTTCCATGCTCTGTTTTCCTTTTTCTTTCTTCTTGGCTGTAGCAACTTGCTTTCGAAGATGCACTAGTCTCCCAGAAAAAACTTGATAGTCTTCCTCTAAATATGGCTCTGGTGATTGGTAGACATCTTCTATGTTCCTTTTTCCTTTCAATTTCCTCTGTTTTCTGTCCTTAGTTCTTTCCTCCTTCTCTTTTTGACCAACTTCTTTAGTTTTGCTAATAGGAGAGTCTTGGATTATGGCACTTTTTTCTTTTCTCCTACTCCTTCTTGGTGTCTTTGGTGTACTTCTTTCTGGTGCCTCAGATGGCTCTTGAAAGTAGTTTCTTACTAAAAACCATTCCCAGGTATCTTTGTTTTTCTTCAATTGGTCTTCAATTAGAATCCTCACAAGCCCATGATGATATTAATGAGGTTCTATGTCTTCTATGTTCTTTTGGACTGTTTTGCTCATCTTTTTCAAGCTCAACAATAATAAATAGGGTAGATTAAGGGTTTGGTTCTCTAAGAAGTTCATCAATAACCTAGTATGATACATGTACATTGCTCCAAAATGGCCTTCACAAGTGATGAACTTTTGAATGATTAACAGTAAGCTGGCCCACTCTTCTTTTAATGCATGAACTGGAATTCCTTTTGTGAATATAGTAACGTCCATGCCTGGGTTACGTAATATGGTTCTCCATGCCTGCTCGTCCAAACCTTTGTTTTTAAACCAACGTTCACCTTCCTGGGGTAGGTCTATGGCAGCTACTATGGATGCTTCAGTGACCATGAACTTAAGGTCTCCAATTTCCACCACCTAGCCGTTGAAAGACCTTGCAAAAGCTTTTGTTATCTCCTTATTGTGGCCCTTAAATTTTTGAATGAAACGTAGCCATTTTTCCTTCTTCAGCAAGTCTTTTACTTGAGGGTATCCTTCTAAGAACTTAGGCCCTTCCAGTTCTGCCCTCAATAACTGTCTCATCCTTTCCTCTGTTTGAAATTCAACTGCATGTGAAGGTTTAGCAGAGGTAAGACGGCTAGGTTGTAGGGTTTATGGAGAAAAAATAGTGGCTGAAAATGGAAGATGGATAACAAGTAGCGGGAGTGTTCAGGAACTGTAAGCGGAAACAGTGGATGAGCAGCCGAGGTAAGTTCACGAAATGGAGTGGAGACGTATGTGAACGAGGTGGTAATGTAGCCGTGGCTTTAAAATAATGGTAGGGTAGTGAAGTGAAGTCAGAATTTTTGAATTGAACGGCTGCGTAGGAGGTGTTACACGTTTATGAAATGGCTGCGAAAAGTGCAGTGGAGAGGAGCCATAATTAAATGGGTCACATCTCATGATTACAAGTGGAGTGTCAAAGTGCAGTCAACTACGAGTTAAACCCGAAAATTAATCATGAGACCGTTTAGGGAATAAATGCATGGTTCATGGAGGAATGTCGTGGATTGGTAATGGATCTATCGTGGTAATCATTGCATATAGTGGAGCTTTAAGGTTTAATAACTATGAAAAATTGTGCCTTTGATTGCTATTTGAAAGACATTTTTACTCATACCTTGGAATCCTTCTCATTTGTTGTCCATTAGCCCTTAATCAATTGCTCCTTATTGATGTCTGTAGTTGCTCCATGTCTTCATAGCATATGCTCAGTCATACCTGCATTTTCATGATTATTCAACTAACATATTGATTGTTAATTTGAAAAACAGAGTGGTGGCTGCGGAACTGCTTCTGGCTGCGGAAACTGATTCCAGCTGCGGAAACTGACATAGCAACCACTAGGCTGAATAAAGATAGTTAGATAATAACTAACTGAATGGAAATGGTCACGAAAGAGACTTTTATTGATGAAATGGAGTGAGATGAAATGGAATCGAGTGAAATGAAAATGAAATGGAGTGGGATGAAACAGAGTGGAGTGAAAATGGGAAAGAAAGAGAGATTTTTTTTTGGAAAATATAGAGTGTCAGTTGTTCCTAATTTTCACTCTACATTTTCTATATAAGATTGCCAATCAATGATTGGTTTTCAGGCTTATACAATTTTTTATTTTTATTTTTAACAGAAATGAACAAAGGCTAGGCTAGTGGAGAAGAAGGATTCTTCTTCACCAGCCTTATTGCAGAGTTCTCTTGAAACATTTTGACAAATTCCTCTTTTGAGAGTGGCTTATGATAAATCTTTAATCTGTGGCCATTCACAATAAGAGGGGTTTGAAATTCATCAATGGTTTTGATTCTTACCGCTCCATTGCTAAAGACTTTGTCAATCTCATATGGCCCAAGCCAATGGGTCTGAAATTTACCTTTGAAGTCTTTAAACTTGGAATCAAATAATAATGCCCAATCTCCCTCTTGAAACTTTTTCTCTTTGATGTATCTGTCATGCCACTTAGCTTTTTGATGTTGAACTAGATCAGTTCTTAGGATTGCTTCTTGTCTGATCTCATCCAGCTCATTCAACTGCTCCATTCTGTGCTTTTGGGCTTCTGATAGATCCATCCCCAATTGAACTGCCATCTTGAAAGTTTTGACTTGAAACTCAATGGGGAGTAGGACTTCTTTCCCATAAACAAGTTCATAGGGAGAATGTCCTATTGTATTCCTCCATGTAGTTCTGTAGGCCCATAAGGCTTCAGGAAGCCTTTCTGCCCAATCTCTTCTGTGTAGATGAACAGTTTTGGTGATGATGCTTTCAATAACTTTGTTTGTAGACTCCACTTGGCCATTTTCTTACGGATGGTAAGGAGTAGACTTTATATGCTTGATTTTGTATTCTTCCATCAGCTTCTCCATCATGTTGGATGTAAATTGACTTCCCTGATCTGTCACAATTTCTCTTGGGACACCAAAGTGAGTAAAAATATCCTAATAAAGAAAACTAACAACTGAATTTTCAGTAGCAGAAAGTAATTCTTTGGCTTCTACCCATTTAGTGACATAATCAGTGCATACCAATATATACTTCTTTTGTTTAGATGGTGGATTAATGGGTCCAATGAAATCTAAAGTCCATTTTTCAAAGGATTCAATGAGTACCTGTGGTTGTAATGGCATTTCATTTGAAAGAGCCGGTTTCCCTACTCTTTGGCAACTGTCACACCTTTTGACATATTCTTTTGTATCTTTGAAGAGGGAAGGCCAATAATATCCTAAAGAAAGGATTTTATAGGCCGTCCTTTTGTCAACAAAGTGTCCACCGCATGGTTCATCATGGCATGCCTTGAGGATGTCAGGCATTTCATCTTCCCTAACACATCTTCTGATCACACAATCTGGCCCTGTTTTGAACAATTCGTTAGAAGTCCATGAATATTTTGAACTCTCCTGAATAATTCTTCTTCTTTCACTAGGAAATAGATGTGGAGGTAGTTTCCCTGTAACCAAATAGTTAGCAATATCTGCATACCAAGGAGTCTTAGTAGTTACTGCAAATAAATATTCATCTAGAAACTTATCCTCTACATGAGAATATTCTTTAGTATTTTGGATCCTAGACAAGAAATCAGTTACTGTATTTTGTTTCCCTGGTCTATCCAACACAGTAATATTGAATTCCTGTAAAAGTGAGAGCCATCTTGTAACTCTACCATTAGTAACAGGTTTTTTCATTAGATATCTAATCGCAGAATGATCAGTATGGACAAAAGTTTCATAGCCTGTTATATAATGTCTAAACTTATTGATTGCATGAACAACAGCTAAGAATTCTTTTTCAGTCACAGTATAGTTCAACTCAGTGGGAGTCAAATTTTTACTGGTATAGTAAATGGCATAAGGAACTAAATCCTTTTGACCCAACACAGCTCCTAGAGCTGTATCTAAAGCATCTGTAGAAATATGGAAAGGAAGTTTCCAATTTGGCCCTCTCAAGATGGGTGCTTCAGATATTCTTGTTTTCAAAGTTTCAAATGCTGATTGACAATCAAGATCCCATTTGAATTCATAGTCTTTTGTAAGCAATTTGAAGAGTGGAGATGCTATTTTGGTGAAGTTTTCTATAAATCTTCTATAGTACCCAGTAAATCCGAGAAAACTTCTAACATCTTTTTGACAGTTTGGAATAGGCAACTTGGAGATGACTTCAACTTTTGATCTATCAACTTTAATCCCATCCCTTGAAATGTGATGTCCCAAAACAATACCTTCAGTAAACATCATAAAGCAATTTTCATGACTCAATGAAAGGTTTGTTTCTTTACATCTTATAAGGAATTTTTCCAAATTCTCTAATGCCTCTTCAAATGAATCACCATAAACTCTAAAATCATCCATATAGACCTCTACACAATCATGGATTAGATCAGAAAAGATTCCTAGTACTGCCCTTTGAAATGTTTCGGGTGCATTACATAATCCAAGAGGAAGCACTCGATAAGCAAAAGTTCCCCATGGACAGGTAAAGGTGGTCTTATCTTGATCTTCAGGTGCTACCTGAATTTTGTTATAGCCACTAAAACCATCCAAAAATGAAAAGTACTTTTTTCCTGCTAGAGTATCTAATACCTGATCAATAAAGGGTAGAGGAAAGTGATCCTTCAAAGTTGCTTTATTCAATTCCCTGTAATCAATGCATACCCTCCAGTTACCATTCTTTTTAGGTACTATAACCAAAGGAGAAACCCATCGGCTATCTGAAATTGGATAAATGAAGTTTACATTGAGTAGTTTTTGGAGCTCTTCTTTCACTATCTCCCTAAGGTTTGGATTCATCCTTCTCTGAGGTTGTTTGATTGGTCTACTATTTTCCTCGATGTAGATGTGATGAATGCAAGTCTTAGGGTCAATACCTTTCATATCAGTATACTCCCATGCAAATACAGTAGAATGTTTTTGCAAGAATTTGGTTAGCTCTTCCTGTTGTGATTTTTCCAAGTTTTTGTTGATATTCAGTGTTTTACCTGGAAAAATCTCAATGGCAGAACTACCAAACTCTTCCATAGAGTAAAGAGACATTTGTCTAGATGATAGATACTCAATGTCAGAATCTAACTGAAATTGTGTGTGGTCATATTCTGAAGATGTTTCAATGTTTTCTAATGTGTTCAAAATTTGACTATCTTCACTGATTTCAGAAATGGTAAAGACAGGTTGTATAGTGTCCTCATCATCGACCCATTCATTATCTTCTACTTCTATAATTGCTTTTGCTGGAGGATACAGATTGAATTTCTTTGTCGAATTACCATCAGAAATATACATATCCCCAAATCTACAACTGATAAAAGCGTCAGTTGTGGCTAGCCAAGGTGACAAGGTCTTCCTAAGATGAGTGGGTGCCCTCCTAGATTACTCTTGGGAGTTAAAATCATGAAATCTACTGGATATTCCCAAGAATCTAAGGAGACCGAAATGTCTTCTAATACACCATCTGGTTTGATAATTGATTGATCTTCAATTTGTAGTAGAGTAGGTGTAAAGAGAAGATTAGGAATTTTTAGATGTTCCATAGTCTGTCTACTCATAATGTTGATAGCAGCCCCTAAATCAATCAAGGTATTTGGAATTTCTACCCCATTGATATGTGTTTTGACAATTGGACTACCGGGATCTACATACTTCTGCATGGTAATTTTTCCCATCATGATATCTGCAATTTTTCCTACCAGGTGGATTCTTCTTGTATCTCTTGGTTTCCTTCCTAGTCTTTTGAGACTCAACTCCTTTATTGTTTTAGCTAGAATAGGAATCTCTCTAATGCCTTGTAGCAAGGGAATCTTGATACAGACATTCTTTAATTCATCTAGAAAATCATAGTCAGGCAAAAAGATTTGTTTTTCCACCCCTTTGTCAATTTGTAATCTTTCAGGAAAAGGAGGTGTGGATGAAGATGCAGGTTGCTCAACTATAGGAGTTGTGGGGGTTGACTCTTTTTCTTTTTCTTTTTGAGTGCTTGGGTTTTGAAGAGATGCTTTAGAACCTTTATTGGCTTCGAGAGAATTTTCCTCGGAAATGCTTTGCTTTTGAGCATCTATAGAATGCTTTTCTAAAACTCTACCAGATCTGAGTTGTACATCATTGAGAGGAGCAATCATATAGGTAGGAAATTGTTGTCCTTCTACCATGTAAGCATTTTTAGGGTTTTTATTATTGGGATTTGGAAATGGCTGGGAAGGTAGTTGATTTGTCTTTTTTTGGAATGGAAGCAAGAGTTGGGAATTTGGATTTTGTTGAGAAGGTTGTTGTTGTTGTGGAAATTGCAATGAAAGTTGTGGATTTTGATTTGGAAGTTGTGGAGCTTGTTGATTTTGAAAAGATGGAGGATATTGATAAAATTGAGCAAATCTCCCATAAGGATTTTGCATACCTTGTACCCATGATTGAAATGGATTTTGAGGTTGGGACCAAGGTTGTTGCCAAGGATTCCAATTTGGTCGGGGTTCAAGGTTCATGGGGTTATTAAGCCCTTGATTTTGTTGCCCCTGCCAAGGTCTCCTTGAAACAAAACAGAGAGACTCAATTAAATTTTGGTCTTCTTGAAAGACAGCTTTGAGCCAATGAATTGAAGGACAATCCTTGGTCTCATGGCTTTCTGAACAAATCACACATGTTTCTACAACTTTTGCATCTAAGGGACATTCCCTTAGAGCATATTTCTTCCTACATTTTGGAAAAAAGATGGCCAAAGCTTCAGCTTCTGCTTGTTTTGTATCTTAAGGGTGTCTAGTTGCTCACTAAGGCTCCCTAAAATATCAGTTTTGAACTCATCAAGCATGTTGCCAATCTCAGCCCTACTTACTGATCCAGTTGCAGATTTGTTTGCTCTAATGAGAGAAGGATCTCTAGGCCCTTTTCCAGTTTTAGATTTTCCCCTTGAGAGATGGACACATAGCTCTGCTATATCATGAAGTGGAAGTTGAGATATATCTCCTTTTCCCATCATGTTCAAAATATCTATCCATTCATCTCTAATGGCTTTTAATAGAAGGGCTTTCAAGGTTTCCTCATCTAGGTTATTCATTTTTTCTCTTTTCAGGTTGTATTGAAATCTTTCAAGTAAATCCTCCAAGTTTTCATCTTCTTTTTGCACCATTTTGAATACCTCATCCTTATGATTGGTGGGCATACAATAGTCCAGGTATCTATCCAAAAATGTTTGTTTCATATCATTCCAAGTCCTAATAGATTGAGTGACTAATCCCATGAACCATTTTAGAGCAGCTCCCTTCAATGTTAAGGAAACAATTTGAGTTTTTGAGAGTCTTCCATATAATCCTAAGTTCGGCACACGACTTCAAACTTAAATAGGAATGTTTCAGGATCCTCACTTCGCAACCCATAAAAGTTTGGGAGGACAGATGGTGAGATGTTTTTCATTGCTGTTTGAGATTCGTCATCAACTATAGGAAATCCAAATGAGTTATCTCCATCCCTATTTCCCCCGTTGTTACCTCTACCTCCTCCATTGTTTCCTCCTCTTCTACCCCTACCTCTACCTCCTCCAAATCCATTTACTACTTCCTCTGTCATGATAGTTTCCTCAGAGGTTTCAGAGTCCTCTGGTTCTTCTACTAATGGCGAACGAGGAGGAATTTCTCCCTCTTCTTCTTCAGGTGATTCTACTTCCTCGATTACAATGTGTTTTCCTGTAGAAGTAAAGAAAGGGTCTTTTCCTAACTCAGATTCGGTGGATAGTGTGGGAGAGTCTCCTAATTCAGCTGCTACCCCTTGAATTCCAGGATTCCTAAGGCTAGGAGTGTGAGTTGGAGATGATGGAGGTGTATCTTGTCTATACCTTGAAGTAGATGGAGTTGTAAAAATTGAACTCTTGGCCCTAGCTATAAACCTTCCCCTAGAATCTCTTGCTCTATGCATGTCATTTTTTTTTTCCTTCAATTCGGGCTAACAATTCTCTTTCTGGTCTTCCAGATCACTCTAGGTGTAAGAAGAGAGCATACTCAAGAAGTTATTGAACCAATAACTCTCTTTTTTGATCCTCCAGGTCACACTAGGTGCAAGAGGAGAGCATACTTTGAGAATTTATCAATTTTTACCTTCCTTGAAATTTTTTTTTTTTTTTTTAAGAAATTGGCTACCTAGTTTCACTTTGCCGGCAATGAAACCAAAATGTTTGGTCAATTTAGTGTGTCCTAAATTGCTATATAAATTGTCAATCCGGGAATCGTAAACTGCTGAAGTGAAGTGCACTATATATGCAAGATAACCGATTTCTTATTTCTTTGTCGTTTTTGATTTTTGGTTTGCTTTTGGGTTTATCATTTGCTGATGCCCTAATGTGAGATGGAAACTCTAAAACTCAAGTATGGATATAAGTGTCCAAGGCAATGGTGACCTTTAAAATGATTTCCAAACTTCAAAGTTTTCAATAAGGTTTTAAAACTTGCAATGATGAAATCAGTTCCTAAGAGAAAATAAAAATGTATCTATATTCTAATTAAACCAAACAGTGAGCTAGTGACTATGAAACCCAGTATCCTTGCTGCTGTATAAAAAGAAACTGAACTCAAAGAAAATAAAAAACTACAAGCAAAGTAAACTAAATCATATTACATCAACTCATATTCTGACCCCTCACCATTCGACTCGCTCTGGCTATAGGAGGTAATCATAAACAAATTGAGCAATCTGATATCTAATTTGCATAAAATGAAACTAAGATCAAACTACGCATTCATACTTCAATCCCTCACCATTTGACTCGCTCTGGCTATAGGAGGTAACTGAAAATGACATGAGTAATCTAATCACTAACTTGCAGAAAATAAACTAATATCAAACTACGCATTCATACTTCAATCCCTCACCATTTGACTCACTCTGGCTATAGGAGGTAACTGAAAATGACATAAGTAACCTAATATCTATCTTGCAGAAAAGTAAATGAAAAAAAGAAAACTGAAAGAAATAAACAGTGCTGGAATTAGAACTAAGAAAATAAATCAGCAGAAGGACAAGATAATTCCATGTCATTAGTCATTAAAAAGCTATGTGCACTTGCCCGGGATGTCTATTAGAACCTGAAATAAAGACACTGATCAGTTAACAGCATTAGAAAGCATAAAGAAAACTATAGACAACAATCAACATAAATACCATAAGCAGTATAATATATACAAGAAAACGATTATGGCATCACGAACGCAAAGGAAGAAAGCATGAAACTATACAGTAATTACAGAACCTTGGTGTGTACAGGGGGCCTCTGCACAACCTCGGCCAATCAGCAATCAACCACGAATTGAGCTTAAAAATAGTGTCTTCTCATGTATTAAAATGCAGTCATAACATAAAGATCAAGTCACGGCACAGTGGGCTCGTAAAACAGTCAAAATTACATTCAAAAAGCTATCTAATATGCATATGAGAACGCTTTATTTATAACAGAGGATGACACAACTACTTTCCTAAAATATGCACTGATAAATAGACACGTCAATAACCACGTCCAGAAATCTAGCATGATGGTAGCTGTGAAAATTAAATCCAAGGAGGGTTCCGGTTAGATGGAGCAGTCCACAGGTGTTAGCATGTCTCCTGGGATTTAGGAATTTTCCACGCAAGTCTTCACGTGGTGAAAAACAGAGTTCTGCCACCGTAAAACTCTTAGGTTGACCACCGCTTGATTGTCTTTGACCACAGCCTTCTGTGAGGGATTCGGCTGAACCAAGAGGATGCGTTCCATGTCCACATCATTTGCAACTTGCCCATGTGGCCGGATTCTCCTGTAGACACCTGTAACATAGACTTCAACAAAAAACCTGCGGAAAGTTGAGCTGGCTGCGGAAAGTGACAAGATTCCACAGCTGACTGAGCAAAAATCTAGATCAAACAGCAGTCACAAGACATAGTTAGGAAACCATTTTATATGCTCTTTTTAAACTAATATGCAATGATTTGACAGCTTAGGAGGTTCAGGTAAATGGAAAAAGGCTAAAAAGGGTGTATAGGGAAGATGCAAGTTTGGGACTCAACACCTTGTCCAAAAAATGAGACTAGTGAATATAACCTAACCTCATAAAAATATCATTGGACAAAATTTATAACACAACTGATGGCAGTCAAACGATTTAAACTCAACCTAGATGGAGGGTAAATTATATTTGATCGACAACATCATCAATGTGGATAAACTTATCAAGGTCATAGTGGTAGAAGAAAATGAGGTGGCTACCAAATACTAGATAAATTTTGAGAATGCACACTTTTATTATATTTTCACATCAAATAATGTTACATATAAATACACTTAGTGTTGTCTCAAGATAGGTAAACTAATCTTGGACACACAATCACTTAGTTGAGAGAATATCTCAACCACACACAAATCTAGGAACATCTAGATATAACAACCCTAAGGAATAGGAATAGACTCATGTAGATAGAATGAATCACAATTGAGACAAGTAGGAATTACAATTTCCAAGTCACCCCCTTAATGACTACTTGTCTCAATCTCAATCTGCAAAGTCTAATTGTCATCAAACATAACAAAAAAATATGTCAACATCCATATAAAGGAGCAACCATCCACTGGAATGAATGGGTTCCAACTGTCATATGGTTTTGTCAACCATCATAACTGCATACAAGCACCTGTACCTGCAAATCCCCCTCCATCATCATCATCATGGGTTTTATCAGATTACCCTCAACCATGCAAACATGGGCTCTCAGCCACCAAGGCTCAACTCAGCCACCAAGCCTCAACACAACCACCAAGCCTCAACTCTTCCACCAACACACTCAATTCAGCCATGAAGGCTCAAAACAACCACGAAGGTTCAACTCTGCCACCAAGGGTCACCACAGACCCAACTTAACCAAGCCAATGATTTTTTGAGCTCACCCTCAACCATGCCAAGGGTTTTGCCGGCTGAGCCTAAACCATGCGTACAAGAATCCCTTTCCACCTCACTCTTACACATGGTTTCCATCTTACCAAAAACCTACACCGCAAACTGGTTTACAACTAACCACAAACCTACAATTACAAAGTGGTTTTAATATTACCACGAACTTCATTAGGGTACGCATGCCTCATCAATGTTACATTACATACTCCAAATTTTGGAGTTACCATGTACATATATTACAAAGACCACTGCAAAACATCCTATACTTTCTTACTAATAAATATATATCACACTTAATACACCATGAGTCTGTCCCACAAACTCACACTATTTCACACAAACTTTCACTTTGTTTTCCATCATCCTTTAATCTCTTATGCAACTCCTCTAATGCCATCTTTAGTATCATGTCTTCATCATATCTTAAAATTTGTATATTGTTGTAATGACTAGTTCCAACACACACTCAGAATTGTGGCAATAGCTGGTCAGACCAATGTCACTTCAATAAAAACCATAAATAGCATGACACGAAATAATTATTATTAAAATCAACATCAAAATAATCAACATTAGCCCCAAAATCTTGTATTTCAACTTGATCATTGACACCTTTATGATTTGACTAGCAATTTCTAGCTACCCATTTAGATTATGTGTAGCTTGAGCATGTTCAAGTTTTGTAAATTGATAAGATAAGATGGATATACAATCCACTAGAATCATAAATAATCATATTTAATGCAGTCTCATAGGTCCATGTAGTAGCATATCCTAGCAACCACACCACATGACAGATATTTGCTCTCACTACACCATAGTCATCTCTCCATCATTGTCAACGACATCTAGTATCGGCACACGGGGAACGAGCTATGAAACTTCAACCACCATTGAATGAAATCAGAATGGAACATGTGGTTACATGGCATCTAACATGCCTCACTTCCTAGTTCAAACTCCTCCCATTGCGACAATTCATATCTAAGGTTCTCCTCGGAAAGTTTCGTGGCAGCATGTCCTCAACGATAGACCTTGTAGTCAGAAGTGTGTTGTAATGATTCATATCATTCTCTGTCAGGTGTTGGATCAGTGACTCAAGCCCTGGTCCCATGAAATATTCATTGTAAACCGAAGGCGTGATTCCATTTGATGTAAGAAATATCTGGATCAATAAGTTTCAGGACTCTCACCAACATTATGGTGAGGAAGGAAACAAAATACGAAATGTGACACCCAACTATGGATATGCAGTAACGTCAGCACAATAACGCGATCACATAACCCTCAAGCCGTTCAAGTCAACCAACATAGGCTCTGCAATGATGTAACAACCCTAGTGAAAATTCTGTGTAATAAAAGATAAAAAACAATAACCACATATGAATGGGACACTTATTCCAAGTTGAATGTTGAGAAATACATCCTAGGGGGTGTTCATTTGGTTGTTTATGGCTAAGTAAATTGGAAAAGGAAATGGCTAAGGCTTTGGAAAGAAAAAATGGCATTTTTGGCACATTTCTTTATGAAAATAATGGAAATTAGGAGACAAAGGACGTGAAAAGTCATAGGTTGCATGTGAGGAGGAAAATGAAGGAAAATAATGGAAAATGAAGAAAATAGAGGCCTCATTCATAAAAAGGCTTTTGAGGGTCAGTTGCTAACCTTTTGTCAGTTTAGATTTGGAGCTCCCCCATTATTCTCTCTCTCATACTCTTAGACACTTAGAGTTCTATTGGTGCACTTTTCCATTGGAGCAAGAAAGGTAAAGAAGGCAAGAGGAAGCAAAGATCAAGTAGGGAAAGGCAGGATCAATTAACTACAACAGGCTTCATTACAGGGATCGACTTGCATGTCTATTTTCCTTGCTATTTTTTGCATGAATGGGATTTCATGTGTTTCTTTTCTACCATGGAATCGGTTTTACCAGGCGTGACAATAATTTTAGCCTAGCCTCACCATTTCCTAATAGCTTTGATGAGATGTCTTCTCTCATATGATTTTTGTGGGATGGTCTGATTGGATTCATAGCCAAGTGGGTTGGATCTCTAAATTGACAAACACATGGTGGTAGTGGTCCCTAAACTAGACTGAGGATGCATGAAGCCACTAGCTGAACCAAACTGTGGGTTGTGGTACATCCAGATTGTTTGCCTTGGTGGGCCTAGGAATCCTTACCGATGAATGGTAGGATATACGGTAAAACCAGGAGTTGGATTTCTCTCCATTGGGCCTAGTGATTCCGGTATGTAATTCATGGTAAAGCCTGGAGAGTATGTCTTAGTGTAGGGCCTAATTATCCTTGGATCAAACTGTGGATGCACATAAAGCCTGAGAGACTAGGTGGCGTGTAGGCAGAGAACTTCGGGGGCATCCACATTGATTGGTGTTTTTGATGTGTTCTATGAGTCCCACATTCATTCTTGTAATATGGCACAGGGGTGATTGGCTGAAGAGAGACTTGGCTCAACCAATCTATGGTCGAGTGGAACGTGGTAGTCCCATTATCGGTTGGTTCATTGAATTGATTAATGAGAAATTACTTCCATTGATTTTCATGTGTAAATGTACTAGGGTATATATGGATTTTGATGGCTAATATGTTTATTTTATTCCTGCTCCTATGATGTTGGTTATATGTACATTTTATGGTAGCAACTATGTTTGGCTCTCAGCATATTTTTACTTATATTTGAATGGATATTGTCTCTATGACCTAATAAGTGATAAGGCAACAAATGAAATAAGCAAACAATGGTTCATGGAGATTCTCAGATAATTATGAGATCCCTACACTTAATTCAATTATTCACACTTATAGGTTGCATGTTCACAATATGTTTGACGAAATGCATGTCATGGCTAGTAGGGATCTGGTTAAGGTCTTGATCAACTATTTACTTTTGCATCATTGTTTCCCTATACTTTACTTGATTCTGAGCTTTCATTCCATTTCGGGTTGTGGCCTGGGCTTTGGGCCTAAAAAAGTGGCTTAATTCTCGGGGTCACTGGCACAAAACTGGCAAGTTTGGTCAGCATTCGCTGACAGGTAGGCCTATGAGAGCAACTTTAGGTCTCTAGTCACCCTCTTGTCCATAGCATGAGAGTGACTATGGCCCAACAGGTCCAAAACAATAGTGGGACCCAGGGATAGGCTATTTGAGTGGTTGACATGCCTTCTAAGGGTTCTGTTGATTGTGTTGGATGATTGTGTGTGATGTTCCATCGATTCCACTTCCTTAAGTTTACATAGGAGGTTGAATATTATCATAATGGCCTCTCATCTCATGTTTACCCCAGTTGGCATGGTTACTTGAGTGGATGTGGGAGGAGGGTGTTACAAAGTGGTATTAGTGCATGGTTCAACTCTCAGACTAAATGAGTTGAACTTGTTAGTCATGCATGCATGCTAGTGGCATGTGTGTCTCTTACACTTATATACTTGTTGTAATTGCTTAATGATGGATTAGGATTGTAGTATGGTTATCATGGAGAATTTGATGTTGATTTCATGAAGAGTAACTAACATGAGCATGTGATTGACTGTATATGATTATTTGTTGCTTACATGTTGAGATTATGTTGCCTACTTACATCCTTATATGTTAGGTTACATTTTGAATATTTTAAATGTACTAGCATTGTAGGTTGATTACAAGAACTAATTGATCATGTTCGACTACATGCGGTTATGAATATTTGTAGTTGGTTAGGCATTGCTTATGCATATTATCGGTTGCATGTAGTAATGTGTAAAATGGATTAATAGTTGTTGTCATGCATGAGGTCATAGCATGCATTGTTGATATGGTCTTGCATTGATGACTAGATCCTAGTTAGAGTGATGTTTATGTGTTGATACATTTATTTATGTACGTTTATATTTTGTTATGGTTATGTTATACATGTATCATGCTGATTTGGTGATCTTGCAAACAAGGTAGCCCCCCACCCCCGTGAAATTTTAAGTTACGTTGGTTTATTGTGATTTGGTTTATCTGACATATTATGCATTGGAGGAAGAAAGAGATCAAATGGATAGCAAGGTGGTAGACTACGTAGAATCTCCCCATGCATCAAATGAGCAGCATGGTGTGGACATACTTTTGAACTGGTCGATACATTGAGAAGTTTGAAGGAAGAGATAAGGAGTTGTAAGGCAGATAATAACCAAATCATACAAGCACAAGAGAAGAAGGAAGAGGTGAATGCTATACTTCTTCAGAGTTTGTCAAACTTGTAGCGACAAGGGCCGCTTCAGATCAACCATGCACATGAATATGGAACTAATGGAGCATATGGCAGTAGATCTCTTAGTAGACACAGGCCAGATAGATCTAACACAATAGAGATGGCAAGTTGTTGGACACTCTAGAAAGGAGGGGTGACGAGTACATGTATTATTCTAGTTCTGGTTCTGATAGGCATCATGATCATCTTCACTATCACCCTTATAGGATGAATGATAGGGGGTACTTTTAGGCTGAATTAAAGAAAGAAAAACTACCTACTTTTGATGGAGATGTGAAGAAGCCACAAGATGCAAAGGCTTGGATACTTGGCATGAACAAATTCTTTGAGTTGCATGAGTACACAAATAACATGAAGGCTAGAATAGTTATCTTAAGCTTGAAAGGTAAAGCAGACATCTGATGGGAAGATGTTAAGTGGGTTAGAAACATCAGGACAGATGACTTGACTTGGCAGGAATTCAAGAGGATTTTTGGGAAGAATTACTTGTTAGAAAGGTAATATGATAGTAAGGCAAAATTATTCTATGAGTTAAAGATGGGATGAATGAAATAAAAAGAGTATACAACCAAATTTATTGAGATATTGAGGTATGTATCGCATCTTACGGATCAAAAGGCTAAAGTTTAGAGGTTTGTCAGTGGTTTTCCATTAGCATTTAGAGATTGGATTGAGTATGATGAGCCTCGGTCACTTGAGGAATTCATTGGGAAACTGAAGCATTTCTATGAGCAATCAAAGCATAAGAATGAGTCTCATCATGGATGGAAAGGAAAAGACAAAGGTAGAGGTAAATGTTAGCCTGAGAGGACAAGGCCTCAACATGCAAATGAGAAAGAAAATGTGGCACCACAAAAGATATTAAACGCAACTAAACAAGGACATGGGCCACATTAGTAGCAGCAGCATAGAGGTGAGGGCACTGGTCAGTTGGAGTGTTGGACATGTGGGGAGGAGAACCTTAGGAGAGATTGTCCGCAGCATTAGGGTGGAAGGCCTAAGATATATAGTGAACAGGAGGCACAAACTATTGGGGATGTTGGTCAGAGTATTCCACGTATCTATGTAGTAGTGGACAATGGGAAAGTAGAACACCAGGCATCTATCATTGAGATGGATGGTAAGCTTTGTGATCAAGTTATTTCTATTTTGATTGACCTTGGATCTAATTATAGCTATGCTAGTCCTAACTTGGTTGATAAGTGTGGTTTGAGTAAGGAATTGCATGCAAAGTCTTGGTAGTGCAATTGGCTACAGGTACGATGAAGCAAGTTCATCATTGGGAAAGAGATTGTCCATTCAACTTAAGTGGTATGCCTACAATAGCACATTTGAATGTATTACTATTGAGTTCATACAATATGAGTGGAATCTCATGATTGTTCTATTTTTGACATCATTTCCATCCATTTTTCCTCTTTTCATCACTATTATCAACTCCAATAAACAATAAAATAAGATATTTTGACATGGTAAGGTACTAAGATTTATTATTTTTCATACTTGTTAATGTGCCTTATTATTTAGTTAAAGATTGTAATAGCTAAGGAATTAATACAGATCTGCGGGTGTTTTATGATTCTGCAGCTACCTCCATGGTCTGTTGGATTCCAATACACCAGCCAAGCAAAGAAGCACATGGGTAGATAGGAATTTATATCCTCATGGATCTCCTCCTATTCGTTTGATCCAAATCATCAAGGAAATCGCCCAGTGGCGCAATTAAGGAAGTAGGTCAATGTGTGGACGAACTGAGCAACAAGAGTTCAAATCAATCACGACTCTCTGATTTGATTTCCAAATATAAAATCATCAAGAAGCATTATAATTTCCATTTTATATTAGAATTTAGATTAGGATTGTCTTTAAGTTTTTAAGGCATGAAAATCTCAAAATTGTTGGGTACGAATGCTATATATATATATAAACAGAAAAAGGAGATGCACAGACATATATGTAATTTGTAATTGACAGTTTGAAGTTCCATGACTCTGTTCCTTTTTAATTGAAGAAGTATTCTCATGAATATCATGTGTAGTTAGCTATTGAGATAGAGTTATAAACCTGTTGTTTTGTGGAGGGCCCCTGCAAATAGTCGAGGTTCATTCATTTGCTTAGTATTCAGTTCAGTTCATTTCGTTATTTTTCCATAATTGCATTATCGTAGTTTCATTTCTTTGTAATTATTTGTTTACAGTTTTCCATTTGTTTTCTGTCAATTTCAAATCATTTACATGCTTTCTAAAATAGGACTATATATATAAATCTCCTTCCTTTCATAAGTAGTTATGTTTGTTTAGATCACATTCTTTCTTCTTTTGTTTTATTATTTCAATTAAGATTGTTAATTGTAGTGTGTAGATCTTAATCTAGATTTCTTTATAAATTTTATATTTGAATAGAAGTAATTCTTTTTAGAGTAGAAGTAATTATCTTTCTAGATCATTTGTTCAGATAGATTTGTTTTTATCATTTACATAGTAACTAACAATACTCAGTTAAAGAAGATCATGATAGTTTTCCTTACTTTCGCTTTCAAGAATTGATTGTATTGTAAATCTTTAGTTTTCATTAAGAACATAGGAACAAATAAAATCCTTAAAAAACCATCCACAATCATTATCTTAATAAAACTGAAAATGCTTCTAGCATATATAGTGCACTTGCACTTCACAAGTTTACCAACTCCAGTCGACAATTTATGTAAACAATTCAAGAACATTGAATTGAATAAATAGTATGTTATTGGGCCTGAATTGTTTGTATCTACATAGAACCAAGGTTGAATGTTATGACATAGCTATTGAGTGTGTTGATGACAGTGGAGAACCAGGAATCTTGCAGGGCAAGAAGAAGACCACATCAGTTAAGATGGTGATAGTTATGCAAGGAAAACGTAGCCACAGGAAAAGGTGTAAACTATTTGCAATACACATTTCTAGTGATAAGGGTAAGGAGGTTGAGGATGAAGATGTGTTGAATAGGTACCCAGTGCTGCAGCAGTTTCGAGATGTATTCCCTGAGGACATTATAGAGTTTACAACTCACATGGATGTATATTTTTCTATTGAGTTAGTTCCAGGGGTAGCTCTAGCATCGAAAGAACCTTACAGGATGAGCACACCTGAGTTGGTTGAGTAAAAGTTAGAGTTGAAGGAAATGTTGGACAAGTGATACATTAGGCAAAGTGTATCACCTTGGGGCACATCGATCTTATAATGTATGTGAAGAATGAAATTGAGCTAAAGAAGACTATCTTATGAGAATTCCATTGGAAAACCATATTCAGGGAACCCAGGATACTAGAAGAAATTGACAACAATGAAGAAGTTTTATTATTGCCCGAAATTGAGGAATGAAGTAGCATAATTTGTGGCTAGATGCTTAGATTGTCAATAGGTAAAAGTAGAATGTAAGCATCCATGTGGATTACTATAGCTGATTCTGATTCAAGAGTGGAAATGAGAGGTCATTTCCATGGATTTCATCATAGGTTTCCCAAGGACATGTAAACAACATGATTCCATCATTTTTGTGGTGGACAAGTCAACAAAAGTAGCGCACTTCCTTCCATTGAAGTCTATGTATTTAGCTAGTGATGCAGCACATGTATTCATCATAGATGTAGTGAGGCTTCATGGTGTTCCAAGGAAGATTGTTTCAGACAAGGATGCTAAGTTCATTTCTAGATTTTGGAAGGAGTTGTTTGCAAGTTTGGGCACAAAATTGGCCTTCAGCATAGCTTATCATCCATAGACAGATGGATATATAGAGAGGGTCAATAAGATATTGGAGGACATGTTGAGGATGTATGTGATACATCGACAGAGGAGATGGGAGGAGTACCTTCCATTGGTTGAGTTTCCTTACAACAATGGGTATCAGAAGCCACTGAGGATGAGTCTATTCAAGGCATTATATGGCAAGAGTTTTAATACTCCCATCAGTTGGAGTGATCTAGTGAACAGGGTGTTGATAGGAGCAGACATGCTGGTAGAGATGGAACAAGAAATGCATGTAATCAAGAAGAATTTGAAGGAAGCATAGGACATACATAAAATTTATGCAAATTGGAAAAGGATGTTTAAGGAGTTTCAGGTTCAGAAATAGGTGTACTTTCACATCAAGCCCAAGAATAACTCCTTGAGGATTGGATCATGTGCCAAGTTGGAACCTCGATTTTTTGGACCTTTCAAGATTCCTGAAAGGATTGGAGCAGTAGCCTATTGACTTGTACAACCTCCGACAATGAAAGTCCATGATATTTTCCATGTGTGGTTGCTTAAGAAGTATGTTAAATATGTTGATCATGTGATTGAATGGCTTGTATTGCAGGTGAATCCGAATGGAAAATTCCATCTGGAACCTCGGTCTATTTTTCATATAAAGATTCTCATGCTCCAAAATCGAGCAACTGATTTGGTGAAAGTGTAGTGGAAACTCTTTGGGCCCAATGAAGCTACATGGGACATGGTGGATTAGATGCAGGCTATGTATCCTTCTCTATTCGCTAGTTAAGTGAATGATTTTGGCATATATTTTGATGTGATATTTTGGTGTATGTATATATGTATTTGTATGTAAATATCACCATAAGTTGTGTTATAAAGCTCCAATAAGTGGTATGGGTGTCGTGTTGTTATGTTTTCAAGTTTGTTTTCTTTCAGTAGGTTGATCATTTTAAATATTGCATCAAGCTAAGTTATAAAGATCCATGGGAAGTATGTTTTTCTTTTGAGCAGTCTTGCTAGTTGTGGGTGTCATTGAACACCAAGGATGGTGTTCCCCCAAGGTGGAGGGTTCCGTAATAGCCCTGGTTAAAAATTCCATGTAATAAATTTAATAAAGGAAAAATAGTGACCAAGGTCATGGGACACATATTCCAAGCCGAATGTTGGGAAAAACATCCTAGTGTGGGTTTTCATTTGGTTTATTATGGCTAAGGAAATTGGCAAAGGTTTTGAAAAGGCAAGAGACATTAATTGACATTTTATTTACGAAAAAAATGGAGATTAAGAGAAAAGGAAGGGAAAAGGTCACAGGTTAAATGTGAGGAGGAAAATGAAGGAAAATAATGGAAATTGAAGAAAACAGAGGCCTCATTAATAAATTGCTTCTGAGGATCAGTTCACAAACTTTTGTTTGATCAATTTTGAAGTTCTCTCTCTATTCTCTCTCTCTCATACTCATGGACACTTAGAGTATTCTTGGATCACTCTAGAATTGGAGGAAAGAAGGCAAAGGAAGGATAAAATGTAAGATAAAACAAGGACACAATAAGGAAGAGAGGAATTCCAGTGACTACAATGGGATTAATTGTAGGTATTGAGTTGCATGTATGATTTCCTTGCTAGTTTTGGCAGGCACGGTACATGCATGTGTGTTTTTGGTTCTCTTGTTGTCTTTGGCATGGGTTTTCCAGGTATGATAGTGGTATTCAACCTTGCCTCACCATTTCCTAATAGCCATGGTGTGATGGGGTTCTCTTGTTTTGGTTGAGCTATATTTTTAGGTAGTTTCAAATATGAGTGGGGTGGTTTCAGGGGAGAATCACAAGGCCTAGGAATCCTTGGACGAGTGAAGGTGGGATTGTAGTAAAGTCTGATTGTGTATTCCCTCATCAGGAATAAGAATTATTGACTAGTGAATGGAAGGATATATGGTAAATCATAGAGATGGATACAGACAAATTCCTCACAGTTTAGGTGGAGAGATCTGGAGGCCTCCATGCTTGTTTAGGGCCTAGTGATCCAGCGAGATTATGGTAAAGCCTGGTTGTATTGATGAGTGTTTAGGGCCTGGGAATACATTGGTGGATATATGGTAAAGCCTGAGGAAACCTTGATTGGTTTTGTTGTGAGTCCCACATTCATGCTTGGAATATGTCATGAGGGTAATTGGCTAAAATAAATATATGTTTTAGCCCAATCTATGGTCGAGTGGTTCATGGACCCTGACTTGGTTGAATTATGCATACATTAATAAGAACTCATTTTCCTTTGGTATTTAATGTGTAAAAGTACTTGTTAATATGTGGTTTTCTATGGATGTCCTACTCTCGTTATTCTATTGGCTATATGTTGGTTATATGCATGGTTCATGACAGAATTCGGTTATGGATCTCATCATGATTTGATTAGCATAATAAAAGTGAATGAATATATGACCTAATAGATGATAATTCAGCTATTTTGATAAGGCATCAATTCTTCTCAACGATTCTCAGATAAGTATGAGAACCCTATGCTCAGATATGTTGTTATGACCTATAGATTACATGTTTGTGATATGTTTGATGAAATTCCTATCATGGATAGTAGGGTCAATGTAAATTCCTTGTACCAATGTTTTCATTAGTAGCTTTAATTCATTGTTATTTATCATTTCTAGAAGTTTCATGAAATTCTGGGCAGAAGCCTGAGACCTAGCCATGAAAAAGTGGCACAGAATCCAGGGTCGCTAACTCAAAAATTCATAAAAGAGGAAACAATCACATGCATGCCTTGCTGTGGGAGAAATTGGAGGGTGTCAGTCACATGCATGGCTTGTCATGGGAGTGATTACGAGTCTAGCTCAGAAAAATGACATGTTGTCTTACGGGTTGGGCACGTGAAAGGATTGGTTGTCTCCTAAAGGTTCTGTAGTTCCCGAGAAAGGTCATATTGGTTTTGTTTTATTTGTTCCACTTCCTTAACTATACATGGGGAGTTGAATCACATCATCGTAACACTTCGTCACATGCTTACCCTAGTGGACTATTTAGCTTCGGTAAATGTGGAAGGAGGGTGTTACAATTATAAACACAAGGTATATAAACCATATGATAAATATAATAAACCATAAAATAAACATGGTTTACAAGGATTCATTTTCATATTGAAACAATATTTATCACAGAGCGATGTTGGACCACGATTGATCATGGTTGAGCATGATTGATTTTCATATCGAGACAATATTTTTCACATTGTGGCATTGGACCATGGTTTATTTTTATATTGAGAAAATATTTTTCGCAATATGATGTTAGGCCATGGTTGATTATGATTATAAACACAAGGGATTTATATTAAATAAAATTATTCATATTATAAACCTCTGAATAATATTACACCCTAGGAAAATGAACCGAAAGGATTTATAATAAACCCAATGGATTAATACTAAAACCCCAATGGAATAATATTAAACCCAAGTAATAACTACTATAAACCCAAGCTATATAAACCCTAAGATAAATATTATAAACCCTAAAATAAACATGGTTGACCATGGTTGATTTTCATATAGGCACAATCTTTGTCACAATGCGATGATGTACTATGGTTGACGATGATTTCTATTCATATTGAGACAACCTTTGTCATAATGCGACATTAGACAATGGTTGACCATTGTTGATTTCCATATTGAGACCATCTTTGTCACAATGAAACGTTGGACTATGGTTTACCATGGATGACCATGGTTGTCATAATGTGACATTGGACCAAGAGGCAATATTTGTCACAATGAGAGCATGGTTATTTACCATGGTCAAGCATGGTTTATTTTCATATTGAGACAATATTTGTCACAATGCGACATTGGAACATCATTGACCATGGTTGATTTTCATATTGAGACATTATAAACCCAAGTTATATAAACCCTAAGATAAATATTATAAACACTAAAAACAACATTAAAAATATTATAAACCTTATGGATTATAAATAATATTTATTTGGTATATGAAAAGTGTTAGATAATATTTATCTACACGTCAAATGAATCTAATATTTCTATTTTAAAATGTAGGGTTGCACCTCTATATGAAAAGTGTGAGATAATTTTGAATGGTTTACATAACTTTAGGCATATCAAAACAAAAAATTAGTGTACTGTTGTACTTATACTACTCTACCCACCTCCTTTGTAGGAAGCTACATGATTAAATACTTGGTTATTTGATTTTTAAGTAAAAATTTAAGTTACAAAACATTTTAAAGTTGATAAAATTTAGAGTAAGAAATTAAGAAAAAATCTTTTATGACCTTATACCATTATCCTTGCAAATAGTTACCTTATACCATTATCCTTAAGACCATCCTTGTTATAATGCAACAATGGACCATGGTTGACCACAATTTGTTTGATATCGAGACAATCTTTGGAACAATGAAATTAATAAATCCAAGGGATTGATAAGCCCAAGGAATTTATATTATAAACCCTATGGATTATAAACCCAAGATATTTATATTAAACCCTAGGATTAATATTATAAACCCTATCAATAATATTATACCCTATAAATATGAACCCTTAGATTAATAAACCAAAGGGATTAATATTATAAACCCAAGGGATTAATACTTAAAACCCAAGGGAATAATATTAAATCCAAAGGAATAATATTAAATCCAAGGGAATGATAGTAAATCCAAGGGATTAGTATTGTAAACCCAAGGTATATAAACCCTAATATAAATAGCATAAACTCTAAAAAAAACATGGTTGACGATGGTTTATTTCCATATTGAGACAATCTTTGTCACAATACACCATTCCACTAAACTTTAAATTCGAGGAGGACTTATGAAGATAGGAGAGGCACCTTCCATGGTGAAGCAAGTATGGTTGGTCCTAAGTGTATTGTAGGAATTAAAATCACTCACTCTCAAGGGAAAAGCATCCCACACAAAGAAGACTAATGTTTTTTCTCTCTGCCACATCAATAATTATAAGATATTCAATGTTATCTATCATCAGATGAATTTTTTGTTTAAACATGAAGAGATATAGAGGCAATATTCCAATGAAAACAATATGGCATTGGCTATGTATCATGCATCCAAGTCTAGAGTTTTGACATGTTGGGAAGTACTTCAACAGTACGATTAGGGATTGGAGTGTCTCTCTATTATGTCCTTATAATACTAGTGTAACCCTCTTATTGTTATTGTTGTGCCCATGTAGCCCCCATATTCTTATTTTTGTGCCTTACATTATTATTTTTATGTAGGCTCTGATTATATTGTCACCCCTTAGACTACTATATATACAAATGAGGTCTTGTCATTTGTATCATCCAAGAATTTTTCATTTATGTAATGTAAAGGATTTTTCCCCTCGAAGAGGATAAATTTTAAGTTGTTGATTTATCTTTTCTTCTATTTTGTGACCTAATTGCATAGCACTCTCCCACTCACTTCTTGGATTAGAGATGCCCACTAATAAACATAGAAATATTGTTTTATCTATAGAGGAACAACGAATTTCCACATGCTCGGTTGAGGCTGAGATCTAAATTTTGGCGAAGTATTTCATTAGAAGGTTTTATATCCAAATGCTTTCGCAAAAACAAAACTGTTTCCAAAAATACTAGGAGATGTAAGACCTAGGTGTGTTGTGAGCGTTCAGTCTTGTCTGTTAGTGAATACCACCTTTGGAAATGTGGCAAAAATTAGGCGATTGAAAAGGCCTCCCTAGTGGTTTCCAAAAACAGTATGACCCCCTACATTTCGCTTATGGGTTTCCTTCATATCATTGTTCTGACATCAACAATAACCCTAGCTATCTCAACATTGCAGGAGTGTCGATGAAAGAAGTCAAAGTGGCGTCGAACATAATGCGTCTCCACCTAGATAACGTTGTTGTACAATAGGAAGTTCTACGCTACTTGAAATATGAAAATAAATGCCTATGAGAGTTTGGAATTGAATATTTAAATTATGTTTAAAATGTTATATATTATTAAGAAACAAAAAGGTCGAGTATGGATTAAAGAGATTTTTAGGGTTGCTCATTTCACTTGTTTTTCTATATTATATATTAAAAGAAATTTCTTATTTCAACATAAATACTTTCAGAGTATATCTTTATTTTCAGAGGATTCAGTGCCCAACATCCACCAAACCTTAGAGGGAGCGACATTGTAAAATATCAAAATAATGGTCGCGCTTGTCTCCAACATCTCTAACATGCTCACGAGCTCATTGAGACACCATTTTGAATCTTCATATTGGAGAGAAATAATAACTACTTGGAAAGAGGAATTTTTTATAGTGTTGTCAATTTTTGGTTTTATAAAGCCTCCCCATTCTAGCTCCAACTAATCGAGAAAGACCCTCAATCCAAATGAAATAAGGTGAAAGTGTAGAAAACTAGCGAAAGTTTTCTTTACTTCAGGATTTTTATGACTTATGAACAGATTGTAGTCACTATTTTTGGGATTAGTAGTTGTAGAGGTGGATGCATCCATTGTGAACTGGAAATTAGAAATAAAAAACATCATAAATCATTTAAGCAAATTCTTTCAGTAGAAATCACAAAAGAGAAATTTTTGGCCAACACGTTTCGAACGAACAAGTGTGGTTCATCATCAAGACCAGATGAAGAGGCTGACAATGGCAAAGGCTTAAATAGACAGCAATGTAGAGACATAATTTCAAGTAACGATTATATTTGAGCAATAATGTTTATATTATGATATTAATTTATTAATATATTAAAAACAAATATTATTAAGTAACGACTATACTAAACGACTAGTTTTTGAAAAATAATATTTAAATAATGATATTAATTTATTAAAAATATTAATAGGTAACGACTATTTAAACATCTATTTTTTGAAAAATAATATTTAAATAATGATATTAGTTTATTAATTTATTAAAAGTATTAATAATTAACGACTATACTAAACGATTAGTTTTTGAAAAACGTTATTTAAATTAATTTAATAATAATAATATTAATATTAATATTAATATTAATAATCAAAATAAAACTCTAAGCAAGGAGGGAAGTCAAAAATTATAAAAATGAGGCAAGACCCTAATCGAGACAAGATGATTTACTAAATAAAATAAACTAAATTAAAATTAAATAATGGAAAAATAATTAAAATAAAACAAAAATATACACAAGTCAAACTATATATATATAACAAGGAGGGAAGTCAAAAATTTTAAAAACGAGGCAAGACCCGAATTGAGACAAGATGATTTAATAAATAAAATAATTAATGGAAATAAAATAAACTAAATTAAAATTAAATAATGGAAAAATAAATAAAATAAAACAAATATATATATATATATATATGGCTGTGAGGTTTGGGGTGAAAGAGTTAAACACGTACTTTATACACACTTCCTCGCATTCTTCGCATATATTCTTCAGTGAAAGAGTTCTGAGGCATGATGAAAGAGTTAAAAATGTACTTTATATATACACTTCCTCACATTCTTTGCATATATTCTTCAGTGAAAGAGTTCTGAGGCTCGGTGAAAGAGTTAAACATGTACTTTATATATACTCTTCCTCGCATTCTTCACATATATTCTTCAGTGAAAGAGTTCTAAGGCTCGGTGAAGGAGTTAAACATGTACTTTATATATACACTTCCTTGCATTCTTCACATATATTCTTCAGTGAAAGAGTTCTAAGGTTCGGTGAAAGAATTAAACACGTACTTTATATATACACTTCCTCACATTCTTCGCATATATTCTTCAGTGAAACAGTTCTGAGGCTCGGTGAAAGAGTTAAACATGTACTTTATATATACAGTTCCTCTACGATATAAGACCATAAGGCTCGCATCTTTGGTGATCAGTTCTGAGGCTCGCTATATGACCAAGGTAGAGGCTCACATATAAGACAAAGGCTCGCATATATTCTTCGGCATTTAAACCCGGTTCTGAGGCCCGCATCTCCGGTCTGCGGGCTGCAGTGGGCATGGGCGATCTGCAGTTAGGTTTGTTGATATTAGGTGCACACATTCCTTATCTTTTTCTTTTTCTAATACATATTTTCTCATATAATTTCAAGTATGAATATTTCACCACAGTTACCAAAGATTACCAAGGGCAGACCTAGCACAGTTACTCTACAAGGCCTTTATGATTATATAGAGTCTTTAGAGAAATGTAGAGAAGAAAGAGAAGCCAAACTACAAAAAGAGTTAGAAGCCATGATGGAAAATAAATTTGCATCTCTTGAAGACACGATCCAAAAAAAATAGAACATAAAATAGAACTACTAGAGAATAAAATGGAGGCAATGGAGACTAGATTTCAGGTTATAGAAAAACAAAACCAAGATACTAACCAACCATCCCAGCAAGGAGATGTTGATACTTTAGAGAGCCTTAAAATGAAAGAGATGATTAAAGAACTAGAAGAAAAAGTTAATAGCCACCTCACCCTAAATAATGTGGTAGATAAGTTAGATACCAAACCAATTAAAGATGAAATGGAAAAATTAATAGAATTAGACCACGAATGTAACAAAAGGGCCTTGGACCTTATAATATTCAGTTTAAAAGAGGAAGTAGATGATGATACTTTAGCCTTAGCCGAGACAAAATTACATAATAGATTACAAATTGAAATAGTGTGTCTCACAGAAGCAACAAGGTTGGGGAAATTAACTGAGAATAAAAGAAGACTAATCCGCATAAAGGTGAGCTCCACTGATCATAAGTATGACATACTTAGTAAAACCTCAGGTCTAAAAGGAACGGGAATATTCATAAATGAAGATCTCATTTCAGAAGATCAATAAGAATTAAGAAAGGAGGTTCAAAAGGTAAAAGAAGCTAGAAAGGAAGGAAAATGGGCAATAATTAGAAATATAAAAGCCTTTATTCGAGATAGAAACCAAAAAGATAGTAATCAATAGCAATTAAAAATGTTTCGGATCCTTTCTTGGAACTGTCGAGACTTCCCATGGAATAAAGGCCTCAAGCTAAGTTGGATTTCAAATGATGTTGATATTATTTTTCTTGTTGAAACTTGGGAGCACGAAGAATCTAAGGTCCCTAATGTAGACGGCTTTACGCTATGGTCTACCTAGAACAAGCGATCTTCCAGTAGAGGCATTTGGGGAATAGCTTGTTACATTAAGAAGAACATCTACCCCCATGCTAGGATTTATAAAAACAACCCTCACAACCAATATAGTTGGATAGAGATCAATGACATTAATAATAAAAAGTCCTACATAGTAATATGTTATTTTCCTCCCATCAATTCTAACTTCTATAAGAAGAAGAATATAGATAAAACTAACCCTTACAATGGTTTAGAGAATGATATTTCTAGCCTAAGGAATGATGGTAATATCCTCTTAATAGGTGAATTTGATGCTCAAACTTCAAACAACCAAGCTATTATTCTAAGCAATCATTCCAACCCTAATCCACTTTGGTTAGACGAAGAACCTACTCTGGCTAGTAGGTACAAAAGGAGCTCTGAGGACCTCTGGGAAAATTTGTTTGGGTTGGAGCTAGTCAAGCTCTGTAGTGCTCAGGATCTCATAATTTGCAATAGTCTAAAGAAGTGGCCCAATTCCAGTAAGATGACCTGCATCCATGGACTTGATAGCAGCCTGGTAGACTATGTTATTTCCGATCTCCCATTATACAACGAAATAATAAATTTTGACATCTTAAATGACCATGAACCTAACTCTGATCATAGGCCTTTATTTATATATCTCAATTTTTTCATGCATAGAGTTCCCATAGAAAATAATACTTACAACCAAAAGAACTTAATATTTGATAGAAATAAAAATGATCTCTTTCTAAATGAATTAAAAACTAATTTGCTTTCTTTATCTAGTATAGACAAAATAGAAGACCTCTATCATAATTTCACTACAACCCTCTCATATTCTATTAACAAGTTCTCAATTGAAGTTTCAAATAATAAAAGAAATAGAAAAACCAACCCATGGTATGACAAAGATTGTAAAAGTACGACGAGAGCAATTAAGGAAGTTGTTGATGAATCTCTTAAAATGGACAAGTTAAAAATATACAAAGCCCTAACTAAAAGGAAAAAGAGGTAGTACATTCGTCAAAGACAGGAGAATCTCATACACCTCTCTAAGGTAGCTCCTAAGAAATTTTGGAGGCAGATTCTGACTAGGAAGACTATAGATAATAATAAAATTTCTCTTCACGATTGGAATTCTTATCTTAAAAAGCTTTATGAATCTCCAAATATCATGGATAATTTGGAAACCCTACTCACAACGAAAAAAGTTTTCTCTTTAGAAGACATTAGGTTTGGGGTTAATCGCCTAGCTAATGGGAAATCTAAGGACATTGAAGGTTACCAGGTGGAAATCTTAAAAATTGGAGGTCCTGTCATCATCCCCCATATCCACAAGCTTTTCAATCAAGCAGTCAAGCAAGGGTTCCCTAAACCTTGGAATGAGTGCCTCATTATCCCTATTTTTAGAAGTGGGGATACAAATAACCTCTCTAATTATTAGACAATTATGATCAGCCCTCTCTTAGCAAAGTTATATGATAGTATTTTGGAAAAGAAGTTAAGCATATGGCTTGAAAGTGAAGGTAAGTGGGATAAAGGCCAAGCAGGTTTCAAAAGGCATCACTCAACAACAGACCACCTCGTTATGCTTAGGATCATTGCAGAGGAATGTCGTAATGATAAATCCAATTTATTTTGTTGCCTTGTGGACTTTAGAAAGGCTTTTGATATGGTTCCTAGATACAACCTTTGGAATAGATTAGAAGAGCTAAAGGTTGCTCTTGAGTTGGGAGCTACCGCTATAAGGTTATACAAGAATGTAACTACCAAGCTAAAGAGAAATGAGGGGTCGTAGAAAGATATTAAGTGTAAAATAAGAGTTAAACAAGGTTGCCCCCTCTCCCCTACCCTATTTCGCATTTACATCGATAAGCTCAAAGGATTTTTAGAGGAAGCAGGATGTGATGGCACGATCTTAGCTGGGATAGTCGTCATCCTTCTTCTCTATGCTGACAATATTGTTCTTTTTGCAAGGTGCCCATCTGATCTTGATAAGTAACTTAGGCTTCTTAAGGATTTCTGCTCTACCATGGGTATGACTGTTAACACTGACAAAACAAAAGTTATGATTATCAAATCTAAGAAGGACACTTACGCTAATTTTATGTATGACAATAATAACTTGGAGGAAGTGTATTCTTACAAGTACCTAGGAATTGATATTCATCACAAGATCAACTAGAACCATAGCATTGAGAAAAGGATTAATGGGGGGTGGAAAGCTTATTTTGGTCTTGAAGATAATTGTAAAACAATAAACCTCATAATGTGGGATAAAAGGAAGTTCCTCTTTGAAACTTTAGTCACACCTATTATCTTATATGGCTGTGAGGTTTGGGGTTGCAACATCTCTAGAGAATCATGGAGAAAGATTGAGCAAATCCAGAAGTGTTTTATAACTTATAACCTAAAAATTAAAAGTAATACGCCCTATCCTATTCTCCTTATAGAAGCTGGTCTTTCCCCTATTGAGAGCCTAGCTATGATTAGGTTTCTACTGTACAAACACAAACTCAATAACATAAACAATCATAGACTTCCTAAGCTAGCTTTAAATTCCAGCCAAAACCACCTAAGGCTCAATCGGGGGTGGCATAAAGACACAAGGACCTGGTTAAACTATTGGGAGATCAACGAGAATGATGCGTTACAAAACATTAATAACATTAAAGATATTGTTACTTCTAAGTTTAAAGAAAAAATGTGGTGTGAGAAAGATTTAGTGGCTAAAAGAAAATTAAGTTATTATAAGAAGGTCATCAACCCCACCCTAGAAGATCAAAAGTATCTCTCTATTTTAACTAGCTCAAAGAAGAAAATTAATATAGCAAAGATTAGAACGAATTCTCATGAGCTCCATAGTGAAACAGGTCGTTGGGAAGTTCCTAAAACACCATGGATGGAAAGGATCTGCCATAAATGTGAGAATAGGAACATCGAGGATGAAAACCACTTCCTCTTAGAGTGCCCCGCATACAACCACATTAGATCTTAGTTTCACAATCTTTGTCACAATATTGAACTTCCTAGCCTTTTACAATGTCAAAATTATAGTGAGCTCGGGAGGCTTCTCTCCAAGCTTTTTGAGAATAGGAATAAAATCTTAAATCAAAATAAATAATTTGTTTCTTTAGGTCTGATAGACCAATGTTTGGTCTCAGCGGACATTAGCCATCATCATCATCATCATCATCATATATATATATATATATATATATATATATATATATATATATATATATAACAAGGAAGGAAGTCAAAAATTATAAAAACGAGGCAAGATCCTAATCGAGACAAGATAATTTAATAAATAAAATAATTAATGGAAATAAAATAAACTAAATTAAAAATAAATAAAATAAAACAAAAATATATGCAAGTTAAAAGAGAGAGATATATATATATATATATATATATATATATATATATATATATATATATATATAAACAAGGAGGGAAGTAAAAAATAAAAAAAAAATGATGCAAGACCCTAATCGACACAAGATCATTTAATAAATAAAATAATTAATGGAAAAATAAATAAAATAAAACAAAAATATAGACAAGTCAAAAGAAAGAAATATATATATATATATATATGGAAGGAAAAGTAATCAATAAACAATGGTCAACAATAAAATATGGGGCCGAGGCCCATTAAACAAATAAAAAAAATACTAAAAAGAGTTAAGAATGAATAGGGTGATAAAATACATAAAAAATAGAAGGATCAAGAAAATAAACTCTGATGAAGAATAAATCAACAACAAACACTATAAAATGGATGCCAACACCTACATAGATAAACAAACAAACAAAATAAATCCCAAAAAGAAGCCTAAAATACTAGGAGGACAAGACAGGGACCCAACTTCTACTAATATTATGTTAAAAAACACCATAAAGTAGCACAATCACATTAGTAAATGTGGTTGATATAAGCTAAAGGCATATAATTATGATTATTATGATTAATTAATATTACTATTACTCTTAATTACTATTATTATTTATATTTTTAATTAAATTTAATAACATTATTAATTAATTCATCAACTAATTAATTAATCAATTTTTATTTCATTCATTGTTAATTAATTAATGAAATAATATTAAATAAGGAGTCTAATTTATAGATGAAATGGCCACATTTTTCCTCATTAATTGTAACCGAAATCCGACATAGACTTTTAGAAACTTGCGTTTAAGTTGTTTAGTTTATAGATTTTGAGTTCCCTAGGTGTTTATTAGGATGCCAAATCCATTTATGCATTCAAAAATTCATTTTAAACGACAAAAATCATATTCTTTCTTGAAATTGTTTTACCATATTTCAGGAAAAAAAATTATTTCGTCTATAAAATGCACTACACCATTAAATAATATTATTTCATTAAACAATATTATTATTAATTAATTCATTAAATAATATTGTTAATTAAATACTATTAATTCATTATTAATAATTAATTAATTAATTATTAATTAATAACTAATAGTAATAGTTAACCAATTATTATTTATTATTATTGTTTTATTAATATAAATATTATTTATATTTATATTATAAACCCAAAGGAATAATAAACCCAAGAAATTAATATTATAAACCCTCTATATATAAACTGTAAAATAAATACTATAAACCCTAAAATAATCATGGTTTACCATGTTTTACCATGGTTGATTTTCATATTGAGACAATCTTTGTCATAATGTGACATTGGACCATGGTTGTGCATCATTGACCATGATTATAAACCCAAGGTATTTATATTAAACCCTTGGATTAATATTAAAAACCTTATAAATAATATTATACCATAGGAATATGAGCCCTTAGATTGATAAACACAAGGGATTGATATTATAAGCCCAAGGAATTAATTCTAAAATCCCAAGTTATTATTAACCCAAGGGAATAATAATAAACCAAAGGGATTAATATTATAAATCCAAGGTGTATAAAACCTAAGATAAATATTATAAATCCAAACTATATAAACCCTAAGATACATATTATAAACCCAAAAATAAACATAGTTGACTATGGTTGACCATTGTTGATTTTTCATATAGACAATATTTGTCACAATGTGGCGTTAGACTATGGTTGACCATGATTGATTTTCATATTGAGACAACCTTTGTCATAATATGACGTTGGACAATGGTTGACCATGGTTGATTTTCATCTTGAGACAATACTTGTCACAATGTCGCATTGGACCATGGTTGACCATGGTTGATTTTCATATTGAGACAATCTTTGGCGAAATGTGACATTGGGCCATCGTTGACCATGGTTGACCATGATTATAAACCGAAGGGATTTATATTAAACCCTAGGATTAATACTATAAACCCTATGACTAGTATTGTACCCTAGGAATATGAACCCTTAGATTAATAAACCCAAGGGATTGATATTATAAATGAAAGGGAACAATAAATGGAAGGGATTAAATCTAAAACCCCAAGGTATTATAAAATCAAGGAAATAATATTAAACCCAATGGATTAATATTATAAATTCAAGGTTTATAAAATCTAGGATAAATATTATAAAGCCTAGAATAAACATGGTTGACAATGGGTGACCAAGATTCACTTTCATATTGAAGAAATATTTTTCACAAAGAAAATTTGGACCACAGTTGATCGTGGTTGAGCATGATTGATTTTTATATCGAGACAATATTTTTCATATTGCAATGTTGGACCATGGTTGACCATGATTATAAACCCAAAGGATTTATATTAAATCAAATGATTTATATTATAATCCCTATGAATAATGGTATGCCCTAGGAAAATGAACCCAAGGGATTTATTATAAACACAAGCGATTAATACTAAAATATCAAGGGAATGATGTTAAACCTAGGTAATAAATATTATAAACCCAAAATACATAAACCATAAGATAAATATTATAAACCCTAAAATAAGCATGGTTGACCATGGTTGATTTTCATATCGAAACAATATTTGTCACAATGCGACATTGGGCAATGGTTGACCATGATTGGTTTTCATATTAAGACAACATTTGTCACAATGTGAATTTGGACAATGGTTGACCATGGTTGATTTTCACATTGAGACAATCTTTGTCACAGTGCAACATTGGACCATGGTTGACCATGGTCGTCAGAATGTGACATTGGACCAACAGACAATATTTGCCACAATGTGATGTTGGAACATGGTTGACCATGGTTTATTTTTATATCGAGATAATCCTAAATCCAAGCTATATAAAGCCTAAGATAAATATTATAAACCCTAAAAACCACATTAAAAATATTATAAACCATAGGGAATATAAATAATATTTAATTGCTAGATGAAAAGTGTTAGATAATTTTGAACTACACATTAAATGAATATAAGATTTCTATTTTAAAATGTAGGGTTGCACTTCTAGATGAAAAGTGTGAGATAATTTTGAATGGTGTACATACATTTAGGCATATTAAAACAAAAACTAAACATAATCTTGTACTTATACTATTCTACCCACCTCCTCTGTAGGAGGATACATGATTCAATACTTGGTTATTTGATTTTGAGGTAAATATTTAAGTTAGAAAACATTTTAGAGTTGATAAAATTTAGAGTAACAAATTATGAAAAAATATTTCATTACCTTATATCATTATCCTTGAGATAATCCTTGTCACAATGCAATGTTGGACCGTGGTTGACCATGATTGAGCATGCTTGACCATGATTGAGCATTCTTGACCATGATTTATTTTCATATTGAGACAATATTTGTCATAAAGAAATCAATAAATGCAAGGGATTGATAAACCCAAAGAATTTATATTATAAACCCAACAGATTTATATTAAACCCTATGATTAATATTATAAACCCTATCAATGATATTATACCCTAGGAATATGAAGCCTTAGATTAATAAACCAAAGGGATTGATATTATAAACACAAGGCATTAATACTTAAAACCCAAGGGAATAATATTAAACCAAAGGGATTAATATTGCAAACCCAAGGAATATAAGCCCTAAGATAAATATTATAGACCCTAAAACAAACATGGCTGACAATGTTTGATTTCCATGTTGAGACAATATTTGTCACAATATGCCACCACACTGAAATCTAAATTAGAGGAGGAAGAAGATAGGAGATGCACCTTCCATGGTGAAGCAAGTATGGTTGGTCCTGAGTGGATTGGAGGAATTGAAATCACTAGCTCTCAAGGGAAAAAAAATCATGCAAATAAGACCAATGTTTTTATTCTCTGCCACATCAATAATAAGAAGATGTTTGATCTCATCCAAGAACAAGAATATATTCAATGTTACCTATCATAAGATGAATTCTATGTTTGAACATGAAGAGATAACGAAAACTATATGGCATTAACTATGTATCATGCCTGGAAGCCTAACATTTTGAGATGTTGGGAAGTACTTCAACCATGCGATTAGGAATTAGAGTGTCTCTCCAACTCAGTTCTTGAGTCAGAGTTGTCTGTTGATAACCCTAGAAATTTTGTCTCAATTATAGAGGGACAATGAATTTCTAGATGCTCAGTTGAGGACAAGACCAAAATTTTTTGCGGAGGATTTCATTAGATGGTTTTATAGCCAAATTGTTTCACAAAAATAAAATTCTTTCCAACAATAGGTGTGTCATGAGCGTTCAGTCTTGTCTGTTGGAAAATACAACCTTCAGAAATTTGGCAACAACTAGGCAATTGCGGAGCACCCTCTAGTGGTTTCCAAAACCACTAGGGCCCCCCACATTTATCTTATGTGTTTCATTCATAGAATTGTCCCGTCATTAGCAATATACCTAGCTATCTTAGTGTTGTGGGAGTGTCCATGAAAGAGGTCATAGTGGTGTGGAACATAATGCATCTCCACCTAGATAACATTGGTGAACAATAGGAAGTTCTACACTACTTGAAATATACACAGAAACGCCTATCTGAGTTCGGAATTGAATATTTAAATTATGTTAAAATTGTGATATATTATTAAGAAACAAAAAGCCCCAACATGGATTAAAGATATTTTTAGGTTTCCTCATTTCACTTGTGTTTCTATATTATATATTAAAGTCAATTTCTTATTTCAATGTAAATACTTTCAAAGTAGATATTTACTTTCAGAGGCTTTAGTGCCCAACATCCATCGAACCTCAAAGGGAACAACATTGTAAAATATCAAAATAATGGTCGTGCTCATATCCAATGTCTCTAACACACTCACGAGCTCATTGAAACACCATTCTAAATCTACATATCTGAGAGAAATAATAGCTACTTGGACATAGGCAAATTTTATAGTGTTTTAGTTTATGTTTTTATAAAGCCTCACCATTCTAGCTCCAACTAATCGAGAAAGATGCTCAATCCAAATGAAATAAGGTGACAGTGTAGAAAACTAGCGAAAGTTTTCTTTACCTCAGGATTGCGTATGACTTATGAACACATTGTAGTCACTATTGTTGGGATTAGTAGTTGTATTGGTGGATGCATCCATTGAAAATTGGAAATTAGAAATAAAAAACATCATAAATCATATGTTAAAAAACACCATAATGTGCTAGTGGAATCCCAGAGTCTACGGGCCATCTAGCTCTCCAAGGAGCCCCACACAATCACCCACCAATTGTTTTTTATTGACAACATGTTACATGGGAAACCTACCTTACGAGAAGCCAAACAATTTGGATCCATTCTAAAACTCTTCCAACAAGCTTCAGGCACTCAGATCAATGGCGACAAATCTGATATCTTCTTCTTCAACACTCACCCTAGAGTGCAAAGTCATCTCGCCATGACCCTCAGATTCCAAATTGGAGTGCTTCCTAGCACTTACCTCAGAGTCCCTTTGGTGTCAAACTCTCTCAAGACTGCCCATTAGAAGGAGTTTCTCTCTCACATTGACAAGAAATTATCAATTTGGACCTTCATAGTTTTAATTCAGCAGGCCAACTTGTTCTTTTGAAGGTGGTTCTGCAAACTATCACCATTTATCAGTTCCCACCCTCCTGGCTCCTCGAAGAATCTACAAGGATCTCACGGCCAAATTCCAGAAATTTCTTAGGTCCTAGCTACAGATTAGCTAAAGATGGGCCTTTGTGGCTTGGGACAAACTATGTAAACCAAAACTTCATGACTGCCTAGGCTTAAAAGACCCTGAACTTTTATCACATGTCCTAAGTGAAAAATTATGGTGGTGATGGTTGTAGGGAGGATAGCAAATTTGGAAACATCTATGGGCATCCAAATGTCGAGTCACGGGTTGGAAGGACCTGCTGAAGAATTTCCATAATTTACCATCTCACTCCTCGATATGGAATTAGGAAAAATATCAGTAGGACTTCATACAAGATCACAATTTATAGGAAATTAAGAATGGCTATAAGGCCAAATTCTGGAAGGAGGCATGGATGCAACACCTTGGATTGGATTAGGATCATTCCCTCGAAGATCTCCAAAGGCTTACCACTCAATTGGGAGTGGATCATGTTAAGGACTTCTGGAAGGACACAATCCTAGGGTTGAAATGGAGGAACTAGAAATATTCACATCACTGGCCAACCCATGATCCTCCTCTAGACTAGGATGCTCTCACGTTGATTCTCCGTCATCGTCCCATTCTTAATATCCGGGATCCTGACAAAGTGTGGTGGGGTGAACTCTCAAAAGGTATGTTCTCTCTCAAAGAAATTTATTTGATCTTATCATCTATAGAGAATTTATATTTAGACCCCTTATGGAAATGAATATGGTACTCCCACTTATGGATAAAAGTCTCGATTTTCCTATGGTTAACGTGCCAAGAAGAACCCCTCACATGGGACAAAAATTAGAATAAATGATTCTATGAGCCATCCTAGTGCCATCTCTACTGTAAAGACGAAGAAACAACTAACCATCTCCTAAATTTCTACCCAAAAGCAATGGATTTCTGGGATCACCTAGATGTTGTGTTCGTTGTGATTGATTGGTTAATTAATAACCTGAGAGAATCTCTAGAGTCCTTGAGATGGACACTTTTTAAAAACCCCATTGTCAACAGAGCTTGGTACCTTTCTCAAGGTTTTGTCCTTTGGAATATTGGATGGCCAGAAACAAGTTATTCTTTCACTCAAAAGACTTTCAAGTTAATCATGTATGGAAGATAGTTCTTCGAAATATAAAATAGAATCTCTTCATTTCTAGATGATCAGAGGAGGATTGGAAAGCGGAAGGCAATGAGCACATTATTTTGTCTGCCCTCGATCTCAACCAAGACTCTTTCGACCTTAGGCTATCTCGGTGCCCTCCAATGTGGGAAGCCTCTTTAGCCTCCTTCCTCTGTCCCCCGAAGGGATTCTTCAAGCTCAACTTTGATGGTGCATCTAAGGGAAACCCCCAGTCGACTAGTCTAGGAGGAATAATTCGAAATGAAAAGGGGCAAGAGTCAAATTTTATGTAGCCTCCTATGGCAACACCAAATACCATATAGAAAAATATATGGCATTGGAGATAGCTCTATAGGTGGCAACAGAGATGGGGGTGGAAAAAAACCAAGTCATAGGGGACTCCCAGATTGTTATAGCCATGCTTCAAAAACTCATCAACGGATCCCCCCCAGATAGAATTATTAAGAGCTAGAAACCGGAGTTGATAGGGGAACATATTCTCTCCAGGATTTCCTCCTTTGAATATATAGTCATAGAACATGCAAATCATGAAGGGAATAAGACAACTGATAACCTTGAAAATTAGTGAAGTGATAATGAAGGGTAGGATCTTCTCTAGGATTCCCCTCCTCCATGAACAAAACACCCACTTGATGGATCTTTGTTGAATAGTAGCACTGGAAGAAGCTTCCTGGATGGGGGTGATGGAAATGGTGCACATGGCACCTTGTTGCCCATGATGACCAACAAATGGCACCCGATCGAGGGATGCCCCCTGCCCTCTCACTTCACCTAGCGTACAGGGAGGAGTAATGGTATGCGTGTGGAATTTAGTAGTGCCTCGACCAACATGGGAGATGTTGTTCGAAGATTGAGGGTGGTTGATGGGGAATTCATTGATGTTTTTTTCAGCTTCATGTTCTTTCCTAGTTCTTTGTTTGCCGGAGTAGGACCCGATGCTGCTTCCCTTAGGCAAGATGGTGCCCCTGAAAACGCGGTTCGCCCCCAAGTTGTTGGCTTTGTAAATTGGTAACTTTCCTGCTACAAGGGTGTTTTTTGAGTGGTTGTCGACTATGGTTCCTAGTGGAATTGGCCTTCGAGAGCTTCTGACCAATTTGCGTATTGGTGTTCTATGGTTATGGGTCTTTCGGTGGTCATAGTGGACCGTGTAAGTGAAATTTATCCACAAAGGGGTGGTGGTTCTGTAGATGGATTTCGTATTTTGGCTTCTGGGCCTGTAATTGGGTTGTTTGGATTCTTTGCGTGAGGTTTTCTATGTCTTTCGGGGGGAAGGGAACAAGAATCTTGGAGGTAGAATTAATCTTTCACTGTTGGTGTGGTTGGGGGGGAGGTCTTCAAAGTGTGGTGGGAAATTTTGTGCTTCTTCCAGTCCTCCTACATCCGAATTATTCAATTTTTAGTACCTATCTATGTTCAAGCTTGGAGTGGCAGATCTCTTGAGTCTGTGCAGTGCTATGTGGTTTTGGTTGGTGTGAGTTTGCAGCCTCGTCTAGGAGGTTGCTGGTTTCTGCATTGGGTGCGGTGTACCTAGCAGGTGTGGGTTCGGTGTGCCTGGAGGGTCTTCTCCATTTCAAGTGAAGTTTCCTTTCCAACGTCGATTCATCCAGCCCCGAGAAGAGGTTGATCCTCCCTCCCTCCAAAGCCTTGCTCAGCGAGCCACGGGGACTAGGATTCTCAATTGCAGAACACAGAGAAGGGGGTGGAGGTGTCTATGGCTTGTCGGGGTGGAAAATCAACGGAAGCTCCTAGAGGATTGTGGCTCGTGTGCAGGGTTGTAGAGGGCATGGCGGCTCAGCAAAGGGCCATGGGGATGGATCATCGCGAATACCAGCGAGAGGTGGGGCTCAGCGGTGTAGGTCCTTGGGACGACGAGGGGGTGCAAAGTCTTTGATTCTTGGTTCGAGGGTAATTCAACATTGTTTCCTGGAAAATTGTAGATACTTGATTCAATCCCTGCCAGAGTGATTGGAAGCTACTGAAAGGATCTGACAGGAGGAAGGTGCGAAACTGGGAGCTACCATGGATAAATTACACTACTTTTAGTGCCATGTTTGGGAGCATATTGTGGTGGTCTAGCGAGCACAAAAATTTCTATCAGAGAAGGTAGAGAAGATGGAGTCCTAGATGGCTCATTTTGAGGAGCACGTCCATTTCTCTTTTTGACCTCTGCCTCCTCCTAGGACAACCCTGGACAACCCAGCCTCCATCACGTCGGATGACTAGCATGACTACAAGTGTTTTCTATGTTTTACTTGTCTTCTGGTGCCTTTGGCCTTCTTGGTTTTGGACGATGTCCTTAGTTTACTTTTTGTACTTTTGTCATATGTTGTATGCGGTGGTCAACAAACCTGGTTAGGGTTAGATCACCTATTTTGGCTGCTACTCTTGAAGCACATCTTTTTGAAGAACGAATAGAATTTCGACTTCCAAATAAAAATTAAAAAAAAAAAATTAATTATTATTTTATTCAGTTTTATTTTACTCATTATTAATTAATTAATTAATTCTTTTTTCATTCATTATTAATTAATTCATGAAATAATATTAAATAAGGTGTCTAACTTATAGATGAAATGACCTTTTTCACAACATTTTTCATGGTTAATTGTAACCAAAATAGGACAAAGATTTTTTTAAATTGAAGTTTAAGTTGTTTAATCTATAGATTTTGAGGACCCCGGGGGGTTTTCAGGGTGAAGAATCCACTTATGCATTCAAAAATTCATTTTAAACAACAAAAAATCACATTCTTTCTTGAAATTATTTTACTGGATTCTGGTGCAAAAGTCAATTTCATATATAAAATAGACTATGCCATTAAATATTATTATTAATTCATTCATTAAATAATATAAATATTTTTAATTAAATATACATATTGTGACTATTTTTAATTAAATATTAATATATATATTTTTTGTCAGTCAAAGTTCAATCATTATATTAACATCAAAGTGAAGAGTACAAAATGCATCTCAATAGGCCCCTTTCTCTGAGTCTGACCAGACATGTTGATATTGGAACCTAGAGTATAACACGAGCTACCGACTTCATGCATTATTTTCCAGCAGCCTAGGAGCCATGAATGTAAAAAAAATGAGAAACATAACAAAAAATAGTATATTAAGGAGGGGGGTTGGGGGAGATTATAGGGGTAGTTACGAGATCGCCAACATATTCATGCATAAGAAAATAAATATGTTGCACCCTTGCTTCTAGATTGTGAAGGTGGTCATTGTTGCGCCTTTGCTACCATAAAAAATTATCCAATTGTTCCATGATTTCACTTTAGCCAAATTGGATGTCGTTACCGAAAGCTACCAGCTCGTTACGGTCATCATACATTTGGTTCCTGAGGTTTCCATGTTCACTTGAATGTTCTAGATTTGAGCAGCGACAGACTCCAACGTCACTGGAGCAACCACATGCCCCAAGGAGCAATCAACTCTCTCCTCTATCTCATGGCTACCCAACAAACCTGACAAGGCGTCATTGTCCTGCTCTAGCTAATCTGCTTGCCACAGAGTTCCACCCCCATGGCATGGTCTCCATCGCTAGCAAGGCATCCCGACATAACAAAAACACCTAAAAGGGAAATATACAAAAACACCCTCCCAACCCCACATAGAAAAAAGAAAGCAATGTAACATCTACCACTGCCCCCAAAGAGAATTAAGGGGCTATCCCGCACCAGTTGTCACCGTAATTAAATATCCATACCCAGGGAAAGGGGGGGTGAGGATTCCTCAATGCAGAGCTTCAGAAGCTAAATGCGGCATTCCACCACCTCTTCTACACTTGCCTCTGTGTATTTCCTCCAGTTAGCTGAGCCCTTCCCAACTGTAATTCCTTGTAGGTGCCTTGAGAAGGCAAAGTCTTGCCACAAGTTCCAATCAGTCCTAAACCACTAGTCTCCTGAAAAAGTTCCCCACCACTCAAGAACGAGAAGAGATAATTCTCTAGTGCTTGGCCAATGTCTTCCAACCTCGGCTTTTCTCCTCTCCCCGGCATCATATCATCCAAATGGACTGGGCCGACGAGAATGCCAACTGGTTCATTCTACCTAAACACTCCAAGGTCCCAAGGATCACCCAGCGCTACCAACACACGCTGCATTGTGCACCAGTTGATGGCTTCTCTGCCTCTCCCCCAAATCCTAGACCTCGGCGAGGCATACAAAATCTCCACAACCGTTACTGTATTGCAAAACACTACCATCTCCCATGACAACCAATCAATGCGTAACCAGCTCCAAGGACAGGATTCAATAACGATCATCGTGGCTAATAGCCTCATATGGTAGGCTTTTATCATGTTTATTAAACATGGGGGTGGGGTGCACGTGGAGGGCAGATAGGCTCTGTTGTCACCTCCTTCATCACTTCTGCAGCAATGAAGGCACCCCCATGAGGGATAATATAAATATTGTTAATTAAATATGAATATATTCATTATTTTGTTTTATATTTTATTTATTTTGGTTATTTATTTTGTTATTACTATTTTTAGTTTTAATGTTTAGAATAGTTAAATTTGATCTTATTATTATTATTATTATTATTATTATTTTTTTATTATTTTTTTTTATAAAAAAAAAAATATTTTCTTATTACTATTTTTAGTTTTATTGTTTAGAATATTTAAATTTGACCTTATTATTTTTATTTTGTTTGTTTTATTTAGTTTTTATAATTTTTTTCATTTTCTTATTACTATTTTTCAGTTTTAATTGTTTAGAATAATTAAATAATAAATTCATTTATAATTAATTAATCAATAATAATAATTAACTGAGTATTATTATTATATATTAATATTATTTTATTAATATAAATATTATTTTTACCTATATTATAACCCTATTAATAATATTAGACACTAAAAAAAGAACTCTTATATCAATAAACCCAACAAATTAATTTTATAAACCCAAGGGATTAATATTAAATAAACCCTAAAATAAATACTACAAACCCTAAAGTAAACCAGGGAAAATTTTAGTGGCTAATATTGGTAGATGGGCTATTTTTCCATGTTTTTTCAAAAAAAAAGATTCGCCAATTCCAAATGTTCCCTAAAAATGGTTCGCCCAAATTTTATAAGAAACAAATATTTTACCTTAAAAATCGCCAAAATTTTATAGAGACTATATAAAATCATTAGAAGTTTGAATATGTTTATTAAACTGTCACCAAGCATTTTATAGTTTGCATATTTGGATTAGTAAAATTATCCAAAGTTTCTAATATTTAAGATAAATTTCCATCCTTAAAATTTTCCATACTTAGTAAACATGGCTGACCATGTTTTACCATGGTTTATTTTCATATTGTCACAATAATATTTTTTACCATGGTTGATTTTCACATTGAGACAACCTTTATCACAATGTGACATTGGACCATGGTTGTGCATGGTTGACCATGATTATAAACCCAATGGATTTATATTAAACCATAGGATTAATATTATAAACCTTATGAATAATATTATAGCCTAGGAATATGAACCCTTAGATTGATAAACACAAGGGTTTGATATTGTAAACCCAAGGGATTAATTCTAAAACCCCAAGGTATTATTAACCCAAGGGAATAATAATAAACCCAAGGGATTAATATTAAGCCCAAGTTGTATAAACCCTAAAATAAATATTATAAATCCAAGCTATATAAATCATAATATAAATATTATAAACCCTAATATAAACATAGTTGACCACAATTTATTTTCATGTAGACAATATTTGTCACAATGCGACGTTGGACTATGGTTGACCATGATTGGATTTATATTGAGACAACCTTTGTCACAATGCGACATTGGACATTGGTTGACCATGGTTGATTTTCATATTGAGACAATCTTTGTCACACTACGACTTTGGACCATGGTTGTCAAAATATGACATTGGACCAAGAGATAATGTTTGTCACAATGCAATGTTGGAACATGGATGACCATGGTTGATTTTCACATCGAGACAATCCTTGTAATAATGCAAAATTGGACTATGGTTGAATATGATTGATTTTCTTATTGAGATAATATTTGTCACAATGTGACATTGGACCATGGTTGTGCATGGTTGACCATGATTATAAACTCAAGGGATTTATATTAAACACTATAATTAATATTATAAACCTCATGAATAATATCATACCCTAGGAATATGAACCCTTAGATTGATAAACACAAGGGTTTGATATTATAAACCCAAGGGAATAATAATAAACTTAAGAGATTAATATTATAAGCCCAAGGTGTATAAGCCCTAAGACAAATATTATAAGCTCAAGCTATATAAACCCCAAGATAAATATTATATACCCTAAAGTAAACATAGAAGAGCATGGTTGATTTTCATATAGACAATATTTGTCACAATGCGACATTGGACTATGGTTGACCATGATTAATTTTCATATTGAGACAACCTTTGTCACAATATGACGTTGAATAATGGTTGATTATGGTTGACCATGGTTGATTTTAATATTGAAACAATCTTTGTCACACTGTGACATTGGACCATGGTTGCTAGAATGTGACATTGGACCAAGAGACAATATTTGTCACAATGTGACCATGGTTATTGACCATGCTTAACCATGGTCAATTTTCATATTGAGACAATATTTGTCACAATGCGATGTTGGAACATGGTTGGCCATGGTTAATTTTCATATTGGGACAATCCTTGTCAAAATGCAACATTGGACCATGGTTGACCATGATTGATTTTCATATTGAGACAATGTTTGGAAAAATGTGACATTGGACCATCATTGACCATGATTGTAAACCCAAGGGATTTATATTAAACCCAAAGATTAATATTATAAGCCCTATGAATAATATTGTACCCTACGAATATGAACCTTAGATTAATAAACCTAAGGGATTGATATTATAAACGTAAGGGAATAAAAACAGAAGGGATTAAAAACCCAAGGGATTAACAAACCCAAGGAATTAATATTGTAAACCCAATGAATTAATAATATTATAAACTCGACAAAACAATAAACCAAACTGATTACTATTATAAACCCAAGAAATTACTAAAATCATGATTGAAGTTAGACCATGGTTGATTTATAATATTATAAACCCAAGGGACTAATATTAAAAACTAAGGGATTATAAACCCAAGCTATATAAACCCTAATATAAATATTATAAACCCTAAAATACACATAGTTGATCATGGTTGACCATAGTTGATTTTCATAAAGATAATATTTGTCACAATGCGACATTGGACTATGGTTGACCATGCTCGATTTTCATATTAAAAAAAAAAATTCACAATGCAACATTGGACTATGGTTGACCATGGTTTATTTTCATATTGTGACAATCTTTGTCATACTGTGATGTTGGACCATGGTTGTTAGAATGCAACGTTGTACAAAGAGACAATCTTTGTCACAATCTCACAATGATTGACCATGGTTGATTTTCATATTGAGTCAATATTTGTCACAATACAATGTTGGAACATGGTTGAGCATGGGTTAATTTCCATATCAAGACAATACTTGTCGCAATAAGACATTGGACCATGGCTGATTTTCATATTAAGGCAATCTTTGGCAAAATGTGACATCGCACCATCGTTGACCATGCTTGTAAACCTAAGGGATTTATATTAAACCCTAGGATTAATATTATAAACCTTATGAATATTATTTTACCCTAGGAATATGAGTCCTTAGATTGATAAACCCAAGGGATTGATATTATAAATTCAAGTGAACAATAAACTGAAGGGATTAATTCTAAAACCCCAAGGTATTATAAACCAAAAGGAATAATATTAAACCCAAGGGATTAATATTATAAATGAAAGGTATATAAACCCTAGAATAAACATGTTTGACCAAGATTCGTTTTCATATTGAGACAATCTTGGTCACAAAGCGACATTGTACCATAGCTAATCATGATTGAGAATGATTGATTTTCATATCAAGACAATTTTTGTCACATTGCGATGTTGGACCACGGTTGATTTTAATATTGAGAAAATATTTTTCACAATATTATGTTGGACCATGGTTGAAAATGACTATAAACCCAAGGGATTTATATTAAATCAAACGATTTATATTATAAACCTTATGAATAATATTACACCCTAAGAAAATGAACCCTATGGATCTATAATAAAACCAAGGGATTAATACTAAAACCCCAAGGGAATAATATTAAACCCAACTAATATAAACCCTGAGATAAATATTACAATGCCTAAAATAAACGTGGTTTACCATTGTTGACCATTGTTGACCATGGTTGATTTTAATATAGAAACAATATTTTTCATAATGTGACATTGGACTATGGTTGACCGTGATTGATTTTCATATTGAGACAACCTTTGTCACAATGCGACGTTGGAAATGGTTGACCATGGTTAACCATAGTTGATTTTCATATTGAGACAATCTCTGTCACAATGCGACATTGAACTGTGGTTGACCATGGATGAAAATGGTTGTTAAAATGTGACGTTGGACTAAGACATAATTTTTGTCACAGTGTGAGCATGGTTGATTTTCATATTGAGACAATATTTGTCAAAATGTGGCATTGGAACATGTTTTACCATGGTTTATTTTCATATTGAGATAATCCTAAACCCAAGATGTATAAATCCTAAGATAAATATTATAAATCGTAAAAACCACATTAAAAATTTTATAAACCTTAGGCATTATAAATAATATTTAATTGGTAAATGAAAAGTGTCAAATAATTTTGAACTACACATAAAATGAATCTAAGATTTCTATTTTAAAATCTAGGGCTACAGCTCTATATGAAAAGTGTGAGAAGGAATAAAAGGACGTATATGACCACGTCAAAGCGTATTAGCAAACCTTGTTTGAGAATTTACTCTAATTATCGAGAAATTCCAAAAGGTCTGAGAGTGATGACCACACTTAGAGTTATGGGGGGAATGATTGTCTTAAAAGCCATGACTCCTATACTTACACTACTTTACCCACCTCCTCCATAGGAGGCTACATGATTAGGAAAGCATATTTTATTACTTTATACCATTATCATTGCAAATAGTTACCTCATACATTATACTTGAGAGAAGCGTTTTCATAATGCGACGTTAGACCATGGTTGACCATGATTGAGCATGGTTAACCATGGTTGATTTTCATATCAAGGCTATATTTTTCAAAATGCAATGAATATACCCAAAGGATTGATAAACCCAACGGATTTCTATTATAAACCAAAGAGATTTATATTAAACCCTAGGATTAATGTTATAAACCCTATCAACAATATTATAGACTAGGAATATGAACCCTTGGATTAATAAACTAAAGGGGCTGATATTATAAACCCAAGGGATTAACACTTAAAACCCAAGGGATTAATATTGTAAGCCCTAGGTATATAAACCCTAAGATAAATATTATAATCCCTAAAACAAACATGGTTGACGCTGGTTGATTTCCATATTGAGACAATATTTGTCACAATGTGCCACTACGCTGAAATATAAATTTCAAGAACAATTCTGAAGATAGGAGAGGAACCTTCCATGGTGAAGCAAGTATGGTTGGTCCTGAGCAGATTGTAGGAATCGAAATCACGTGCTCTCAAGGGAAAAGAAACCCATGCAAAGAAGACCAATATTTTTGTTCTTTGGAACATCAAGAATAATAAGATATTCGATCTCATCTAAGAACAAGGAGATATTAAATGTTATCTATCATAACATGACTTCTATGTTTAAACATGACGATATATAGAGGAAATATTTCAACGAAAACAATATGTCATTGGATATGTATCATGCCTCCAAGCCTAGAATTTTGACCTGTTGGGAAATAATTCAACAATTATATCAGGTATTGGAGTGTCTCTCCCACTCACTTCTTGAATCACAGATGCCCACTGATAACCCTAGATTTTTTTTCTCATTTATAGAGGTACAACTAATTTCTATGTGTTCGGTTGAGAATGAGATCGAAATTTTGGAGGAGGATTTTATTAGAAGGTTTTATAGCCAAATTCTTTCACAAAAACAAAATTATTTCGAACAATATTGGGAGATGAAATACATAGGTGTGTCATGAGCGTTCAGTCATGTCTGTTAGCAAATAAAACCTTTGTAAATTTAGCAGCAACTAGGTGATTGTGGAGTCCCCCCTAGTTGCTTCCAAACCACTAGTACCCCCCACATTTCACTTATGGGTTTCCTTCATATCATTGTTATGACATCAGTAATAGCCCTAACTATCTCATCATTGTGGGAGTGTCCACAAAAGAAGTCACAGTGGTGTGGAACATAATGCATCTTCACCTAGATAACATTGGTGTGCAATAGGAAGTTGTACACTACTTGAAATATGAAAATAAATTCTTAAAAATGTGATATATTATTAAGAAACAAAAATGCCTGACATGGATTAAAGATATTTTTACAATTGCTCATTTCACTTGTTTTTCTATATTATATATTAAAGGAAATTTCTTATTTCAACGAGCTCATTGAGACACCATTTTGAATCTGCATATTCGAGAGAAAGAATAGCTACTTGGACAAAAGCAATTTTTATATTGTTTTCAATTTATGGTTTTTTGAAGCCTCCCCATTCTAGCTCCAACTAATTGAGAAAGACCCTCAATCCAAATGAAATAAGGTGACAATGTAGAAATCTAGTGAAAGTTTCCTATACTTCAAGATTGCTATGACTTATGAACACATCATAGGCACTATTGTTGGGATTAGTAGTTGTAGAGGCGCACCTCCATTAAAAATTTGAAATTAGAGATAAAAAACATCATAAATCATAAGTTAAAAAACAACATAAAATATCACAACTACATTAGTAAATGTGGTTGATATACACCGAAGGCATATAATTATTATTATTATGATTAATATTATTAATTAATTTTTATTTTTTTATATCTAGCTGAATCAACAATGGCAGTGGTATCGTACTCGCATTACACGGGGTCGAATCCCACCGGCTGCCACTATAACAGCTAGGAGGAACCGCCCAGCCCGCAAGGAACGGCCCCTCAGGGTAAGACGAGACTTGAACCCGTGACCTACACAGCGGCACGAATGACTTAGCAGACCATTTGCTAACCACAAGACATATTATTAATTAATATTACTATTATTATTAATTGCTATTATTATTTTTATTGTTAATTAAATTCAATAGAATTATTAAATAATAAATAATAATAATATTAATAATAAATTTATTCATTTTTATTTCTCTCATTATAAATTAATTAATTAATTCAATTTTTTTATTTCATTCATTATTAATTAATTCATGAAATAATATTAAATAATGTGTCTAAGTTATAGACGAAATGACATTTTCTACAGAAATTTTTTTGGTTAATTGTAAGCAAAATCTAATAGAGTTTTTTAAAAACTCGAGTTTAAGTTGTCTAATCTATAGATTTTGAGTGCCCCAATGGTTTTTCACAGTGTTGAATCCATTTACGCATTCAAAAATTCATTTTAACAACAAAAAATCAAATTCTTTCTTAAAATTGTTTTACCAGATTCCAATGAAAAAGCTTATCTCGTCTATAAAGTAAACTATGCCATTAAATAATATAAATATTGTTAATTAAATATTATTAATTAATTAGCTCATAATTAATTAATAAATAATAATAATAATTAACTAATAATAATAATAATAATAATTATTATTATTATTATTATTGTTATTATTATTATTTATTAATATTTTTTATGAATATAAATATTGTTTTTATTTATATTATAAACCCTATGAATAATATTACATCATAGGAAAATGAACCCTTATATTAATAAAATCAATAGATTAATTTTATAAACCCAGGAATAATAAACCCAAGAGAGTAATATTAAACCCAATGGATAAACCCTGTAAGGGATTAATATTACAAAATTTGTGTATATAAACCCTAAAATAAACATGGTTGACCATGTTTTGCCATGGTTGATTTTCATATTGTCACAATGATAATTTTTACCATGATTGACCATGGTTGACAATTGTTGATTTTCATATTGAGACAATATTTGTCACAATGTGACATTAGACCATGGTTATGCATGGTTGACCATGATTATAAACCCGAGGTATCTATATTAAACCCTAGGATTAATATTTTTTTCTATGTAAGACTAATTCTATTAATAAGGCAAAAATATATTTACACCAAGGCCTCGCCTCAAACTCTGTTTCTAGAGTTTATCGAAACAGTTGAAACTGCCCCAGATTGGGGAAACCAGCTTGACATTGCAAAAATAGTTAACATATGTTACACAGTAATTTGTCACCATTGGTCACCGTCCCTATCGCCCCGTTTCCATACATTGGAGGATGCATTCCGGGACCTGTGAGCAGTGACATAACCCAAAAACACTTGCATTATGTTCCCCTGAGTATGTACTTCATGTTCCCTGAAGACACCTTCTGCAAATTATCCCTGAAAAGTACTCTTTTTCCATTGGCGTAGGTCCACAGTATCTTACCCGCGCCAATCACTGAGATCCTCAAAAGAGGGCGCGACCATTGGCGCTCTGTCACAGAACAACACCCGCGCCAGCCCAGTTTGGTAATGATTTTTGACAAATGCACGCCCATCTGTTTTTTCCTTTCAGATCACGAAGTCTTTTGAGGGTAAAATCCATCTGATAGAGGTCGAGAGTCATCATCTATCCTTGACATCTATCCACAGTGGCTTTTCAGAGATAATGCCAATCCACAATGGGTGTCCTAGTTCATCGAATCTTTCTCCCTTTTCCATCTATAAATATCTGTCCTCATGCATTAGACAAGCTAGTTTTTGGAGGAATGCTAGTTGTGATTATGCTTGTCGTGAGTGATAGTGAAGCATAGAAAGGTTATGCTGCCGGAGAGGAGGTACATTGCAAGACACATATAGTTGCTCGCCCAGCCAGAGGAGAGGTTCAACGTCAGAACCTTGGTTGTAACTTTTCCTGTCTATTATTCATTAATGAACGACTGCTATTATAGTTCCAATCTCATTGTCTATTATAGTGATGTTTGATTTATTTCCTTTCTGACTGAAATATAGTTGTGCCTTGGTGGATTTTATGCTTGTATTCGTTTCTTCCTTGGCATGTGCAGGTGTCCGTTTGCAAGGATCGCAAGGATTGTGACTTGCCGGAGCGAGGGAGCGGGAATACCAACTCTGCTTCGACTATAGCGTTGGATTCCAGGTTGGTCTTCTTAATTCACCTTTAATGTACAACTAGGAACTTGCGTGGCAGCGTGAATTGATTGTGGCTAGTTCTGTTTTAGGCTAGTGGGATCGCCTCTGTCCGCAGAGGGGATTTACCTGTCCAACAATTTGGCGACTCCGCTGGGGAGAAGCTATTTGGAGTTTGTCATGCACCTTGATCTCTCTGAGCTGGATTTTTATGCTTGGTCTGTCTGTTTGTATATTTGATCTGTCTGGTTTCTGTTAGTCAAGCCGTGAACTGTTGGTTTTTATTTTAGTCGGCAAATTTGATTAGCGCGTTTTTAAGCCTGACAGTCGCGCCGATTGGCGCCATTTTCCAGTATACAGCTCGCGCCACTGCTCAATTAGCACAGTTTTCTTCCTAACAGTCGCGCCAACCCTGTGAACTTGTTCATTTTGCTTGTTTATAGCCTCCCAAGCTTGGGTTTCCTGTTTTGTTCAATCATCTAAATGTATCAGAGTCTTTTTTGACTGGTTTTGAGTCTTTTTCTGGCAAATTATTAATTTGATTTCCTTTGATCATTACTTGGAGGTTTGTCTCAATCTTTTCACAATTTTGCATCTTTTTGCTTTTGTTTTTGCAAAAAAATTTCCCCCTCATTCGCCGGGGGGGGGCTAAATTGTGTATGAGCGTTAATCGCCTTTGAGTGTTTTTAGTTTATGATCTTTGGAACTCTCACCCATTTTTCTTGGTTTACACTTGATTGGTTCTTGGATTACATTAGAATCATCGTGTGTTTGAGAATTCTCTTGCATAGATCACACTCGCATAATTAGAATTCTCATTTTCAGGATATGAATGAAAAGTGTGCATAGATTACACTTGCATACTTTGGGTGTTTTCCAGTTCTCTGTTTCGGTCTTCTCTTGACCCAGTCAACTTTTTGGATACTCTTTTGCATCTGTTTGGTGGTTGCTGAAGCTTGTTTTTGGGTTATTCGAGAAATTTAGTTCTTTTTGCTTGATTTCCATATGGCTTCGTTTTGAGCCTAGATCACATGGCTCATTGAGATTTTGGAGTTTTTCTTGGTTTGAAGGATTGCCTTTCTTTTCAAAGACTTGATTGTGTCCATTGAGTGAAATTTGCTTTTTTGCTCTCTGTTATCGTATCTCTCAAAATTTACTTAGTGCATTTTTCCAATAAAAGAAAAACGAACAATCTCTTTTGCATTATATTAGTTAATGGAAATTAAAGTTTTTCGTTGTTGTTAGTGATTAATGACTTTAAAGAAAAGTTTCTTTTCTTGCCATTAGCTGCATTAGAGTTATCATTGTTTGTTTTATGATCGTTTTGTTCGATTGAAAGATCTCAACTCTCTCGTAGTTAGCATTCATCAAATGAAATGATATATTTTGGCATATAGTTTGCATCTAGGAAATTTTGAGATATTACATACGGTAAGGCCTGAAAATCGAAACCTAATGAAAGATCAACTCTAAAATAAACCAAATGAACCTAACAACGCATTGGAACCTAACGCAAACATTCTAGAGGTCTAGGTTAGAGACGTGTTCTCGCGTCTTTAAACCTGGTAGATTATCGTCGAGTGGTTGGGTGATTCCTCCACGGTGAAACGATAGGTGCCAATACGGACTGAGCTCCCACGTACCGTCGCGTATATATGGGAGACCCCACTAGGCTATCATCCTTTATCCATAGGAAGCCGAGTCTGCCGCCTTACAAGCCGTAATGCACTGAACACAGCATTCGGGAAGATTGACTGCAGTACGAGAAGTCCTTGGTTTTCATCTGATTGCCGAGGTGTATAAGCAGTTTTACGGATTGTTTGGTAAACCTTTTTGCCTAGAGTCTCCAGAGTAGTCACTTTTGATCCTTTTCAGACTCCTTAAAAGAAAAGGTGCCTGTGAGCGTCTTGTCACTTCGTGCTCATTAAACATTCGAAGGAGACTAGAGTCATCTTTTGTCCTTTTCTCGACTCTTAAAACATGAAAAGGTCAAGTCGTGTCTTTGCGTCTTAAAATTTATTTGGCTACGATAACATTTACCCAATTAGATTTTGTTTGCGTTAGCTTGAGTAGGATTCTTTCTCGTTCAATGGCATCCTTCCCTGAACCCACCAGCCAAGGTGTTCCCCCTGATGGAAACCCTAGTCCATTTCCTATTGTTGGAAATGTCGGTGTTCAGTATATCGCAACTTTGTCTTTGCCTGGGTTAACCATCGGTTTTCCCGTATGGTTGTTTTCAAACTCGGTGGTCTCGAGTGTGATAACTCCTATTCCACCACCACCTCCTCCACCCGAACAACATCATGTTGATTCCAAGGTGGACCCCTCCCCTTCTTCGCCTATTGTTGCGTCCTCATCTTCTACTTCGCCTGGTGAAACTCTGGATTCAAGTAACCAGGTGGCTAAGAAGAAGAAGAAGAAGACAAAGAAGAAGAAGACTTCTAAACCAGAGGTTAAAAGTATAACCCAAGTCGAGCCACCTTGTGCTCCTCCGCGGAAGGTCAAATTTCCTTGTAAGTTGTGCAAGGAAGACCACCTTCTCCGCGATTGTCCTGGCATTCCCAGGGTTTTAGAAGTATGGTCTCATGATTTGGACCGCCCTGCATCGTCCTCTGGAGATCATGGCGATGTTACCTTATCACCTGGGAATGGTAAGGGAAAAGAGAAGATTTGAATCCCTTGTAAACTTTTTGAAGGCAATCATCCCCTTCACCTTTGTCCATTCATGGATAGAGCCTCTATTGTATTGGAAAGTCTTACAGCTCCCTCAACCCAACTTCCTACTGGTTATCAACGTCTTTCTGCAATTGCAGAACGTTCCCCTGCTGACAAAGAAATCAACCAAGATTCCTCTCTTGTCCAGCCTCCTCTTCCTGAATCTAGCTCTGCCAAGCCTGTTCCAGACCAACCATTAGTCGGAAAGAGTGTCGACTCGAGTTCACCACCCGCCGAACACTCTATTTCGGAAGAGCATCATTCTCATGTTCTTCTCGTCTCCTCAGATTCTCCTACATCTGGAAATACCCCTATATCTGAGAGTCCTACTGCACTCTCTCCCGAGCAGGGGGGAAATCATACGATTCCCCCACCAAGTAGTTCAGTCGCTTCCTTTGACTGGAGACGTTTGACTACCTTCCGCCTCCCATCTCATGTGCCTTTTTGGGTCACGGTACACGCCCATGACAAGGCAATACCTGGCACTATTTTGGATGAGGGTACATTTGTTAGTCTTATGTCTGCTACTACTTGGCAAGCTTTGGGTTCCCCACAGCTTGTGCCCATAGCATCGAATCTGACGGCTTTTGACGGAGGAACTAGTCAACCATTAGGGATCCTTCCAAAGTTCCCTATTACTTTGGGAGGCAAAACCGTCTATATAGACGTATCGGTTACCCAAGGTCCTTTAGATTTCAGTCTTCTCCTTGGCCGTGACTATGTTTATGCCATGGGGGCCCTTGTCTCTTCACTTTTCCGTGTGGTTTGCTTTCCACACGATGGAAGAATTGTGACTATCGATCAATTATCGTTCGTTCGTCCACGGGTCCCTCCTGCGTAGTCGTCATCCCCTCCTGGTTTTCATCCACCAGTTGCATCTGCCCCACCACAGATCAACTACATGGCCACCTATCTCGTGCCCGTATCCAGTGATGCCACTGTCGTGCACAGTGTCCTGGGGGCATTGGGTCCTGACTTCCGAGATGTTGTCCTTCCACCGGGAGTGGCACTCTTGGAAGCCCCGACTTCCTGTTCATTATGATGAAGTTTGGGCGGAGCATAGTTCCTTGTCTTGTGTCAAGCTCGTTAAAAAATGAAACAAGGGTTATGAGGATAGTTCTTTTACTGTGTCAACCTCATTAAAAAATGAAACAACTCCCTTTCCAAATCGAGTCTTTTGATTAAGATCTCGTAAAATACAAGTCGAGTCTTTCACAGATCTCGAGAGTGAACCTTCATTCCATCCACTCCGTGAATGCCATGAAGCTTGGGGGGCATGTACCTCGATTTGCATTATCATGCTGGGGGCATGCAAATTTATAGCAAGCATAGTTTTTCGTTTCAAGCTTGTGTAAACATGAAACCGAATCCAAGCAAAGTTCTCCATGGTTCAAGCTTGTGTAAAAATGAACCCATACCTGATTTACATCCCGTGATTGCCTTTTATCTGCTAAATTATGCTAGATGAGCCTTGGTTGTTTCATTCCATTGCTACCATCTCTTTAGCCGATCATATGCTCTCACTTGGTTGTTTATCCTTTCCTGAGGAACCGCAGCAATGAGTGGTTTTGTTAGCCAACCTCTTAACCATTACATGTTTTGAGCAGTTCCACCATTGCCGGAACCAGTTGCTACCCTTTATACCACTCGTTCCTCTAGGACGAGTCGCCTTTAAGCCCTTTTCAGACTCGTAAAATATGAAAAGATTGCCGAGTATTTTTTCCCTTTTTGACTCGTTAAAGAGAAATAAAATGGACGTCGTCTTTAGGCTCTTTTTCGACGTTAAAGAGGAAAAGATTGCCGAGTCGCTCCTCTTGACTCGTTAAACGTTAATAAGGGGCGGTCGTTTTAAGTTCTTTTTGTCGACCGTTAAAACATAAAAAGATTACCGGGTTTTTGTCGTTTCAAACTCATTAATGGTTACGAAACGACGTGATTTTGATCGCTTTTTTACTTTTTCAGGTCGAAATCACTATTTATGAAAAGTACTCCTCGATCGTAATGGTCAGGCGGTTCTTCCGGGCATTATTTTATACTTTTTCGGGCCCTAGAGACACAACTTTACGAAAAAGGATACCCCTGGAGTTTCCTTTTCTGCTGTCTTTTCAAACTCTCTAAACATGAAAAGACGCCGAGTTCTTCCTTTGTCAGACTCGTTAAAACCTGATGACATCGGATTTTGTCGAAATGACACACCACAAGCATATGCTATCCCCATCAAGCTTGTTAAAAATAATTGGGGTACTCGCCAGAAATGGCGGGGGAAAAAGGGAACCATAATTACCGTTGTGTAGGCAGTATGTCGCTCTTGAACATGGCACTTCTCTGCTTTCGTGTCCAGCGTGGGGATATCTCATCTCATATTTTTCACTTGCTTCCATGGACTTAGGTACCCTATTTGACCTCTCATCTACTCATTTCCTCGTCATCATGACCTTTGATACATTGATGTCAAATACTGCCAATTCCATTAATGTGCCGCCGATATGTTCAAGAGAATTTGACCTCTGAAAAGCAACTTCGTCTGATAGTTCACATGATCTTGATTCACAACATTATCTCTCTGTCTCGTGTCGATGATGTGGGAAACATTATGGCCCACCTTCGATCAAGGTCACTTCCTGTCGACTTCAGCTCATTATCCAGGAAGTTGATCTAGAGACTCCCTTCCGGTGCCTTGGAGCCTGCATGCCTCAATGGCAGGTTCTTCGTCTTCGACGTGAGGTTTTCATCATTAGCCTCTGATCGAATGATTCTACGGGTGTTCGACTTCAAATCACTAATTCGCACGCCGTAGATTGTACCTATAGTACCTTGAGGGCCATTGTCATTATTGGTGGTACCTCTCGCGTCTGTTAACAGTTTCCACTATTGACTGGTAATCAGACGATGTTCATGCATGTTCGACTTCAGCTCATATATTCGCATGCTTGAACTTGTACTCTTGTTCGGGTCGAGATGGAGCGCAAGACCCTGGATTGTGTCTGTTGTAATCCAGGCGATTCTTGATACATGACTCATTCACTGGATGGCTGCGACCATACCTGAGTCAATTCATTGATCCTAACCAGATGGCTGCGTCCATACTATGGATCTAGATTATTTATGTACTCTCTTATGGATGGCTGCGACCATACCACGTACATCATGTAATTGAACTATCAGTCGTGTCTCTCAATGCAGATCCTCGGCAGCAGCTATGTGTGTTCTTGTGTGTTCCTATAAAGCATTTCACCCCTCTCTCTCCCTCTCGGACTTCATGCTTTAGGGGGCATCTGTTACACAGTAATTTGTCACCATTGGTCACCGTCCCTATCGCCCCATTTCCATACATTGGAGGACGCATTCCGGGACCTGTGAGCAGTGACATAACCCAAAAACACTTGCATTATGTTCCCCTGAGTATGTACTTCATGTTCCCTGAAGACACCTTCTGCAAATTATCCCTGAAAAGTACTCTTTTTCCATTGGCGCAGGTCCACAGTATCTTACCCGCACCAATCACTGAGATCCTCAAAAGAGGGCGCGACCATTGGCGCTCTGTCACAGAACAACACCCGCGCCAGCCCAGTTTGGTAATGATTTTTGACAAACGCACGCCCATCTATTTTTTCCTTTCAGATCACGAAGTCTTTTGAGGGTAAAATCCATCTGATAGAGGTCGAGAGTCATCATCTATCCTTGGCATCTATCCACAGTGGCTTTTCAGAGATAATTCCAATCCACAATGGGTGTCCTGGTTCATCGAATCTTTCTCCCTTTTCCATCTATAAATATCTGTCCTCATGCATTAGACAAGCTAGTTTTTGGAGGAATGCTAGTTGTGATTATGCTTGTCGTGAGTGATAGTGAAGCATAGAAAGGTTATGCTGCCGGAGAGGAGGTACATTGCAAGACACATATAGTTGCTCGCCCAGCCAGAGGAGAGGTTCAACGTCAGAACCTTGGTTGTAACTTTTCCTGTCTATTATTCATTAATGAACGACTGCTATTATAGTTCCAATCTCATTGTCTATTATAGTGATGTTTGATTTATTTCCTTTCTGATTGAAATATAGTTGTGCCTTGGTGGATTTTATGCTTGTATTCGTTTCTTCCTTGGCATGTGCAGGTGTCCGTTTGCAAGGATTGTGACCTGCCGGAGCGAGGGAGCGGGAATACCAACTCTGCTTCGACTATAGCGTTGGATTCCAGGTTGGTCTTCTTAATTCACCTTTAATGTACAACTAGGAACTTGCGTGGCAGCGTGAATTGATTGTGGCTAGTTATGTTTTAGGCTAGTGGGATCGCCTCTGTCCGCAGAGGGGATTTACCTGTCCAACAACATATAACCCTGAACTATCATCAACGGACACCATACTTCAAACTTGTGACCCAGAAAAAGATACAACTTAGCAACACTGGACATGACAACAAAACAACAAAACTATTGAATTGATAAACATAAAGCAAAAACCTCAAGCGACTGGACCAACCTATGATCAGTAGGAGGCCGATTTGGCTCATGGGTGGCTGTGTCTGCTAGGTAGCGTCATTTGTTATCCTCCTCCTCTGGTGTTTCCTCGACCACGGGGCAGGCATATTGGTCCCAATCGTTTTCTTTTTCCTCCATATCGCTCTTCTCAGCACCACCTGTAGGCCCCCCTGCCTGATGGGTGCCTTTTGAGCTGCCAGCACACCCCACCATCAAAGAAATGCCTGCAAAGCTGCCACCCACCCATTGAGTGTTTCTTGCATGCTCTTCATCTCCATGCATTCTGCTATGACTGATTCCCTGGCTATCATCCTTTGAATTTTTCTCCTGACTCCTCATTTCCAGAATTCTCACCTCCTGTGAGTGTTCCTCAGATTTTGTCACTTGTTCATTGTTTGGCACTTCATATTCAGTGAAGATGACAGTCACATTGGCAGTTATAGTGGGTTCATTCAGACGGCTTTGGAACCTGAATTGGGTAGCATGAGTGACAGGGCCAGGACTCTACTGAGAAATTACAGAATGGAGCCTAAAATTGTTGGGCAGAGCCATTGAAGCCATCCCATGCCCTCGCCTGTTGCACGTGTGGGAATAGTGTCTGAGCGGAGATCTGGGGTGAGGTGAATTTTTCTGGTGCTGAGGAGGTGAAGGGGGAGCCAAGCTCTGCACTGCCTAAGGGCGTGCTCTGCCGCCTCGAGAACCTCCATGGCGACTCCTCATACAATGCTTGACCATACTGGTGAGGTTGGAGAGAAAATCAGTGGGATAAGGGGGGGGGGGGGGGGGTATCTGGTTGTGAAAACAGGGCCTCTGAGCAGGGTTTACAGGACCTAGCATGGAATGGGAGAAATGGTGGCCATTTCCCAGATCAATGCAACAGAGGTGCCAGCATCGTCTTCCGGTAGCTGTTTTGCTACCTGCAAGTTTAGCCTGCAGTGGACAATAGCTACGGATCGGGGGATGAACTGAAGGTTCAAGAGGCACCATTCGAATTTCAGCTGTTTCCAGCTCTCGGCCTGATGGGCCATTTATTGCCACCTGGATGCTGGCTAGGTTTTGTCTGCGGTGAGCCTGGATCAGAGTGCATTTCACCGCCTGGCAAGTCCTTGCACCGGCAATCCTAATGGAGACCATTAATGATCTTGGAAAACACCCGCATCCGGGTGCGCTTCTTTCTCCTGAATCATTTCCCTTTTCACCAAATCCTTATATTCCGAATCTATTGTTCACTGGCTAGCATAGAGAGAGAATCTGTATGTAGATCCTTTCCACTTTCTACCGCTATGTTCATCAGTAAGTCTGCTACTTTGTTCCCTTCCCTTTGTATATGCTTGAGATTGATTGCCCAATGGTTGGAGAGCCAAGTTTCAATTAGTTTTAATCGAATTGTTAGCCTCCAGCTATTGCTTACCTTACTTGAGGGTTTTCCCTGCAAGATTTTGGTGACAATATTTATAAGGATCTGCGAGTCTCCTTGTATAACAAGTGGAAATAGTCCATGATTATGAGCTAAGATAAGGCCCTTCCATAATCCTTCTAATTCTGCAGAGTTGTTGGTGTCCTACCCATTTGAGCTGAGGAAGATTAGGCATGGATCACCTTCATGATTTCTGATTATTCCTCCAAATCCAGCCTTACCTGGATTCCCTTTCGAGGCTCCGTCAAAATTTAGCTAGAACATATGACGGGGAGGAGGAATCCACTTATCTGGTATGCTTCTTTTTACTTGAGTTTTTCCTTTGATTATCAGTTCTTTATTCCACTGTATATTCCAGTTTGTCCATATGGTTTGTTCCTGTGGGGTAGAGGGGAAGTCCTCCTCATAGAAAGTTTGTAGAAGTAGAGTTTCCCTTATATTTTGACATATTGTGATCCAGAGGGAATCCACAGGCATAGATTGATCTTTGAAGATATGTCAATTTCTCTCCTTCCATATTGTCCACATGAGAAACCCTGGTATTAGCTTCCATAGGGAGTTTAGAAGCTTGCTTTTGAACGAATTCTGAGCCCAGTTTCAAACAGTGGAAATAATATCTCCTGGAGTCCTCCCATCCTTTTGACATCTAAAGTTGATCTTTTCCCAAAGTTTGTGTGCTATTGGGCAGTAGTTCATAATGTGCTATGCGGTTTCCTCATCTTTCTTATAGTTGGGGCAAAAGGAGGGCCCATGGAAGCTTCTCTTCCTGAGGTTGTCCCATGTTAGGATTTTATTATGACATAAGAGTCATAGAAAGGTGGTGATTTTCGGCCAAATTTTGGGGTCCCATATTCTCTTCCAAAGAGGGTCCTTAACAATGTGATCCTTCATGATGATGTGATAAGCCTACTTTGTAGTGTAGGTGCCTTTTTCCTCATATCCCCACCTAAGCACATCTATCTCCTCTGAATATTGTATTCTTCTCTTTGTTAGTTCTATTTCTAGAGTCTGTTTTGCTAATTCTGTTCCTTGTCTTAATATGTTTTCCATGCTGCACCATTGCCTGTTACCCTGCATTGTGGATGGAAGCCAGAAGTGCTTGACTGTGCTTGATGTTTGCAGTACCTGTTCTGGCATTTGATGGGGTAGTATTAAGTTCTTTAATTTGGGTTGTTGCTACCTTGAGTCCTCCCAAAACCTTGATGTATTTCCACTTTTAACTTCCCAAAAGCTATGTTGTTGTATTAAGAGCCTGTGTTGCTTAGCCGCATTCCATATTAGTGATCCTGGGCTAAGTTCTGAAATTCAGATTAATTCTTTTGTGGGTCGACTGTTAGCATACTTTGCACTCTAGAGCTTGGCCCAAGGGGTGGACGACACAGTGAGCCATTTCCACCATATGCGAGCTCCCATAACCACGTTGCTTTGGTAGGGATCCCGCAGACCCATTCCTCCTGCAGATTTTGGAAGGCAGACAGTTTCCCATTTGACCAAATCCCGTTTACGTTTTTTATCAGTATTACCCCATAGGAAGGATCTCTGTAAATGTTTGATCTCTTTGAGTACCCATTTGGGTGTAGCTAGGATTGAGAAGAGATACAACGGCATGGCTTGGAGAACTGCCTTGATCAGGATGAGACGACTAGCTAAGTTGAGGGACCTATGAGTCCAAGAAGATAGGCGCACCTCCAACTTTTCTAAGAGCAGCATCCATGAGGAGTGTTTCAAAGTAGCGTCAGTCAAAGGAGCACCCAGATACTTGGAGGGAAGAGAGGCAATTGAGAACCCAAGGATTCGAGCTATAGATGCTTGGGTGATAGTGGGAGTATGGAAAAAGAATATCTGGGACTTGGCTTTATTTATTTTATCTCCCGAGGCTTCTGAAAATTCTGACAATAATGAATTGAATTGATGAGCTTCCTGAACTGAAGGGTGACCGCAAATCATATTGTCATCCACAAATTGTTGGTGGGTGAAGGTAGGATAGTTAGGAAAATACAAGCCTTTAAGTTTCTGGGAAGACAGAGCATCTTTAATACTTCGTCCCAGACCTTCTTCCATTAACAGAAAAAGGAAAGGGGAAGGAGTGTCTCCTTGTCTGATTCCCCGGGAAGGCTGAAAAGAAGAGGAGGGAATTCCATTGATCAAGATTGAGAAGAAAGAGGAGGAGATGAGACTCATAACCCAGTGCATCCAAGTTAAGGAGAAGCCAAAAGCGATAAGGATTTTCTGAATGTAGACCCAACTTAAACTATCAAAGGCTTTTGAGAGGTTGATTTTGAGAAGCATACCTGATTTCTTGGAGCTCTTCAGAGAATGGATGATTTCATGTGTTAGGATTATTCCATCCACGATCTGCCGGCCTTCTACATATCCTGAATGCTCTGGCAATACGAGAAATGGTAATAGCGGCTTGAGTCTTGTCGCTACAATTTTTGAAACGATCTTGTAGATGACATTGCATAGGGCAATGGGCCAAAATTTGTTCGGGGTATTAGACTGAGCCTCTTTTGGTATTAGCGCTATGAATGTGGCATTCATCACTGGCAGCATCCATCTCAGAGATCTTGATTCCTCCACAACCTGCCATACATCCATTTTAATTAACTCCCAAAAATTATGGAAGAAGTTGGAAGTGAACCCATCAGGACCCAGTGCCTTTCCCTCTTTCAGTTGATGCACCGCATTTTCCACTTCCTGTAAGTTGATCGACTTGAGTAGAAGTTGATTGTGTTCCTCTGTAATGACTTTGGGGATATTCCTTGTAATTTTTTCTATTGCTTGCGTTCTGTTACCCTATGGTTCTTGATGGTCTTGCTTAAAGTAGTTGAGAAGTTCAAGTTCAATTTCTTCATGTTTTTCCACCCTTATTCCCTGCTCATTTTGTATGTGGGTGATGTTATTGTTCATTCTGCGCTGGATAATTGTTCTGTGAAAGAATTTTGTGTTCTTTTCCCCTTCTTTTAGCCACCTGATGCGAGATTTTTACCGCCAGATCATTTCTTCTTGTTTGGTCCTTTCTAAGATCTGTGCTTCGAGAGCCTTTTCCTATTCCGCATATTCCTTTGTTCTGCCCTCTTTGATAATCTGGCGCTACAGCCGCTTCATGTCTTGATCGAGTGCTAATTGAGCCTGTAAAATGTTGTCGAACGTGGAGTGATTCCATTTCTTTATTCTGCTTTTGAGGTGTTTAAGCTTCTGTTGGAATTGGAGCATCTGGGTACCCTTTGGTGGAGTATAGTTGGTCCATTCCATTTTGACAAGATTTATAAATTCCATATGTGTCATCCAAAAAGCCTTGAAGCAGAAAGGCTTGCGACTTGTATTGCCTGATCGAGACCATTGAAGGGAGATTGGCCAGTGGTCTGAACCTGAGAACGGCAGTATAGAATCTGAGAAGTCGCCTCCCAAGTGGATTGCATTGTCAGAGATTAAGAACCTATCCAGGTGAGATGAAATTTGTTGGGGGCCAGTTCTTTTGTTATTTCAAGTGTAAAGTCCATTGTTGGAAAGCATGTCAATAAGCCAATTACCTTGAATGTACTCTTTGAAATTGTTACTCTCCTTATCCAGATTGTTCCTTCCTCCTCACTTCTCTTCCATCTTGGTGATCATATTGAATTCCCCCCCATTTATCCATAATGGATGTGACCTAGCTGCATTGATGAAGGAAAGTGTATTCAAGAGTTCTACTTTATGCACAGTCTCCTGGGGAAAATATACATTAGTTAAGAGCCCGTGTATATTGGTTCCTATGATATGGAATATCGCTTGAAGGAAATTCTTTTTAGCATGTATATTATTGAGCTCAATGGTACGAGCATCCCATATAATTGCTAAGCCCCCTGAGGCACCGGATGCATCTATTGTTGCTACTTGACTATCGGGCGAAGCTTTTGCTGCTATTCTATCAAGTAAGATGGAATTGCATTTAGTTTCCTACAAAAAGAGAATTTGGGGTTTTTCTTGCTTTATCATATCTTTCATCAATCAGCATTTCCCAGGGCTATTGAGCCCTCTGATGTTCCAGGAGATGAGCTTCATGATGGAAGGTTAGGGAGAGAGTTGTAATACTTCGTGTGCTTGGAGTACCTCCCTGACTCCACTAGCATTTCCCCAATGTGTATAGTGCGCTGGAGGTCCGTTTTCTTCCTCGTTTTTTGAAATCTTTACTAATGTGTTTCCTATCCCAGAGACTTCTTGTTTGAATACCTAGTGATTTTTGTCTTTGAGCTTTGGATAGGATTGCTTCCAGATTCTCCAATTGCCTCTCGGGAATTTTATCATAAGTCTTTGTTTTGCATGCCTGCTCCAATCCAGGGATATCCAAATCCCCAATATCTATACTTTCCTGTTATTCTTCCATATGTTGTATGTCACCTATTTCTTCTGTTGTTTCTGATACCTTTGTAGGGTCGGTCTGCATGTTGTCTACCTCCATTACTTGATAGGACCAAGTGGGCTTTGTGCTTTTATCCGAAGTGGACGGATCTGTGGTTAATGATTCTTTTTGGCTTTCCTTGGGATTAGACTATGCAGATTGTATGTTCGTTATGGGATCCTTCTTAAAGGAGGTGTGGATCTCAGATTTGTGGATATCTTGCTGGGCTAGCACTTCAAAAGTATTGCTCGTGGAGGGCTTTGATGTATTAGCTTGTGGTTTCTTAGGGTTTGTTGAAGGTCTCTTGTTGTTTTTCCTACGATTGACTACTCTTATGAATCTGCTCAGATCTGACTCATCCAAGATAGAGATATTCAAGGGTTTTTGAGTTAAAGGATAGTCTCGAAACAGGTGACCCAGTGCATGGCATCTCCTGCACCGAAATGGCACATTTTCATAATCAATTAACTGGACCCATTCAACATCATCATGAAAGATACTTACCACATCCGGGAGAGGCTTATTGAGGTGCATGTAAACGCAGATTCGCATGTAGGATGTGTATCTTTGGAAATTTGTCTCCTCTGCTGCTTTGACAAATTCACCAAGACCATTTTCTATGACTTGTAATGTCTCCTCGTCCCAGCATTCCGTAGGAAGAGAATAGAGACGGATCCAGACTAGTGCCCAGCTGAGATCCTCTTTGTCTGGATTGAAGCGCTCCACCCATCCTCTCAGAAAAAGACCCGTTGCGTTAAAGAAATAGGGCCCTCCATCTAGGACCCTGTTTTTGTCCTCTAAGCAGTTGAATATGGCCGTGAAGAACCCTTTAGGTCCTAGCTACAGTTTTATGTGTCCTTTCAGCTTCCATTTAGCCGCAATCCATCCATGCAACGCTTTTTCTGTTGGCCACATTCCTATGAATTTTCCTATCAATGCGTGGTCTCTCATGTACTGGATCCGGGCATTGATCCGTTGACTTGGTAGTTCTATCTTTGGGCGCTCAACAGCTACCGGTCGACAGGTACTTGAAGTAATCCGGGGATTTTCTCTGTCCCTTGTTTTTGTATCTTGTGATGATGTTTCTTCCTTGTCTTCATGTAGTTCAGCTTGCTTGGTGCCATTCTCGTGCCACCGTGGAGAATCGTCATCTCTTGGGGGAGGCGCAGTGTCCTCCCCCTAGGGATTATTCATGCTTCTTTCACTGTTCCTAGTCGGGTGCGGCCTATCAGACTAATGCTGGTGTGACAGTGGTGCAGCATTCTTCTTAGATCTGTCGTTGCAGGTTTTTGCAGAAACCCTACTTCGCTCTCTCGCTTCCGCCAAGCTCAGCTCTCTACAATATCTTTCCCAATTGTTATTGGAGGAGATGGATGCAAATAATAATAATAATAATAATAAATAAATAAATAAATAAATAAAAATAAAATAAAATAAATAAATAAAAAAATAAAATAAAAAAATAAAAATAAAAAGATAAAAAAAAAATAAAAAAAAAAATAAAATAAAAATAAAAAAATAAAATAATAATAATAATAATAATAATAAAATTAAAATTAAAATTAAAAAAATAAAAAAATAAAAAATTATATATATATATATATATATATATATATATATAACCCTATGATTAATATTATAAACCTTATGAATAATATTATACCCTAGGAATATGAACCCTTAGATTGATAAATGTTAGGGATTGATATTATAAACCCAAGGAATTAATTCTAAAACCCCAAGGTATTATTAACCCAAGGGAATAATAATAAACCCTAGGGATTAAAATTATAAACCCAATGTGTATAAACCCTAGGATAAATATTATAAACCCAAGCTATATAAACCCTATGATAAATATTATAAACCCTAAAATAAAAACAATTAACCATTATTTAGTATGGTTGATTTTCATATAGGAAATCTTTTTCACAATTCAACATTGGAGTATGGTTGACCATGATTGATTTTCAAATTGAGACAACCTTTGTCACAATGCAATGTTGGAATATGGTTGACCATGGTTGATTTTCATATTGAGATAATGTTTTTCACACTGCGATGTTGGACCATGGTTGTCATAATATCACATTGGACCAAGAGGCAATCTTTGTCACAATGTGATGTTGGAACATGGTTGTGCATGGTTGACCATGATTATAAAATAAATGGATCTAAGCCCTAGGATTAATATTATAAACCTTATGAATAATATTATACCCTAGGAATATAAACTCTTATATTGATAAACACAAGGGATTGATATTATAAACCCAAGGGATTAATTCTAAAACTCCAAGGTCTTAGTAACCCAAGGGAATAATAATAAACCTAAGGGGCTAATATTATAAACCCATGATGTATAAGCCATATGATAAATATTATAAAACCAAGCTATATAAACCCAAGATAAATATTATAAACCCTAAAATAAACATAGATGACTATGGTTGACTACGGTTGATTTTCAAATAGAGAATCTTTATCACAATGCGACATTGGACTATGGTTGACCACGATTGATTTTCATATTGACATAACCTTTATCATAATGCGACATTGGACATTAGTTGACCATGATTTATTTTCACATTGAGACAATGTTTATCACACTGGGACATTAGACCATGGTTGTCAGAATGTGACATTGAACCAAGAGACTATCTTTATCATAATGTGAACATGGTTATTGACCATAGTTGACCATGGTTGATTTTCATATTGAGACAATATTTGTCACAATGTGATGTTGGGACATGGTTGACCATGGTTGATTTTCATATTGAGACAATCCTTGTCATAATGCGACATTGGACTATGGTTGACCATGATTGATTTTCATATTGAGACAATATTTGGCAAACTGTGACATTGGACCATCACTAACCATGGTTGAACATGATTGTAAACCCAAGGGATTTATGTTAAACACTAGGATTAATATTATAAACCCTATGAATAGTATTTTTCCCTAGGAATATGAACCCATAGATTAATAAACCCAAGGGATTGATATTATAAACACCAGGGAACAATAAACTGAAGGGATTATTCTAGGGTTAAAAAACCTAAGGGCTTAATGAACCCAAGGAATTAATATTATAAAATTGATAGATTAAAATTAACCCTATTAATTAATAATACTATAAGCCCAATAGATCAATAAACCAAACTAATTAATATTATAAACCCAAGAAATTAGTAAACCTATGTTTGATGTTAGACCATGGTTGACCATGATTTACCATGGTTGATTTATAATATTATAATCCTAAGGGAATAATAAACCCAAGGGATTAATAGTAAAAACCCAAGCTATATAAACCCTAAGTTAAATATTATAAATCCTAAAATAAACATAGTTGACCATGGTTGACCACAGTTGATTTTCGTATAGACAATCTTTTCCACAATGCAATGTTGGAATATGGTTGACCATGATTTATTTTCATATTGAGACACCCTTTGTCACAAAATGACATTGGACTATGGTTGACTATGGTTAATTTTCATATTGAGACAATCATTGTTAGACTTCGACGTTGGACCATGGTTGTTAGAATGTGACATTGGATCAAGAGATAATCTTTTTCACAATGTGACCATGGTTGATTTTGTTATTGAGACAATATTTGTCACAATGTGATGTTGGAACATGGTTGAGCATGGCTTATTTTCATATCGAGACAATACTTGTAACAATGCAATATTGGACCATTGTTGACCATGGTTGATTTTCATATTGAGACAATATTTGGAAAAATGTGACATTGGACCATGGTTGACCATGATTGTAAACCCAAGGGATTTATATTAAACACTAGGATTAATCTTATAAACCTTATGAATAGTATTGTACCCTAAGAATATGATCCCTTAGATTAATAAACCCAAGGGATTGACATTGTGAATGCAAGGGAACAATAAACTGAAGGGATTAGTTCTAAAACCCCAAGGTACTATAAACCCAAGGGAATAATATTAAACCCAAGGGATTAATATTATAAATGAAAGGTAGATAAACCCTAGGATAAATATTGTAAATCCTAAAATAAACATGGCTGACCAAGATTCATTTTCATATTGAGACAATCTTTGTCACAAAGTGACGTTGGACCACAATTGATCATGGTTAAGCATGATTGATTTTCATATTGAGACAATCTTTGTCACACTGCGATGTTGGACCAATGTTGATTTTCATATTGAGAAAATATTTGTCACAATATGATGTTCAAGAATGGTTGACCATGATTATGAACCCTTGGGATTTATATTAAATAAAATGATTTATATTATAAACCCTATGAGTAATATTTTTAAGCGCTAATAAAATGAACCCGAGGGAATAATATTAAACCCGAGTAATAAATATTATAAACCCAAGCTATATAAACCCTTGGATAAATATTATAAACCCTAAAATAAACATTGTTGACCATGGTTGATTTTCCTGTAAACACAATCTTTGTCACAATGCAACATTGGAATATGGTTGACCATGATTCATTTTCATATTAAGACAACCTTTTTCACAATGCGACATTGGAAAATGGTTGACCATGGTTTATTTTCATATTGAGACAATCTTTGTCACAATGCGAAGTTGGAGCATGGTTGACCATGGATGACTATCATTGTCAGAATGTGACGTTTGACCAAGTCATGATGTTTATCACAATGTGAGCATGGTTATTGACCATGGTTGATTTTCATATTAAGACAATCTTTGGCAAATGTGATGTTGGAACATGGTTAACCATGGTTGATTTTCATATCGAGAAAATCCTAAAGCCAAGCCATATAAACCCTAGGATAAATATTATAAAATTTAAAAACCACATAAAAATATTATAAACCTTAGGGATTATAAATAATATTCAATTGGTAAATGAAATATGTTAGATAATTTTGAACTACAATCAAATGAATCTAATATTTCTATTTAAAAATGTAGGGTTGCACCTCTAGGTGAAAATTGTGAGATAATTTTCAATGGTCTACATAACTTTAGGCATATTAAAATAAAAACTCAGCGTACTCCTATACTTATACTACTCTCCTCACCTCCTTTGTAGGAGGCTACATGATTCAATACTTGGTTATTTGATTTTGAAGTAAAAATTAAGTTACAAAACATATTAGAGTTGACAAAATTTAGATTAAGAAATTGGGAAAAAATATTTTATTACCTTATACCGTTATCCTCACAAATAGTTACTTTATAACTTTATACTTGAGACAATCCTTGTCATAATGCAAGGTTGGACCATGGTTGACCATGATTGATTTTCATATCAAGACAACCTTTGTCACAATGCAATTGATAAACCTGAGGGACTGATAAACCAAAGGGATTTATATTATAAACCAAGGGGATTTATATTGAACCCTAGGATTAATATTATAAACCCTATCAATAATATTATACCCTAGAAATATGAACCCTTAGATTAATAAACCAAAGGGATTTATATTATAAAATTGAGGGATTAATACTTGAAACCCAAGGGAATGATATTAAACCCTAAGATAAATATTCTTAACCATAAAATAAACATGGTTGACAATGGTTGATTTCCATATTGAGACAAATTTTTTTCACAATACAATGTTGGACCATGGTTGACCATGATTTATTTTCATATTAAGAGAATCTTTGTCAAAATGTGACTTTGTACCATGGTTGACCATGGTTGATTTTCATATTGAGACAATGTTTGTCACAATGCGATGTTGGAGCTTGATTAACCATGGTTAGCACAATGTGATGTTGGACCATGCTTGGCCATGGTTTATTTTCATATTGGGACAATCTTTGTGACAAGGGATTTATATTATAAACCCTAGTGGTTAAAAACCCAATGGATTAACATACCTAAGGAATTAATATTATAAACCCAATAGGTTAAAATGAACCCAACAATTTACTAATATTATAAACCCAAGAGATCAATAAATTGAACTGATTAATATGATAAACCCAAGCTATTAGTAAACCCACGATTGATGTTGGACCATGGTTGATTTTCATAGTGTGACAATTTTTATCACAATGCGACGTTGGACCATGGTTAATCATGTTTGATGGTTTACCATGTTTAATATGGTTAATTCTATTCATCCACTATAAGACTTCATGGTCAACCATGGTCATCCATTATTCTTCACTATAGGTCATTTATAAATAGATCATGATTCTGTGAGCAAGTATGGTTTACCATGGTAGTCATGTTGACCTTTGCTGACTATGAAGCCCATGTTGACTATAGTTGAACATGTCAACAATAGTCAACCATATTTAACATGTGGTAATGTATAAATATTATAAACCCTAACATAGCCAACCATGTTTATCTATTGGTTTTATAATATTAATCCCTTGGGTTTCTAATATTAATAATATAATCCCTTATGTTTAATATTATAATAGTATATATTATTATTATTAAAGGGATTAATGTCTTGGTTCTATAACATTATAATCCCTTGAGTTTTCTTGACAGTTTTGGACCCATCAACATGTCAAGGGATCTCCCTGGTAAGAAGTCCAAACTAGACCTCAAACCGTTTGGAGTGGTAGTCCCAACAGTGCGTAGAAAATTTATGCCTTGACTATGATAGTGCGCAGAGGTAAGTAAGGTATCCTTGTTGGAAGCAAGTGTGTGACCTTGCAACAAGTCAAGCGAGATGCATGGGAGGTTCTAACATGAAGGGGGAAAAGAAGTGTGTCCCTTAGAAGCCTATAATATTGCATAGCCTAAAAGGAACACACAAGTTGAAAGACATCACAAGTTGGAAAGTAGAATAATTGAAAATCCAAAGTGATGAGTTAAACCAACAAGACACTTCAATAAGATTCATACAGTCACATAGGTAATAGTCCATACATCAATGTGTAAGTTAAAAATACATACATTGCTAAAGTAACTAGAATAGTCAAACTACAATAACATATGCATGAAATGTGTTGGCTCTGTTATATTATATAAAGTAAAAGTTCCATCCATACATACAACCATGACAGCGACTAGCTACAATAATGGAACGTTACAATCAACACCACCTACACCTTCAAAGAGATGTACTCACTCTGCACTGTGGAGAAGCCAAGTCTCGTCACAATACTCTCCGAGCCCTCTTTAAGAAATGCCTAGAAAAATATTGGGTCCCAAAAGCTTGTTCTATGAGTTATGAGGTTCTATTTATAACAAGGGGGGGGCTGACCCTAGACATTCCCCTTTGTGACTCTTGGACTACCCTCATGACTCATCAAATTCATTACATAACTCTTTACATTACCTATGACTATTTATATTCCATTAATGACACTTGGAATTTCACTTTACATCATCTTTACACAAATGATACATTTTCCACATATACCCATGTGGGACAAAATTGGCTTGAGTCAGCTAGACAAGAAAACATTAAGACTCAGACAGATGTGGAAAGACCAGCTCATTAACCTTCTCATTGTGATCCTCGGTGACAAACTAATGCCATGCTTGGTAGTGCGCAATGGTGTCCACGTACTCTTTGATGATGTCCTTATGGAAATGAACTCTTGCCTCCATTTCTTTCGGGTATACCGAATTGGAAGCTTTGTCCAACTTGTCCTGTAACATGTGCAATTTAGTCCTTAGCAAGGCTGGACCGACAATTTACATCCCCGTGTTATCTGTGCTCACTTTCAAATCCACGTTGGTGGCCATGAGCACTAACTAATCAAAGTACACATCGAGCTCCAATCTGACTTGGTTCTTCTCTTTTCCATCGGTGAGTGTACCAATCGACGAGGTAACATACTTTCTCACCACGACATCCAAACTCTTGTATAATCATGCATATGAAGCCTCAAAAATAGTGATGAGCGGCGAGAGTTCCTCATAGTTCTAGACCATATTCCTGATGTGTGCTTTGTAAAAATCTACCAACGGCTTCATCATCTTGTGCAAGTGAAGCGGGGCTCCCTTTTACCTCATTGTCCATGTCGGTACATGATCAACTATGACATGTATATCTGTGATTTTTCGCGTTATCTTGGTGCAACATTTTTTATGACCATGTAGATGGACAGTTTCCTTGTGCATGGTGACAAACCTGTCATATAGTATCCATGTGACTGCCTCAAGAGCCAATACTTCAACAAGTATTTCTTTCTTCATCTCTAATCTAGCAGATCCTTTTGATTGTTCCTCTCTCTACCTGACTACTTGTAACTCCTTAGCCATGCGCTCATTTTTTGTTATCAAGAACTTAACACTAGAGCCCGTGGCTTCGACATAAGCCTTTGTAGCATCCGATAAGGTGGCTGGATGTATTCGTACATCTGACAAAATCACTCATTCTTCAAAATGCGCAGGTGATGCATGCTCATCCAGGGTGCGTGCTCTACATGCTTGTACAACTCTGTGTTGTAAGTCATCAAACGCTATGTTGTACACCTTTGTTCCTAGATGGTTATCAAGGAGAATTGTATCCCCTTGTTCACTCAGGACTTTCTCTACTATTGGAGTTGGTGAAGCCTATGGTGCGGCCTTGGTTTCTTTTGGCACAAGGTTAGTATCCTTATCCTATTCCGACTGCTCAATCTCCATGTCTATCTATTCCACTATTAGTTCATCCTGCGGAGCAAGTTCTTGTTCCTGTGACTGCTCACCCTATTCCTCATCTACTACTGGTTTAAAGTCTTCAACCTGTATCGGTGCATTTTTTGTTGTTTGTGTGCCTTACACTTCCTCCTATTCATATTTATGCTCATGCTACACTTCCTTCTCTCTTCTGCACAACTCCTGATCTTCTTTGAGCTTCTACTGGACTTCTTGCAAATTCCTTTCTGTATCGTCTAGTAATTTCTTTTCCGTCTCTCTTCATGCTATCCTCCTATCAAGTTGTCACTTCTTTGCATCTATCTCCAAATCTACCTTTTCTACAAGTGGGTCTTCCTTAAACTTTTAGCTTTGCTCCATCTCTATGCTTTCGTCAATCTTCCTCTCGCCTTTGTCTTGCACAGGTTTTCTGCTTGCTACTATTGTTGTTGTTGCTCCCTGTGGTGCTTCTTCCTTGAGTGATGATAGACACTCTACTGGCATGTTGACTGGTTCATTGAGCTTAGAGGAGTTATAACAGTATCTACATGGGTCTTCCTCTGGCCAATGATATGCCCCGTGGATCCACCAATAATACACTCTCGCACAATGGTCCCTGCATAAACCATGTGGATTGTATGGATTGAAACTCTTGGTGAAAAAATTAAACTTCTTGAAGCCTTTGATCTTAACATCCTCTTCTTTCAAACTCTTGGTCACGTACAACCCAATTCACACATGAAGCGTAGGCCATGGTGCCTTCTTCATCTTGTGAAATCTAGCTGATAACCCTGCCAAGATGTGGTATGCAACCTTCTACATGAACAACTTGTCCATGGAAAAAAATTTCAACAGATGCGAAGCTTTCTCAATGTTGTACATCCTTATGAAGGTGCCCTCTGGTGAGGCATAACAATCTTCAATGTTCAGCAATGACTCAATTTATGCCTGGGTCATGCAGGGCGGATCTTGTTCAAAGATCATCATGTACATAGGGGCGATGAAATGGTTAGATATTCTAATCATGACTCCTCAGTAGCTACAGTCTGAGAAAAACTTGCAATATACATTCACAACACTCTCTAAAGGTGTTGATTCCCAACCCATTCTAGGAAAATGTTGACGGGCACAGATTTCATTGAGCAGGTAGGCAGACATGAAGAATCTTGCTTGCTGATCCTTAGGCGGACTCCGGGCATTGGATACATGCACTTGCAACTGGACGGACAACATATCAGACCAGTTGAAAGGTTTGCCTTCACTTTCCAGTTAATCCAACATAGCAACCCAACTCTGCAGGAAGGTCTTTATACTCCCTTGGCCATACAAGTAGCATGTGAAGATGACCAAGAATTGGTATGCATTCCTGAGTGTCTTCGTCATGTATATCTCGTTGGGTGTCATCCTAATATTTGTTGGCTCCCTTACCTAATTCTTCAAGATCTCTCTTTTGTTAATTCTGCTATTGGGTGTGTACAACAGTGCATCTATCCTCCTCACTGACAGTGGCAAATGATACAACTGATGATAATCTTCCATCCTGAAGGAAGTAAGCTTTTCTCCACTGACACTACTAAGTGTCATTGTCTCAAGATCAATGTGTGAGATAATCTAGTGGATCTAATATGCACATGGGAGCACAGGAAACCTACATGCAACCATGTACACTTCTGACTTATGGATGTTCATATAGATTTTTCGGTCCTCCAGATTCTCCTCAAATCTACATGAGAAAATAGTATTGATGTCTTTCCATGTGATCTTGATGTCCTTCTCAATGAACACATGTGTGTCTATTTACATGGGCAAGCTCATAGACCCTGGTTCAACCACGTCCCCAATACTTCTTTCAAGTGTGTCCTTTAATCCATCTCTCTTAGAGGTCATGATATATGTATTACTGAGAAGCTGCTCAAAAATGTATGGTAGCTGGAGACAGAGAAGACACTCATGGCGATACAATGTTAGCTAAAAACATCAAACAACTCGATAATATTTCATGCAACAAACTAATGACTGCGTGGATTTATTATGAATCATTAACTTCGGGAAGCTGGGAGACTGTCAGCTGGAACTATGCATTGTGTAGCCTCAACTTCTAGTGAGGCTGACTGCTAACTGGATCTGTGCAATGTGCAGTCCTATGAGGATGACTACTAACTAAAACTACGCAATGTGCAAAATAGTTAGGCTAGGTTCTTGGCTGGAACTGCGAATTGTGCAATTCTAGTGGGCAGGACTGGGTACTACATCCCACAATTTCATAGAGCATAGTTGTGGGACAGTGTGGGCAGCCTCTACACAATTCCTGGAGGCAAGGCAGAGCCTTGACTGCTAGGAATGTGTAGAGCATGCTGGGAGAGACAAGGTTTGGGCCAAGCCAACACGGATCTACCCAATAGAACATGAAAACATGAGGGACTAAGTGTGTGTGTGAAGCTGGTAAGATCAAAGTGAAATAGACATGCATGAAATTCAAGCAAGTGTAGAAATCAATCAAATAGAGAAACCAAGAAGCTCATGAAGTGAGTTGTCGAAATAACGACTATGAGTGCATAAATAGTGTTATGCATGTGACACTAAAAAAAGGTAATGAAAAATTTGAAATAACACTTCTACAAGATAAACCACAATGAAATGCCATTGGTTGTGCAATAAAACCAAGTAAAAAATACTCATACAAGCCAAAAACTAAAAAGTGATAGAAAAAGTGAGAAGGAAAAAAAAAAAAACATGAAAAGAAAAACTTACCCAGAAAAGTTGCACCAATTGTGTCGAAGGTTCCTAGATGCCTCAGGAATGACAAAGATCCAAGATCTAATGCGAAGAATGAGCTCTAAGGCCTCATTTAAATAGATTTGGTGAAATTAGGGTTTATGACGCACTTGCAAAAAATCTAGGAGAAAGCAACACTTGGCGGGGAGTTTCTAAAAATGACTTTGCATGTAACTCTCGTTGCTAAAAATAGATCCCTAAAATCTAGGGATGCTTTTTCACTTTTTTTCGTTTTTTGGGAAAAGCTTCCCAGCATGCAAAGAAGGATTGCACATTTATGGAGGGAATCAGGAAACCTATCGCACATGCAACGGACATCAACCGAGGGTAAACTTATACACAATTTCTGGGCTGAGTGGGCCTGGCCACCTATTTAGCTCTACGCAATTGTCTAGATTGGTGATGCTCAACATTTTTGGAGGGCAATGTAGCTGGCCTAGCCTTCTCTATGCAGTTATGGACAGAAGTGCCATCTGGATAAAACTGCACATTTTTGGAGAGCAGTATTGGCTGGTCTATTCTGCACAATTTCTGAGTGTAGGGTAGCTACTGGGCTGCTCTGCACAGTTGGTTGACTGGATGTGAACCAAGTTTTGGGTCAGCTTGTGGTTGACTAATGGGACAAGTGAGTGAACACAAGCTATTAAATGACAGATGAAGTCAAATAAACACAAATACCTTATCAGTGCAGGATAGCTACGATGATTTTGAGGAGGGAGGCTCTAAAATGAAGCGAAGGAAAAATTTTGGAGGGTGGTTGTAGCTGCTACAATATTGGCGACACACTAGTAGAACTCCATCTCTCTGTATGGATCTTGTTCGTGAGAAGTGATTCTAACTCCTCCATAAGTATTGTTCGATTCTTCAATCATCTTGGCTTCAACACTAAGCTTGAGTTAAAGATATAGTCCCTGCCATCCTCTTGATCGGTAAACACACGTCCCAAGCTAACTCAAGTCAAATTTTTTTATTAGGGTGAGGGGTATATTTGTGCACAAGTAATAAAGATGTCATAGTATTAGTTTCATCTTTGGTGTTCCTCTGCTACCAGCAGGCCTGGAAAGTACCTTGGCAGAGTCACGCATGAACACAAGCATTGCTCTGCTGCCAACGAATTTGGTCAGTACCTTGGTGGAGTTACTTACATCACCTCTCTGTGCCGGAAGCCTTTCTCTTCTTTTATTACCCAAGATATTTTACTTACAAATGCATCAGAATTACATATAATAGAGTTAATTAACCATGGAACTTAAAATCACATAAACAATCTGGAAATAATCAGATGAACACAAAAACCATTACACAGTGATTTAACTATGGAGTTCATCCAATTTGGACTACGTCTTTGGGCCCTACTCAATAGTGGGGAGGCCTTCATTCAATTAGTGGCATAAAAGAGATAAAAGTACAAGAAACAAGAAATTACAACCCTTATACCTCCAAGCTGAAATATGGGTAGAGAATGGAGAGCCCAGCTTTAGAAACAAATAGTACCACTGAACTCGTGGTGAAAAACAGTGCAAAAATGCCTATCCAAACTCCCAATTTGGATAATCGGGCCTTCTGCAACCTCTCAAAACCTCCCTGCTACTCAACGCGAGGTTCGATTTGTTGTAAGGGTTAGAGTCTACTGTGTGCAATAGATTCTGAGTATTCATCCATTCCTCTCTCCCTTGCTTCAACACAAACATTCATATATATAGCATGGTGGCAACCCCTCAAAACCCAGGCAGTATTAACTTAAGAACCCAAGTGAGCATGCGAAATCAGGACAGAAGGATACACGGAAACAACCCTACTATAATTTAGTGAAGCCCCACAGCATGTTTAACGGTGTTTACAACTTATTGACAGACAGTCCAAAGCCAAGACACGGGCACTCTATGATAACCATGGACCCAATGGAAGTGTTATCCACAGAACATAATATTTCACATCTGGAAATCCCATCGAAATTGCAATCGGTGTGGAACCATCAGCGTACTAGCCTAGCTCATATTTCAGTGCTCTGCAATGTCTATGGACTCACTGAGTTTATTAAGCACATAACATAAAATATCGCATCTGACCATCTATCATCAAATTGCAATTGGTGCTTACTATCAGGGCCTTTTCTAACACCATCTTGATTTCTGTGATTATGATAAGCGATAAGTCGCATCCGAACTAGGTCTTTATTGGGGGTTGATTCTTTACTATTCATTCCTCCTTCGGCTTACGATATGTGATATCACAATCACAGCTGAAAATGCCAGGGGCCGATTCTCCTTAAGCCACTTTTCCTTTTCGATGATATGCAATATGCGGGACACAATGGTAAGCTACCACTTGGCACTTCCCCATTCACTGGGATCTTTTCCATGTCATCTCCTCCCACCACTTGGACAAGTCAGACTCAAACTTTGACTTTCTCTAACTTCTTCATCTGGAATCGGATTTGAGTGTCATTCGTACCGTTGGAATCGAGATAACAGGAACTTTAATCTGATGCTAAGTGTATCTAGATTCTTCCACTTTGATTTTTGAGCCTTTTACCATGCCACTGGTACTTTTATGAAGATCCACCTAGATTAATCCTCCAGGAAATTGGCAAGTGAGGAAATTGCTCCCTCACTTTTTCCTTCTCCATCCATCCAGATTTGCTTGGATGTATTCCTTTGAAGCCAACACAGATATACTCCACATCTCCTCGTCGTGAAGTTCTGGTTTTCTAGTTGAGTATGATATGTGCAAGGAACTTATCTAGATACTTTGGTGCAAAATCATCCATTGTAGGAATCTTTGTAACCTTCTTGGTATTCATAGTCAATGGAGGTTCATGAAGCTTCAAGTTTTCAACATTTACTACGGAGTGCATTTTCGTATAGCAGGAAAGTCAAGATGAAAAGAATTGTCTCCAATCTTTGCCAATATGGTGAAGGGACAATATCGGATGGGTCTCAACTTCTCGCCTTCTCCCTTCATCCTATCCTTACTGATATGGAGCCATACCTTGTCCCCAACTTGAAACTAATGGTCAACTTAGTGCTTATCATGTTGAGATTTATACCAAGCTTGACTCTTCTCCATCTTCTCCTATACTTCATGATGAATCACCTGTATCCACTGAATGAACTTCCATGCTTTGTCCCTATCATCTCTTCCATTTCCATCCTCCTCTTTCCCAAAGACCATGTCCAAGGGATCTCTAAGTAGATAGCCAAAACATGTCTCAAACAGTGAGATCTATGTAGATGAATGTGTTGCTCGATTGTATGTATGCTACACATAAGGAAGATGTTCATCCCACAACTTGGGATGTTTTCCACAATAGCCTTGCAACAAGTGTACCATGGTGCAGTTGACAACCTCTGTCTACTCATCAGTTTGTGGATGAAATGTCATAATTGTTTTCAGCTTAGTGTCCATCATTCTCCACAAGTTAGTCCAAAACTCCCTAAGAAAGTGAGAGTCTCAATCTGACACAATATATGTGCGCAACCAAAAATGGACCCAAACATGCTGAAAGAAAAGATAAGAAGTATTCTCAACAGTGACCTTTTTACAAGGCATTAAAATACAAATTTTACTAAACCTATCCACAACGACATAAAAATATTTGTGACCTTTCCCAAACATAGGCAAACATCCTACAAAGTCCATGGACACACTTTCCCATGGTTGATTCGGAATAGGGAATGGTGTGTAGAGCCCAAGTTTTCTATTAGAGGGATTTGGAACATAACACAACACACAACCATTTACAAAGTGAGTCAAAATGTTTTTCATGTGATGCCAAAAACAAAACCTCTCCAAATGACATAAAGTTTTCTCAATTCCAAAATGACTAGACACCAAAGAGGTATGAATCTCTCTGATTACGTGAACCCTTTCATCATTAGGTATGCACAGTTTTCCAAGGTGGTACAATAGATTTCCCTGCAAGTAATAGTTTTCCACCTGCAATCCACAAGTCAATTTTTCATAGATTTCTTTAAAATCACTATCATTAGCATACTGTTCAACATAACTTTCTAACAATAAAGAAACATTTTACAAAACTACAGATGCAAAAATAGGAGGGCGAGAAATCATACCTGCTACTTTGTTGCTAGTGCCCTTCTTGTATCTTATTTGCAAATGAAACTATTGGAGGAATCCCATCCATCTGAAGTGACGGGCTTGTTGAAGCTTGGTCTGTGACTGAAGATACTACAAGGGCTTATGATCCATATGGATGATGGTCTCCTTGCCAATAATATAGTGTTTCCACTTCTTTACACTCTGGACCAAGGTGTACAACTCCCTGTCATATGTGGGATAATTCACAATAGCCTGGGAGAAAGTCTCAGAATGGTAACAGACATTCTTTCTTTGCTACATCAATACATCGCCCATGGCATATCCACTCGCATATGCTTCAATTTCAAAAGGCTGATGAAGGTCTGGTAAGGCCAGCACTGGTGTTGTGCTGATCTTCTCTTTAGTGTGTCAAAGGAATTCTGTTGTTTTCCTCCCCATTGAAATGCTTGCTTCACACTAGTCAAGGCATGTAAGAGGGTTGCGATAATGGAGAAGTTTGTAATGAACCTTCTCCAATATTGTACTATGCCTAGAAAACTTCGGACCTCTATAAAATTCGTGGGCTCAGGCGAATTCATAATCATCTCCACTTTAGAGGGATCTATCTTCAATTTTCTATTGCCAACAATGTGGCCTAAATAAATTAGAGAAGTCTTCCCAAACTCACACTTTGACAGTTTCAAATACAAATTTTCACTTTTCAGAACATCAAGCACTTTATTTATATGACACACATGTTCATCCCATGTCCCACTGTACACAAGAATACCATCCCGATAGATAAGAAAAAAATGATCAGGAAAAGGCCTAAATAAATCATTCATTACCCTCATAAATGTGGTTAGAGCGTTGCACAGTCTGAATAGCATCACCATCCATTCGAACATTCCCTGTTTGGTTTTGAACACAGTCTTCCAAACGTCATACTCTACAATTCTAACATAGTGATAACCACTACGCAAATCCAGGTTTGTAAAATAAACAATATTTTTCAACTGATCTAACAATTCATCAATGTGAGGGAGAGGGTATCAATTCTTCACCGTGATCTTGTTCAATGCCCTGTAATCTACGCACATTGTTCATGTGCCGTATTTATTGGGCACCAACATGATTAGTGAGCCAGAAGGAGAAGAACTTGGTCTGATGACTCCCTGATTTAATAGTTCATGCACCTGTTTCTTGATCTCCTCCATCTTGATAGAAGCCATCCTGTACATGCCAAGATTTGGTAAAGGAGCATCCTGTTGTAAATGGATCTCATGTTTGATTTCCCATTTAGGAGGGAATCCTCTCGATTCCTAAAATAATCCATCATAATCAGAAACAATTTCAAATAATTCTTTCTTATGATCAAGATTATAGCCTTTTAAAGCGTCAGTCATCTTGGCCTTTGTCACTCTCACTATCATCAGTATGCACCATTTTCTAGAATTAACTAGTCATTTAATCTGTCTTACACTTACAAGGTTGTCATTAACTTTTGTATGATAAGATCTGACTATATACTCTACCTCATCCTTTGTGAGGTGGTATTTGTTTTCATGCCGAAAGAAAATGACCTTTCTGTCATATACATATGGGCTTCCCAAGATGATTCCATAGATGTCCAAAGGCACTATATCTAACTCTACCTCATCAACTAATTTAGAAGCAATAAAAGAGTTGGTCCTACACTGCTTGGTGACCTGTAATTTGGCTTTATCGTTTACCAAACCAAGCAGCTATGGACTCGGATGAGGCTTAATTTAAAGGCATAACTTTTTCACTAAGGACACTGAGATTAAGTTTGCTTGGGAAACTGAATCAAATAGAGTTTCCACCTTTGTATTTTTTATGACAAATCTAATGTGGAATAACTCAATTCTCTTCCCCTCATTACTTACAGGCTCATTCAAATAACTAGTACTTGCAACTAAATCAGAACTATCATTAATTGAAAGAGTACCCCTTGTGCCCACTGCTGTGATCAATGTCTCATCATCGAAATCTAATCCAAGGTCCTACACTATTGCGACTATCTTTGACTTCTCTTTTCCACCAAATATCTTTAGTATCATCTTTGGGTGAAGCTTCCAACAGTGATCCTCGTCATGACCATCTTTCTTGCAATGAGTGCAAGACAGTGTTGCTCCATCCCCTTTCTTAGTTGCAATAGTCTTCTTATCCTTCCCTTTTCCTTTCTTTTGGAATTTTCCATGCTAAGGTTTGAATTGTGCCTTTCTGGCTTGATCATCTTGATCATTCTTGCCTTGGCTTTCAAGATGAATAGCCTTTACATTGGCTGCATCAATTGTAGTAGGCTCAAAAAGTAATAATGAGTGTCTAATGTAACTATGTAGCACACCTATATACTTAGTTACAGTCTCAGGTGCATCTAATGAGATGCCGAGATTCAGTGCTTGTTTTTGAAATTCTTCAGTGAAGCTTTGCACATTCTGGCCCTTACCTTGCCTTAGATATTGCTAGTCCATAAATTCCCTTTTCTTATAACCCAGAGGGTAGAATTGGTCTTTCAATGCGGAAATAAAGATTTACCAAGTGGACAGAAGGTTACCTGACTTTGTGTTGCCTTTCTGCAACTTGTTCTCCCACCAAATGAGATCAGTTTCGCTCAGCCAAAGAGATGTTAACTGGACTTTCACCTCATCTTCTTCGATATGATGGATTCAGCAATAAACCTCTATCTGTATGATCCAATTATTGATTCTTTTTGCACTACGCTCTCCATTGTACATGGGTAGGTCAAACTTTACGTCTAACTTGAAGAACAGTTTCTTAGAGGTATGCTTGGAATTTCTCTGAGAGTGATGAGAACTATCACTGGAAGAAGAGAGGGAGGAGGATCTTCTCCACCACCTTCCTAATTTTCCAATACATGATCATCGACATCCTTCTTCTGATACCCAAGTGCCTTCTCATACTCTGCAAACCACTTGTCCACTTTTCTTGCCATATTGTAGAATACCATTCGGAAATTTTGTCCCTCTTCCCAACGAGCTTCTTCATTAGCCAAGTTTCTTCTTTGTTGTGCATGTCTTGCTTCAGGATAAAAGGACTTAAGCATTCCTTCTCCTTTTCACAACTTGTTATGGGTTAGCATAAACTCATGCAATTTGCATCTACAAAGACCTGCTCTTATACCAAACTTGATCCAAGATCTTTTACTTACAGATGCATCAAAATTACATATAACAAAGTTAATTAATCATGGAACTTAAATGCACGTAAACAATGCAAAAATAATAAGAATAACACAAAAACCATGACACAATGATTTGATTATAGAGTTTGTCCAATTTGGACTATGTCTCTGGGACCTGCTCAAATAGTGGGGAGGCCTTCATTCAATTAGTGGCATAAAAGAGACAAAAGTACAAGAAACAAGAAATTGCAACCCTTATACCTCCAATCTAAAATATGGGAAGAGAATGGAGATCCCAGCTTCAGAAATAGATAGTACCACTAAACTCCTGGTGAAAAACAGTACAAAAATGCCTATCCAAACTCCCAATTTGGATAATTGGGCCTTCTGCAACCTCACGGAACCTCCCTGCTACTCAAGGCGAGGTCTGGTCTACTACCAAGGTCAAGATCTAATGTTTGCAATAGATTCTACGTATTCAACCAATCCTCTCTCCCTTGCTCTGACACAAATAGTCATATATATAGAATGGTGGCAACCCCTCAAAACCTGGGGAGTTTTAACTTAATAACCCAAGTTAACAGGCGGAATTGGGCTCGAAGGATACATGACAACAACCTTACTGTAATAATGAAGCCCCATTCCAATAAGGCAAACCCATTTCAACTGTGCATAAGGCTCAATGTCATGTTTATCAGCGTTTCCAACTTATTGACAGATAGTCCAAGGCCAAGACACAGGCACTTTGCAATAACCATGGACCCAACATCAGTGTTAACCATAGAACATAATATTTTGCGTTTCAAAATCCCATTGAAATCGCAATCAGCATGGAACCATCGGTGTAGTGGCCTAGCTCATATTTCAGTGCTCTGTGATGTCTGTGGACTCACCGGGTTTATTAAGAATAGAACATAAAATATTGCATCTGACAATCTATCGTGAAATTGAAATCGGCACTTACCATGGGAGCCTTTTGTAACACCATCCCCATTTCTATGATTTCGATATGCGATAAATCGCATCGAAATCAGCTCTTTGCTGGGGGTCGATTCTTTATTATTCATTCCTCCTCTAGCCTGCGATATGCGATATCACAATCGCAATCGAAAACGCTAGGGGTTAATTCTCCTTAAGATGCCTCTCCTTTTTGATGATATACGACATGCAGGACCCAATGGTAGGCTACCATTTGGCGCTTTCACATTCTCTAACACCTTTTCCATGTCATCTCCTCCTTCCACCTGGAAAAGTCAAACTCAAGCTTTGACTTGCTCTAAATTCTTCATCTAGACTCAGATTTGAGTGTCATTCACACCATTGGAATTAGGATGATGAGCATTTCGAGCTGATGCTAAGTTATTCTAGATTCTTCCACTTTGAGTTTTGAGCCTTTTACCATGCCATTGGTACTTTTATGAAGATCCGCCTGAATCAATCCTCCAGGATCCTCTTCGATCGTTTCACCTTATTTTTATTTTATTTTTTCATTTTTTTCATTTTCAAAGTGTTGCGCATAGGAACTTATTTATTTTAGAGGTGGAAGAGGGATCCTAACTTATTGAGAGCAAAAGAGGTTGTCCCTTTCAAAGAATATTTTATGCATACCTCTGAGAATTCTTGTTAAGTTTTTCCCCCTCACCTTACTCTACTTGACTGAGCTGACAAGGGTTAACCGAAAAGAGCCGATTAGAGTAGGTGGTACTAGTTAAAGTGCAAGCATTGTGTTTTCACAAAGACTCATTCTGAATAGAACGTATTTTCCATTAGGGTGTCATTGACTAAAGACAACAAGCTCTTTCATAAGGAGATAGGACAACAAATAACCAAGTGTTGGTAGATGTACAAGTCCTTTTGTAGTTTACCTTGCTTGTCTCGAGAGACACACATGATTTCATGTGAAATTAAACCTATGGGTGGAAAAAAAGCAAACAAACAGAAAGAACAGTACAAAAGTAAATGAAATCAAAGCAAGCAAACAAAGTAAACAAAGCAAGCATGCAAACAAAGAAAAACAAGGAAATAAACACTACTCCTACTCCTAAACTAAACAGTGCATGGGCCTGTTCATGTAAAGTGATATTTCCAATGCAAGCATCGACACATTGGTTCACCCATGTTGGTGAATGTGTGGCTTACAAGAATATAAACATGTAAACTAGGAAACAAGAAATATATAACAGTGAATACCAACATGCTCTGAGTTTAAAAATATCCATCGAAAAGAAAAGAATAAAAGAAAAAGATAAGCATTTTGCGTATGTATTATGGTTATGCATCACACTGTGCACAAACGACAAACATGCACGCTCTTTTGATCGTGAAAAATGAGAAAACATGAGAAAAAAAGACGACTTACGCTTAGCAAGAATTCTCACTGTGTATGATTCCTCCAATGCATGAGCCATGAGATCATGTGATTCAGGTGGAGGATGTGAATTTTGTAAACTAGATTGATCTTCAATGTAAACAAGTGAGTGATGAGGAGCCTTGTGTGTTTCAATAGATTTTTGATCTAGAGTGGAATCAACCTCAAGACAATGAGGGCCTGACATAACAAACAACTCATCCTGAAGTGCCTCGACAACTTGTGGGGTGTCTACTTAATCAACTGATAATTCATCAAAGACGGGTGGCTTAGAAATATTGACGTTGAATGAATCAACATTTTGATCAAATGAAGGAGAAAAGAGATCACGACAAACATAATCAGAAAATTTGATATGTTCATCGACATCCTCATGATATGATGAATCGTACAAACGGGTTGATGAGAAGCAAGAATGTTCAACCTCTGCATTTGTGGAAATGACAGATGAAATATAGAGTGGATTTTCAAACACACATGTGTCCTCTCTGCTATGCAATGGAAAACTGACATCTAGTGTATTTTGTGACTGATCAGAAGTAGATGCATCTGGGAATGAATTCTCACGTGGAAAATTAATGATGACAGAATCACCAAAGATGTTAGGGAAAATTGGATGAGGTGCAGATAGAATGAGATCACCCTTCACCATGGGTTCTTCTTAAGATTCCCACACATACTCATCATAAATGATAGCACAAGTTGGCTGCTCAACACCAACTCCATCGAAAACTTGATCCTTGTGAACAACAAGTGTGGAGTCCAAAATGAGAGAACACAACACAACACAATCCAGAGGATCAATAAAATGTGAGGACATAGGTTGAGGAAACAAGTTCACGTGACAACCAATAGCCTTTCCAACCAAATCTGCGCAGAGATCAAGAGTAGGTGGGGTGGGAGGATGTGATAGTTCAAAACATAAATGTGCACTTTTTGCTGCCTCACACTACGTGGGCCAATGCTATTTGATGAGATGAGGATGGACAGTGACTTGTGACAACAATCGTATCCGCCTTGGATTTAGCAGCTCTAACATCGAGGTATGTTGGGGTCAGTTTGAATGATTCCAAGATATGCTATTCTTAGATATGTGAAGAAGATACTGAAGTATTTTATTGAGAAATTTCCAATCAATTTTGTCTTATGGGAATTGAAATGTGAGATTACGAAAGTGATCCTAGAATTGCGTGAAGGATTCATCAGGGACTTTCTGTAATTTGAGAATTTTTTTATTAAATGCTTGACAGTCAAACTTATGGAAAGCATCAACTAACTCTATAACAAAGTGACCAAATGAGTGAATAGATTTTTTGGGTAGTGTGATAAGACATTACAATGGGTGCCCATGAAGCGTGGATGCAAACAACGTGCAAATCCTGTAATCCTCATGTGTTTCAAGGTTGTTACATAGATTGGAAAAGGCAAGACTATGCCTCTGCCAAGTTGTTCTGCCTTCACCTTCATATTGGTTCTGTGACAAGAGATTCCAGAACTCCTTTGAGATTTCAAAGTCATCTCCATAAGATATACATCTCATAGGATGAAGTGTAAAATAGGACATGATAGATGCAGGGATATTCAAAACATACTTTGAGGACTCAGCTTGTCATTTGACCCTCCTTCTAGTGACAAAAATGTTGACGATGCTAGACCTGCCAACATGTCAGGGGATCTCCCCAGTAAGAAGTCTGAGCTAGACCTCAGACCATTGGAAGTAGGAGTCCCAACAGTGGGTAGTAAATTTATGCCTTGACTGTGATAGCGTGCAGAAGTAAGAAATATATCCTTGTCGGAAGAAAGTGTGTGACCTTGTAGCAAGTCAAGGAAGATGCATGGGAGGTTCTAACACATGGAGGAGGAAAATAAGTGTCTCCCTTGGAAACCTGTAATAGACGTAGCCTGAAAGGAACACTGAGATGAAAGACATTACAAGCTGGAAAGAAGAATATTCGACAATCCAAAATGATGAGTTAAACCAACAACACGTTTCAATAAGATTCATAAAATCACATACAGAATTATCCATACATCAATGCCTAAGTTAAAACTACATACATTGCTAAAGTAACGAGAATAGTCAAACTAAAATAACAACATATGCATGAAACATGATGGCTTTGTTATATTATATAAAGTGAAAGTTCCATCCATGCATACAACCATGACAACCACTAGCCCCAATAGTGGAATGTTACAGTCAACACCACCTGCTCCTCCAAAGAGATGTACTTGCCCTACACCGTGGAGAAGCCAAGACTCGTCACAATACTCTCCAAGACATCTCTAAGAAATGCCTAGAAAAATCTTGGCTCCCAAAAGCATGTTCTATGAGTTACGAGGTTATATTTATAACAAAGGGTGGGGTGACCTTTGACACTCCCCTTTGTGACTCTTGGACTACTGTCATGGCTCTTCAACTTCATTACACAAATTTTTACATTACCTATGACTATTTGTGTTCCAGTAATGACACTTGGAATTTCACTTTACATCATGTTTACAAAAATGATACATTTTCCACATATACCCATGTGGGACAAAATTGGCTTGAGTCAGCTAGACAAGACAACACTAAGACTTGGACGGTTGTGGAAAGACCATCTCATCAATATCTTGTCTCTGATCCTTGGTGATGAACTGATGCCATGCTTGGTAGTGTGCAATGGTGTCCACATATTCTTTGATGATGTCCTTATGGAAATTAACTCTTGCCTCCATTGTTTCTGGATATGCTAATTTGGAACCTCTGTCCAACTCATCCTGTAACATGCGCAAATTAGTCCTAAGCAAGGCCAGAATGGTGATGTACATCTTCATGTTATCTGGTTTGACATGCAAATCTAAGCTGGTGGCCATAAGCATCAGCTGATCAAATTACACATCGAGCTCCAATTTGACTTGGTTCTTCTCTTTGGCCTCAATGAGTTTACCAATTGACAGGGTACCATACTTTCTCACCATGACATCCATACTCCTGTACAATCATGCATACGAAGCCTCAATAATAGTGATGAGCAGTGGTAGTTCCTTATAGTTCCAGATCACACTTCAGATGCATGCTTTGTTGAAATCTACTTGTGGCTTCATCATATTGTGTAAGTGAAGCAGGGCTCCCTTGTACCTGATTGTCCATGTTTGTACATGATCAACTGTGGCATGTATATCTGTGAGTATTCGCACTATCTTGGTGCAGCACTGCTAATGACCATGTAGATGGACAGATGCCTTGTGCATGGTGTCGAGCCTGCCATATAGTCTCCATGTGACTGTCTTAAGAGCTGATACTTTAGCAAGTATGGCTTTCTACATCTCTACTCTAGCTGATACTTTTTATTTTCCCTCTCTCTTCTTGGATTCTTGCAACTCCTTATCCATGTGCTCATTTTTTGTTATTAAGAACTTATCACTTAAGCTTTTGGGTTTAGCATAAGCCTTTTTAGAGTTGGCCAAGGTGGCTATATGTCTTCATACATCTGACAAAATCACCCATTATTCAAAGTGCGCAAGTGATACATGTTCATTCGGAGTGTGTGTTCTACGTGCTTGTACAACTCTATGTTGTGACTCATCAAATGCTATGTTGTACATCTCTATTCCCAAATGTTTGTCAAGGAGAATGGTATCCCCTTGTTCACTCAAGACCTACTCTGTTGTTGGAGTTGGTGAAGCCTCTGGTGTGACCTTGGTTGGTTTTGGTATGAGGTCAGTATCCTAATCTTGTTCTAGCTGCTCCATCTCCATGTCTATCTGTTCCACTATCAGTTCATCCCACAGAGCATGTTCCTATTCCTATGGATGCTCACCTTGTTCCTCATCTGTTGCTGGTTCAGAGTCTTTAACTTGTATCAGCGTAGTTTGTGTTGTCTATATACCTTGCACTTCCTCCTTTTCCTATTCATGCTCTGTATGCACTTCCTTATCTCTTTTGCGCAGCTCTTGTTCTTCTTTGAGTTTCTGCTAGACTTCATGCAACTTCCTTTATGTATCTTTTAGTCTTTTATTTTTCCTCTTTCTCTGTGATATCCTCCTATCCTACTATTGTCTCTTTGCATCTATCTCCAAAGCTACCTTTTCCACAAATGGGTCTTCCTTAAACTTGTAGCTTTTCTCCATCTCTATGCTTTCAACAATATTCCTCTTTCCTTTGTCTTGCACATGTTTGACACTTGTTGCTGCTATTGTTGTTGCTCCCTATGGTGTTGTTGCCTTGAGTGATGATAGCCACTCTACTATCAGTTCATTGAGCCTAGAGGAGTTATAACATTATCTCCATGGGTCTTCCTCTGGACAATGACATGCCACATGGATCTAAGAATAGTAAACTCTTGCACAGTGGTCCCTGCATAAACCATGTCAATTGTATGTATTGAAACTCTTGGTGTCGAACTTAAACTTCTTGAAGTATTCAACCTCGACATCTTCTTCTTTCAAACTCCCGATCGCATACAACCCAATTTGCATAGGAAGCATAGGCCATGGTGCCTTCTTCTTCTCGTGAAATCCAGCTGATAACCCTATTGAGATGTGGTATGCAACCTCCTACATGACCAGCTTTTCTGTGGCAAACCTCGATAACACATTTAGAGCTTTCTTGGCTCTATACATCCTGATGAAGGTGCCCTCGAGTGAGGCGTACCAATCTACAATGTTCAACAATGCCTCCATTGTCACTTGGGGCATGTAGGGTAGATCTTATTCAAATATCATCATGTATAGAGGGGCAATGAAATCATCAAATATTGTAGCCATAACTCCTTGGTAGCTATAGTTTGAGAGAAACTTGCAATATACGTTCACAAGACTCTCTAAAGGTGTCGATGCCCAACACATGCTAGGAAACTGTTGATGGGCATAGATTGCATCGAGCAGGTACGAAGACATGAAAAATATTGCTTGTTGGTCCTTAGGTAGTCTTTGATCATTGGATACATGAACTTTCAATTGGAGAGCCAACATGTTAGATCAGTTGAAAGGTTTTCCTTCACTTGCCAGCTGATCCAACATAGCAGGGAAAATTTTAAGAACCACACTAAATTTATATGTATAATAAATGGGCTAATCCCCATGATACATAGGAAGAATGGGAGGCGATTTTATCAATAATATAATATGTATATATAATTTTTTTGGCGAATCTCTCACTAGATTATATTATCTTGTACAATGATGGAGAATCTTTCACTGAATTATAAAATCTTGTAAGATCTTGGCAAATCTTTTACTGAATAATAAAACATTATGAAGTCTTGGCGAATGTTTTGTTAAAGTATGAAACCAAATATGATAATAAGAAAACATATTCATTAAACTATAATATACTAACATACATGTTTGGAAAAAAGAAACATAATTTTCTCTTCCTACAAACAATGTTCCATGTTTCAGTGGCCATGTTTGTCAAGGTTCTTACAATACACTCTTTCATATCCTTCTATTAGTTTTGATAATATTCCACAACAAAGTTCTTGTAGGTGTTGATATTGACCACGTGTTCTGTGAAGGTAGGAGAGATTAATCTTTTCTCTACAACTTTTGTCAAGCTACCACTTTTTTCAAGTTATCAAATTTGTTTCTTATTCCATAGGCTCCAACTACGAGATAAAAAAAAAAAAAAAAAAAAAAAAAAAAAAAAACATCAAGTTTGTTTACCCCAACACGCCAACAAGTAACAAGCCCCAAATATATTATATAAGAAAGTATTAGGAATCCCAAAGGCTTGAAGGGGATCCAATTGAAAGAAGTGGCCACTGTGAGAAGCCTTCCAATCGATATTTGAATATATAAATGAAGATTTATTATTTTAATTAGAAATCTTCAATTAAATAATAAAATTTAATTATGTCTCTCCCAATCTAAATTGCTTATTAGCATAGTACACTACCCTCATATGTCTCGCATTTTTTAACAGCCTTCTAAGATGTAGATGAATTTCCTTTTTGGTGAACAATATCCACCTTTTAGGAAAATATGGTGCAGTGGCTCCAACCCCTGCAGATCATTTGAACAAACTAAGAATAGCACAGAAGATGAAAGGTTGTACAAACTAGCCTATTTTTCAGAAAACTAATCCAACATCAGTACCTAAACTTTTTCATGAAGATATCATACTGAGAATGTTTGAAAAATGGTGGGAAATCTTCTGCGAGGGTGATGCAAAAAGAGTGATAAGGTTTTTACTGTTTTCAATTTTTTTGTTAAATCAAGAAAACCAATATTAATGGAGATATTGGTGTTTTTTAGTAAATTTTGTGAAGTGACTAAATGTAGCTTTAACCATTCACCTTAAGATGTTTTCACAATATAATTTCCTAATTCTATTTAATATCTTCATTATCATAAAAACCAACCTATATCCATCTTAACTCCACATCTACCACTCTTAGAGGGATGAAATCAAATTATCCCTCTAACAACTTGGTAGACCCAGAATTAAGATGGATCTAAGATGATAGAGTTTCCCCTTTAAATAGTCTATGCTCACATGAATACCATGGTATAACCATGGGTCAATACCATGGGTTATCATAAACCTAGAGCTTAAAAATTACTATTAGTAATTTATAAAAATTAATAATTGATTTTTATTTTATTTTTTATTTTAACCAAGTTAAAATGTTTAACATACATTAAATTACAACATCCATTTTTACTCTTGATCCACCAAGCCCCAAGAGGGATCAAATATTTTTTCACTCTATGCTAGTTTGCATATCACGATATTTGATCCCTCTCGGGGCTTAGTAGATCCAGAGTAAAGATGGATCTATGTTGGTTTAATTCCCCCCTTTAAATAGGCTACATTCCACGTGAATACCATGGGTCAATACCATGTGCCATTTTTATTTTTATTAATACTAATATTAGGGTTAATAATGTTTTTTTGCATGGTATTAATAATAATCTAGCCCATGGTAAGGTTTAACCTAAATATAACGCATTTTTTTAGTGTTTGTAAATATAAGGTGACTTATGGAGTAAATATATAAATATATATATATATATATATATATATATATATATATATATATATATATATATATATATATATATACCATTCCTCTAGTTTATTTATATTTTTATTAATTTACAATACCTCTTTTACAAATATGGTATTTTTCCCATAGGATTCACTTAAATAAAACCTCTTTTTTGAGCCTTCATAAATAGAAAGAGGGTTATGGACTAAACATAAAAAGAGGTTTTATTTATTTACCATACCTTTTGAGTAAGTATAAAAATAGGTTTTATTTATTTACCATACCTCCACTTTATTTATATTTTTATTTGTTTACACCATTGCATGCATATAAGATGACTTATGGAGTAAATATATCAAATGTTTTATTTATTTACCATACCTCTCATTTATTTATATTTTTATTAATTTACCATACCTCTTTTATAAATATGGTATTTGGCGCATAGGATTCACTTAAATAAAACCCATTCTTGAAAATTAGGGCAAATGGAAGGTTGTAACTCCTAATTTCAAGGGCTAAATTTACCTTTTTAACTCTCTTCCTTAAAATAAGGTGGGCTAACCTCCATACCTAATTTTTTTATAAAATAAATTTGAGGTGATTTGTAAAAATGTACTATGATACGAAATATTCGCCCACTAAAAATTTAAAACCCCTTAATTTCACCTAAGGGTGAAAATTCGCCCCTAAAATTTTCCATGCAACATAGCAACCCAACTCTGTGGGAAGGTCTTTGTGCTCCCTTGGCCATACAAGTGGCTTGCAAAGATGACCAAAAATTGGTATGTTTTCTTGAGTGTCTTCATCCTGTATATGTGGTTGGATGTCATCCTAAACTTTACAAGCTCCCTTACCCAACATTTTAAGATGTCTCTTGTGTTTGTGCTACTTTTGGGAGTTAGAACAGTGCATCCATCCTACTCATTGACAGTGGAAAATGATACAACAGTTGATAGCTTTAAGCTTTGCTTCACTAACACTTCTCAGTATCATTGTCTGAGGAACAGTGTGTGAGGCAATCTAGTGGATCACATTTGTGGATGGGAACACGGGAAACTTACATCCAACCTTGTACAATCTGGACTTATGGATGTTCACACAGACCTATTGACCTTCCAAATTCTCCTCAAAGCTGCTTGAGAAAATAGTATTGATGTCTTTCCATGTGATATTGATGTCCTTCTTAATGAACATGTGTGTGTCTGTTTACATGGGCAAGCTAATAGACCTCTATTCAACCAAGTCCCTAATAATGCTTTCAACTGTTTCTTTTGATCCAACTCTCTTGGAGGCCATGATACTTGTATTGCTGAAAAGCTGCTAAAAAACTTGTGATACTTGGAGACATAGAAGACAATCATGGCGAGACAATGTCAGCTAAAAACATCAAACATTAGGGGAATTTTGAGGTCTAATATGGGCCTACTAAGAAAAATATACAACCAAAAAAAACTTTATAAGAACCAATAAGATTCAAGATGATGATGTCAACCATGGGGAATGATTCACCATTTTTATAATAAAAAGGTAAAAGGATTAAAAAAATATAAAATAATAAAAACTACTTTTTCAACTTGTATTTCAACTTATCTCCCTAAGTTTTTACTCAAATTTCGAGTGGAAGTACTCATTGGATGTAAAATTTAATTCCTCGTCCAAGGAGTACCCATGTTGCATACTTTTCATGGACCGTACTATACGAAAAATGAGAAATAAATTAAAAAAAACAACAACAACAACAACAACAAAAACCAAACCAAAAAACAAAAAACAAAAAATCAAAACAAAACAAAACAAAAAAAAATACAAAAAACATGATTGGAATCACATTTTTCATGTATTTCTCATTTTTCGTGTAGTAGTATCCTTCAAAAATATGCAACATGGATAATACTTGGATGAGGAATCAAATTCTACAACCAACGAGTGTTTCCACTTGAAGTTTGAGTAAACTCATAGGGAGATAAGTTGAAAATACAAGTTGAAAAAACAGCTTTTTCTTTTTCCCCTCTAAAATTTGACGATGTAATCTAATATTGTTTTATAAATTCCACTATTATTTTATAATTTTCTTAGGAGGCCCATTTTAAACCTTAAAATTCCCCTAATGCAACTCGAGAAACATTTGGGTGACAAACTGATGACTGCTGGGAAAGATTGTGTAGCATTGACTTCGGGAAGTTGGGAGACTGTCAGCTGGAACTACACATTGCACAGTCTCAGTTCCCAATGAGGCTGACTACTAACTGGATCTATGCAATGTGCAGTCCAGTGAAGTTGACCGCTGATTGAAACTGTGCAATGCGCAGAATAGTCAGGCTAGGTTGCTAGCTAGAACTATGCATTGTGTAGTTCCAGTGGGAAGGACTGGGCACTGTCTCCCAAGATTGCGTAGAGCACAGTTGGGGGATAGAGTGGGCAACCTATGTGCAATTCCTATAGGCAAGGCAAAGCCTTGACTACTAGGAATGTGCAAAGAATGCTGGGAGAGATAAGATCTGGGTCAAGCCAGCCCAGATTTGCCCAATGGAAACCTAAAAAAATGAAGGACTGAGTGTATGTGTGAAGCTAGAGAAGATCTTAGTGAAATAGACATGCATACAATTCAAGCAAGTGCAAAAATCAGTCAAATGACAAAACCAAGAAGCTCATGAAGCGAGTCACTGAAATGACAAATATGAGTGCATAAACAATGTTATGCATGCGACACTAAGGAAAGGTAATTCAAAACTTGAAACAACACTTCTACAAGATAAAATGCATTGAAATGCCAATATTCATCCAATAAAACCAAGGAAACAACACTCATACAAGTCGAAAACAAAAAAGCGACAAAAGGCATGAAATGAAAAACTTACCTCGAAAAGTTGCACCAACTATGTCAAAGGTTCCTAGATGCCTTGAGAATTCCAGAGATCCAAGATTGAATGTGAATAATGAGCATTGAGGATTTGTTTAAATAGATTTGGTGAATTTAGTGTTTATGATGCACATGCCAAAAATCTAGGAAAAAGTGACAGTTGGCGGGGAGTTTCTAAAAATGACTTTGCATGTAACTCATGCTGCTAAAAATAGAACCCTAAAATCTAAGGATGCTTTTTTGCTTTTTTTTTCTTTTTTGGGAAAATTTGCCCAAAATGCAAAGAAGGATTGCATAGCTCTGGAGGGAACCAGGAAACCTACCGGCACATGTGACGGACAACAACTGAGAGAAAACTTCCATGCTATTTATGGGCTAAGTGGCACTGGTTGGCTAGACAGCTCTATGCAATTTTTGAGAGAATTGATGTTGGGCTTCTCTGCGCATTTCCGGTGAGAAGTGCAGCTAGCCATTTCTATGCAATTCTAGAAAAAAATGCAACTGGCCTGAGCTACTCTGCGCATTTCTAGAGAGCATCACAGTTGGGCTAGTTCTGCGCATTTCTGGAGGGAAATGCATCTCGCCTCATCTCCTCTGCGCAATTCTGGAGAGCAGTGCCAACTGGCTGAAACTACGCATTTCTGGAGAGTAGTGTCGGCTAGCCTGCTTTGTGCAATTTCTGAGCGTAGGGCAACTGCTGGGCTGCTCTGCATAATTCCTAAGGGGAAGAAAAGCTGCCCTTCAGGATGACACAATTTTTCCCTACAGCCGGTTGACCGGATGTCAACCAAGTGTCAGGTCATCTTGTGGTTGACCGAGAAGACAAGTGAGTGAACACAAGCTATTAAATGACAAATGAAGTCAAATAAACACAAGTACCTAATCAATGCAAGATACCTGTGATTATTTCAATGAGGGAGGCTCCAAAACAAAGTGAAGGAAAAATTTTGGAGGGTGATTGTAGCTGCTACATCAAGTTTATAATATTGATCCCAAGGGTTTATAATATAAATCCCCTGGATTTATTAATCAATGAATATTGTAAAATGGCTATATTATTATTTTGAATATTTGTTTAAAAATATATTAGTGCCAAAATTTCAATGAAAATAATCAGTCATTCTACATGCTTCTATAAATGAAACAAAGAAAATATTCATATTAAACATTCTTTCAAAGAAAAGGGTTAATATGTACGCCTTTTGGTTAATACGCATTCCTAACTTAAACATCTAGAGGTTCAAATAGGTATGCATATTACCATAAAAATGTGGCCATAATGTCTCTCTTAATTTATGATTTTCAAGAGTTTCACAATGTGTAAATGTAGCCATCTGTTATACGAATTAAGGCATGGGTGGTTGTGGATGAAATACCCTCTCAGGTCTTCCCGGGACCCAAGGCAGATTTTTTAAGATTAGCTTCAACTGTCACAACATATATTCCTATTAATCCATTATTGACAAAGAAAAAGGAGAAATATTACCTGAGTCCTTCGTGTAGCCCTGCTGGAGAACTTAGTGTGGAAAAGTGGAAGACTTCTCTGCTAGCTCTTAGATTAGAACTTGCACATAGACAAGACAAACCATAATCCTACAAAATATAAAACTTCATAATCAAAATGTCAATATATGAGAATATAATGTAGCATGCATCTAAGCTACTTATTAATCACGGAATCAAATCAACATGTAAAGGAATACAATATCGACACCATCAAGTAGAAAGCATAGAAACATATCTATATTATTAGATAGGAGAAGAATGATTACAACCATCTTGGCTAGATCAAGCCTCCTCTAGTGCTTCAGCTCCATTCTCTCTCTCTCTCTCAACTTCTTGGTATCATAACAATATTAAAGCTCTTGCAAAGTTTCAACAACCATTCGACCTCTTCTACAATGACTGAACCTCCAATATATAGATGGAGAGAGGCTCATCCTTGACAATTATTTCATGAGTTCCATTGAGGAAAAAGCTTGGATGTTTCCTTAAATTATTGTTCTTTCAATTCCCATGAGACTACGTGAGGAATATAAATGTTCTTAGTTAGGCTAGAGGTACAGATGTTTCCTGCTTTTCGAGCTGACATTTGAGTGAAACGTGGAGTGTCAGTTAGTCAGCTTGCACTTTTACCTCCAAAATCTCATAAATATCTAGTAATTTTTCCCTTTAGGAAAAACATAGCATTAACCTAGGGACTAACACCTTTGGCTTAGAGATGAAAGGCGTTATAACTCTCATTACCTATTTCTGGGGCGCGTTACCCTGGAAAATAAGCCTGTAACTTAGGTATTGTATTCAACCAATGTGTCTTTCTCCTCTGAGCTGATGAGGAGGTCATTCTCCTATATAAAAAATGCCCCCTAAGGTGTGAGTTCAAAGACGAAGATGATGACCGAAATACTTTATAGATATTGTAGTAAAAGAGAGAGAGAGAGAATTGGAGCTTTTGGAATGCGGGAGATCTGAAACAAGCCACATATGTCAAAAATATAAGATCGTGTCGTGAGTAAGGCATTCCCATGCTCTGTAGCTATGTTAGAGTGATTTCTCAAAAAAGAGGCATGACTATGATGTCCACTGATAATCACAATGTGGAATTGTGTCATAATATGATCAATCTGACAAGATGTCTCCGAAAAAAATATATGTATCTTGGGAGAGGAAACAAGGCCGAGTGATGTAAGCCTCTACCCAAGCTCTTGGTGGTCACGTATATGAATAGCATATTTATGCACATGTGAATAAAGGAGTTGAAGTCAAACATGTGAGAAATCATCTGATTACCAGTCAATGATGGAAACTGTTAACAGATGTGAGGATGGCCACAGATAAGGATGATGGTCTCCAAGACATGCAATATAATCTAGTGAGTTTGAGAAGGATGTTGTCATCAAACACTCATAGAATCATTCAACTGGGAGCCAATGATGAAAATCCCCAATCAAACGCAAGGTAACCTGCCACTAAGAACTGCAAGTTCCAGGGTACTGATATGTTTTTGGATCTGCTTCCTAGATAGAGTGTTGAAGTCGATAGGAAGAGATTTGTAAAAATCCAGGCAATGAGGTGTCCTACATTAATTGACACGAAATGGGACAAGAATGATTGTTTTGGAGATAAATTTTGAGAATGGGTCAAACATATGGAGGGAAATTTTGAAGTATATGATGGATGGTCAATACATGAAGAAGAGGATAAATGAATTCCTTGAACAATAAAAGGCATGACACAAAGGTTTACCAGGAAACTTAGAATCATGAACACTAAAGAGTGTTAGGATACAATGATGCAGGAACATCAGAGTATGAAGGCTAAACTCATAGGATGGTAAGGTTCAGTGAGAGGCTGACAAAATAGGTTTGTTAAGTGAGTTCCATGTTCAAGGGATAGACTGCTCCAAAAACATCCTTTCGAATATAGATATTGAGTCACTCTGTTGTCCATTTTTTCCCCATATGATTAAGTTTAACGAGTCCAAATGGGTAAACTCAGTGGTCTTTATATATTTAGACAGTCTAAAAACATCTTAAAGAGCAACTCCAAGGGGGTCCCGTTTTCATGGTTGATAACCGGGTTCGAAATTTTTTTAATAATATACCCGACACAGTTCCTTTTCCTTAAGTTAGTCTACTGAGCCCGAATAAAGTGATAAGCCTATTCTCAATGAACATATACTTCATTTCGTTATGAGTATGAGGAGGCAAAGTGAACTCGATATTCTTCATGAATTTTTAATGAGTCAAACGAAGAAAAAATCAATAGATCTTCATAAAATTTTAATGAGTTAGATGAAGAAAACTCGATATGTCTTTTTTTAGTTTAGGGAGTGAGAAAAAATAGATAAAATAACTTCTCAGGTCTTCTTCGTAGGATTTTTACAAGTCTAAAAAAGGAAACTTGGGGATTTTTTCAGTTCAAGAGTGAGAAAAGGTCCCAAAAAATAAAGTGCTCATATCTTCTTTGTAGGAGTTTTACAAGCCAGAAGAAGATAACTTGGGGATTTTTTCAGTTCAAGAGTGAGAAAAGGTCCCAAAAAAGAAAGTGCTCATATCTTCTTCATAGGAGTTTTACGAGCCCAAAGAAGGTAACTCAGGGATTTTTCAGTTTAAGAGCAAGAAAAAGTCCCAAAAAAGAACATGCTCATCTATAGTCAAACTAGGTCAACTTTGCAGAAAGACACTAAAAAATCATTAGAGCATAAGTAAAATCTGACAACATATCAATATGGAACATGTGTAAACAAATAGGAATGAAATAATTCAATTTCGATGACTAGCTAGAGTGAGTCATACCTCCAAAATGACTATAAGAAGGGTGACATGCCCTCATTTTCACTGTTTGAGTTCTGTGAGAGTGCTCTGGAGAGAAAAATGAGCAGAACTTTCCCGAGTGATTGCGAGAAAATCCAAGATACCATTTCATGTGTCGTCAGTTCCAAGTAGATTACCTCATCCCTGTATTGAATCTAAATACTCATTTCAATCTTTTTGATAGTTAACTTTACAGTTTTGGGCAAGCCCTAGATCGCTTGGATAGCTAACGTGGTCGCCCAAGATAAGGGGCACGTTAAATGACCTACCCGTCAAAGGGAGGGGAATTACCACACCCTGTGGGTTTGGAAGGCCATGTTAGCCAGCCAAGCACAAGGAAAAATTGGTTTTCTTGACTTCCTAGGGGTTTTGGCCAGCTAAAGCCTAATTCAAGAGTTCTGTTGTGCAGGAACTAAGCTTGCAAAATGAGTCTATGGAGAGAAAGAGCTCATGATGCTGAGGAACTACAAATGCTAAATGATTTGGCTTGCTTGGAAGCTTTGCGAAGGTGTGGGCTGCTGAAATATGCCAGACTTGACCTGATGAAGAGTCAGGAGGATCTCCTTAGCTAGATCATCCAACGATGGGATGAACGACAAGGTGTGTTCATGATTGGGGACCATGAGATATCAATCGAAAGAGATGATATATATTTCCTCACTGGTTTATCGTGTAGAGGTGCAAGAGTAAACATGGCAGGAGGGAGAGAAGATCCAAGGACCATTGTGGAGTTGGTCCAAACATACTACAGATCGCGTAGTGGGCTAGTGAGCAATAGGGTTCCCATTGAGCGGATCAGAACTAGACCAATGAGGGCTATTATATGGATGATCGTATGCTTGGTAGGGTCTAAGAGCCAACATGTGGCGACAAAAGCCCAGTTGCTACTAGCATTGGAATGCTTACAACCACATGTATTCAACTGGTGTGAGGGAGTCCTTCGTCAGGTGAAAGCAGAGTTGACATCTTGTAAGACCCAGGCCCAAAGAGAGTTTGGGTATGGTACTTTGATCATGTCCTTTATGATTAAAAGAGTTCCCGTGATGAGGCCACATATGAGTGTGGGTATAGCCAATCCCATGGAGCCAAGAAAAAAATGATGGGATTCCCTAGCACCTTGTACTCGAGGGGGACCAATTAGACACTTTTTCAATGATGACTTCTTTGAGTGATTCAATAGCTAAAGCCTGATGATTGAAGATTATCCTTATGTAGGCATGGACTACATAAGACATTTAGAACTGATATTTCTAGCTACACTCAATGGGGACCACAAGGTAAGAGGATTGTTCAAAGTACCAAAAAGAATTTTTTGTCTTTTGAACTTTATGTAATTTCTTTTGTTATGGGTGAAAGGGTTTTGACATGAAGTGTTTTCTTGACCCATATGTGACACCGGTACATTTTGCGGGTATGCCTCTCCATGATAGGTGAGTTGATAAACTAGCTGGGGTTGGAGAAGCAGTATAGGGTGCGCCAACTACTGACGAGGGAGATGACACACAGAGTCTCTCTGAGGTTTCTAGGAATCTTCAAGGATTGAGCAAGGGTGTTCCACCTCTTCCCATTAGAGAGCAATGGGTGTGCCGGAGTTGAATTTGGTGCCTCTTAGGAGGTTAGCTAGAGCAGTCATTTGTTACCATGAGCAGCAGTCTCAACAGGAGTAGGGTATGGCCAACGAGTATCATAGCGAGGCTTAGAAGAGCCATTTTGTACTTAAAACACCCATGTTTTGGGAAATTTTGAGGTAAAAATATTGGACTCGATATATGTATATATATACACATATTTTTTGGCAATTAATGGTCTATGTGTTTTCTTTCATTTTTTGTAAATTTTTAACTATCAAAATTTACATGTAACTACAAAGAATGGGACAGATGCCAATCCAATACATAATTTACCAACAGATTAGCTAATGCATTAGATTATCTAGGAACGTGTTCATATGTAATAAAATCAAATTGACATTTGAAAAGTCGCACCCTTAAAAACTAACGTAACAATATTGGATTGTGAATGTGATAGTGATTAGTCAATTGCATTACAACTAGCTAAGATTCTAACCTGACCACCAGATCGGGGATGTCCCAAGATGAGGCTTCAGTAAGGAGTTCGATCATAGACATGTACTCAGAAATATTGTTGGTGGCAAAACCAAGAAAAACTCCCTAGAACTAAGTAGTTCTGACTCAGGTGAGTAAAGGACCCAAGCAGTTGATGCAATGTGCCATGTGTGGCGTCTAACACCATCTTCATATTCGACATATGGTAAGGATGATGAAGACATATGTGCAATGAGAGATGTGTATGAGACAAATACCCATTAAAATCCAAAAAAATCTAGACACACCAAAAGAAGAAAAACTTATATACATAAAATTACAAAGCAGATGCCCATTAGAACACTAGGCATAATACCTTTTTAGATAGATCCCGTTGCGGGGATCAGCAAGTGGAATTCCATTGCAGCCCTAAAGTTCATAGGAACCTTTTGAAAGGACCTTAGTAATGACATATGGACTGACCCATAATGGTTGAAGGGTTCTTGCCCCCAAGAGATCATGCTTTTGATTGTAAAGTAAAATGAGGTCGCCCTCTTGGTAAGATCGAGGCTTGAAATTTTTTTCATATTGGGCTTTGACTCGACACTTATGGGCTTCAAGTTCCAGTGCAACATCTTGACGAGACTCATCCAACTGATTGAGTAATAGCAATTTCTCTTCTTCAGCAGTAGTGTCGAGTAGGATTTCAACAACTAATTTTAGGGAGGGAATATAGCACTCGATAGGAAGAACTACTTCCATGCCATAGGAAAGTTGAAATGGCGTAAAGCATGTAGTAGTTTTGACTAATGTTTGGTATGCCCAAAGAGTAGGATATAACATGTGATTCCAACAGGTTTTATGATTGCCTATTAACCGGTGGATAATAGTTTTTTGGATGCCATTGATGGCTTCCACTTGGTCATTGGCTTCTGGGTAGTAGGAGGAAGTATGTGGTTGCCTAAAACTGAGTAATGATGTTAATTTAAACATTATATAGCTCTTGGAACCATGTTCTGTAACGATCGGGCGTGGCACGCCGAAATGACAGATTACCTTATTGAATAGGAATAAAGCAGTGATTTCTCCATCAACCTGAAAAGTGGGAATGGATTCTGATCATTTCGTGAAGTACTCCAAAACAAAAACAATGAAGTTGTGTCTATCAGAGGAAGTGGGGTTACAGGTGACAAATTCGATGCCCCATTTAGCAAAAGGTCTGACGAAGATAACCGAGGGAAGAGGGGAAGGGGGTGCATGCATTTTCTTGATAAAGATTTGACAAGGATGACACTTTTGAACTGCATTAATATAGTATTTAAACAAGTTTTTCCAGTAGTATCCTACACATAGTTTTTTCTGGGTGGTAGCCATGCCAGAAATATGACCTCCACATGCCCTAGCATGGAAATCATTTAGAATGTGTTACGCCTCGGCATGAGAAAGGCAATGTTGAAGAAATGAGTCAGTGACATGACGATATAGAGTATTGTTAAACACTATTTAGTGCCTGCCTTGGTGGCAGATGTGACAACGGTTGTCTGACAAGAGATGTAGGCAGATCTGTTGTGTTTGGAGGTAGACAAGAATGTTCCCATACCAAGGATCAGTTGAGTCGACTAGATAGACGGATTCATTTGGTAGAGGATTGTTAGGCCCTAGAATTTTCATGTTTAATTCACATTCTCACCCTATGATTACTCATGGTTTTCATTGTTATTACTACCATTTTGCACAATTGTTGTGCTAGTAGCTTAAACTTGGAGCATGATCACATAAGTGTTCATTATTTAACCTATTTCCTTTATTTCATTAAGATTTTCATAAAAATGATTATTGATGATGGTGCTTGTGTTGTTTTAGGAATGCGTATGAAATAATGATCCAAGATACACATGCATTAACAATTAATTGCACTTATTTCTGTTCCCACACCAACACTCCTACCATAGCATTCCTGCACTGGAAAGCAACCAATTTGGGGCTTCGACATTTTAACATGCTTTCAGGGAAAACCGAGGAAGGTTATTTTCAAAAATGATGTTCTAACACCTTATCATGAGTTTTATTGCACCCATATCACATATGTTGGTCTCTAGAAGAAATCAACAAATTTGCTCAAAATCTGCAAAATTTTCAAAATGCCAATTTTGACCTCAATGTTCATGCATCTGGAGGTGAATTTAGAAGATATGAGTAAATAGGGTTTTTTACCAATATAACATATTATTGATAAAAAAAGATTTTCTAAATATTCTTTTTGGTTCAAATATTACACGTGGGTCTTTAAGGAAATTTCATAAAAAAGCATTGTTTTTCCAGAATTCTAGAATCTTGTAAGAAGAGCCAAACAACCAACTTCGATCACACTTTCCAAGGAGGTGGAATTGAATGAGACAAATATAAGAGATTTTTTTGTTGAAAATATGACAAATTATGTTCTCTCCAAAGATTTCTCCAAATTATCCATGGTTAGGAATATATGTGAATATCTTTGAGGCCAATTTGTTAAAAATGTGCAATTTTCCAAAATTAAGGAAAATGACAGTTAGAGTCAAAATTCGCCTTGTAAATTTTATAAATGGCTTAGACATAGTCTGTGTGAGGGGTGGATATGTTAGTATAGCTTCATATTTCTGGTTTGGAGTTGGAGCATATGGCTTGGGATGTAAAGAACCAATTCAATTTTAATAAAATACTTTTAATGTCAGGTTTCTTTCTCCAAATTTATTGTTTTTAATGATCATTTTTGTTCTGTAATTTGATTTAATTTTAGGAGAGTGAGAGCTGGATGGTTTGGGCCCAACCAACCAAGCTCAAAATCCCTCACTTTATATTAGTTTTCAATCGTTAGAAATTAACAAAAGTTGTTTTGAATGATGATTTTCCATGTATGATTTTTTTTTATATATACTTGCATGACTCATAATATTCAAAGATTGTTTCCCTTTAGATTGGAGTAATGATATCATCATGAATCGTTAAGGGTTGTGTTAATGAAGCATGAAGGATGCTTCAATGTGAATTCTGAAACCATTTCTATTTAAATTATATAATCTTGCATTATGTACTTATACAGAGTTATTCTGTGCTTAGACAAGTTTTGTAATATCATGTTTTATATGAATATCCAACGATAATATGATGAGAATAATGGTTGTAACTTAGTTAGAGTTGAAGTATGGTTGGATTGAGAGTTGTAGGTTAATGATTTTCATGGAATAGGCTTTCTACGTTTATTTGATGTAGTTTGAAATTAGAATAAACTTTGATTTTTAATTGTGTGAGAACATTAATTTGAAGTTTCTAGTTTCCTTCAAGTGTTTGAAAGTTGAATGTTAGAAAAGATAAAAGACTAGTTTGAATTCTTGTTGGCTTGCATCCTAGGACTTAGGCTTAGTGATTAGATTTTATTATTTTGGATTGCCTATTTTCCTTAGTTTAGAATTTCTTGGATTAGAATTAGTTTTGTTTAAGATTGAAATTATCATAAGCTTGATACTTAATGGTAATTAGTCTTGTTTGATTTTAGATTTCTAAATTTTATTGTTTGGATTGCAGTTAAGTTTTACTTGCACTAAAATTAAGTTTTGGTTGATTTACTTTACTTAGATTGAGATTAATTTTGTTTAGTGATTTGTATTTTGTATTTAATTCAGGAACAGGAATCGATTTTAGAATTCATGTTAGTTTAGGTTAGATGCTCTAATCCTGCATTACTTGTGCTTGTGCCTCTAAGTCTTACGACCCTGGATTGATAATTTAATGTTGGAATTATTACACATATAACTTCCCCAACAAGGATCATGGGCTACCTCCCCTGGGTCGACTACGGGAAGGTCTGATAATAAGTCAATGAAGACTAGGGATTTTTTAGCCTTGGCAGTGGCGAAAACCAAATCAAATTATTGGAGGATCAAAATTCATTTGGAATATTTTCCTCCAATGACTTGACGAGACAGAATGTGTGTCATAGGATTCTCCAAGGTAATGACAATAGTCAGTGGTAGCAGGATGTAGTGTCGGAAGCGATTGACAACAAAGACAACTGCCAAGGATAATTTCTCCACATTTGAATAGCGGAGTTCGGGCCCAGCCAATACTTTTGACAGATAATAGATCACATGCTCACTGTGATCATTATGAGTTTGGACCAAAACCATACTAATGGAGGATGGCAAGGCTGCCAGGTATAAGAGAAAGTAACACGAATAGTCAAGGGAACTGAGTAGTGGGGCAAATATGAGTGCCTCTTTGAAGGCATCAAATGATCATTGGGCTTGATCATCCCATAAGTATGGTACTCCTTTCTTTGGCAGTAACATAAAGAATTTCGTTATTTTGGCATAATTCATGATGAAATGACGTAAGAATTTTGCCTTCCCTTGCAAACTTTGGAGTTGTAAGATGGATTGTGGCATGGGAAATTGAGTAATCATCTTTACCTTATCGGGATCAACCCTATCCCATGTTTGGAGATAATGAAACCATTCAAGCCTCTAGAATTGAGAAATAATACACACTTATGAAGATTCAAATGGATGTTATAGAACCCACACATAAGAAAGATTGCTCGAAGATGAGCTAGGTGTTGGGCTCATTTCTTGGAATGAACCAAAATATCATCCAAGTAAGCTTGAACAATATGTATGATATCATGAAATGTATAGTCCATGGCCCTCTGAAAGGTTGCACCCGCATTCTTCATACCAAATGGGAGCTTCTGATATGCAAATGTGATCGAGGGACAAATGAAGGCAGTTTCGTGTTGGTCTAGACATTTTATAACAATCTGGTTATAGTCTGAGAAGCCATCCATGAAGGAGAAGGACTCACAACTGGTGCAATCGTCGATTATTTGGTCAATGAACGAAGTCAAATAATTATCTTTTGGAAATGCGACATTCAAATCATAGGTGTCAACACATACATGGATGGTACCTTATTTTTTGTCTACAAGAACCAAATTGGAAACCCATTCCGTTAAGGGAATGAGGTAGATAAAACCAACACGTAACAATTTTTCCACCCCATTTTTTCCGAAGTTGACTGGTCAAAGTCTTTGCCGAATAGGCCTAGCATTGTCATAGACCTTGATCTCATGCTTGGTAATAGAAGGATTTATGTTGGGAATTTCCTAATAAGACCAAGCAAATAAATAGTGGAATTATTTGAAAAGGAAGGTGAAGCTCATAATTTCCTTAGTATTACAGTCTTGTCAAATCTAAATGTTTTCCACCTATTTTGACTGAGATATCGATGAGCATAGTCTTTGAAAGATTACCCAAGTTCCCTTCCAAATCCATAGTTTGGAAAATCGTATAAATCGAGGGAATAATCTTAGGTGGTTCAAAAGGCATGATTTTTATAGTTGTCACATCGTAATCAAATATCGAAGTGCGATGGTGAGAGGTTTCCCAAGGTTTCTCTTCTATAGACATGATCTTTCAAATAAATTCTTTTGTAGGTAGAAATTCATTGAGGAAATCATTAGGAGTTGTCATGGGAGAGGATGGCGTACCATTGGTTGTAACCAAAGCAGAGGAAGAATCAGATACAAATTGAATGGCTCGATAAGCCAATTCGGATGGTGAAAGAGGCATTTTTTCTCCATAAGAGTCAATGTCAGAAGGGGTCACAAGGATCTAAGGATCGATTGGGTTGTGAGGAATGGTGGAGACCATAGAAACTATTTGTGGAACCTTGGGCGATGGAAGAGAAAGGTAACCCAACAGGGAGGAACCATTCAAAAGACTGGTACCAACACTAACATAAGAGTCAGGTATGCCACCCACTAAGGGTGTGGTGTGGCTAGGAAATGGGAGGTAATCTGGGGTACAGAAGGAAAACTGGTCCATTGTGACTATTTTCCCATCTAATGGAGGAGGATGAGTTGGAAGACTGCAGAAATAATGGCAGTCATGGCATAAATCCAACTGTGGCCCAAAATTAAATTATAGTTGAGATGACGATCTACAACTTCAATGTCCACTGTTACCATTTTCCCACTTAGAGTGATGGGGTAGATGGAAAGGTATCCTTTCAGGATGAACGTGCAACCATCAAATGCTTTAAGGTAATTTAGAGACAATGCTAGGCTTGGAGAACCGAGGGCGGGCCAACATGAATTAGACATGGCGCAGGTCAAAGCACCTTTTTCAATGGTTGTTTTATGGATAGATCTACCTTTTGAAATAACATATACCCGAAATTCAAGTTGGTGGGAAAGGCGAGGCTTACCTTTTTCCTTGTCAAAAATTTATAGCATGGAATATTAAGGATCAATTCCACCAATGGCCAAAAGTAAAGCTTTCCATTGTGCTGGATAGCTTTACAATACTTCGAGTGCAGACATGGATGATGGTGCTTGCACCAAATATTCTACAATACTTTAGTTATGGGTAGCACGTGCAGAGGTATTGTGTGTTGTGTGACGAAGTGCCCCTTTAGAGCAGCAGATCACAAGATCAGTGACAGGCCTTTCGATATGAAGATCATTAGGTGACGGTGGATTTGAACTTGAGGCAACATCCAAAGCATTAGTGACTAGAGTTCCATAAGTTTTGGCTCACATTTGAAGATCAACTGTTTCAAAGGTGTAAATGGTTGATGATCCTTCACTAGAGAAAGGATGGTTTGAACTATCGTTGCCCCCTTATGGGGGTTGCAGTGGGTTCAAAATAAGATGTTTCTATTGCTGAGCAAGGGAAGGGTTGTTTAGGACTTCTGGGGTTCAGCTAGTGTCCAATTGAGCAACAAGATCCATGAATTCTTGAAAACGAGTAAATTTCTGCATCATGTGGTCCTCTGTAAAGATTTTGCTAGGGAACTTGAAATTTTTTTCCTTTCCACTGTTAGATTTGGAAACCAATTTCTGTTTGGGGTTATGCTGCATAGCAGGCTACTCTTTAGAAGGAGAGGTATTTTTCTTGTTCTTCTAGTTCTTTCCGCTGGATTTTTGTGTAAACTGCACAAAGTTTAACGCAACAATTGGAAGAGCAGACTATTGGGTAGAAGAAGCAGTATCAGAAGACAACTAGGAAACACACCCACTGAGTTATAGTAGCCCCAAAGGTAGCGCTGACGATACCGTCAGCATGCACACTAAGTTGTTGAGTAGCGAGAGCATTGGAAGTTAGAGGGGCATGGGGGATTACAACATATAACATGCCAAAATGAGAGTAAATGAGATCTAAATGATGGGCACGATGAATGGATTAGTCTTCCATGACCGCACCACCTAATGCAACGTCCTAGGAAATTAGGAAGAAGTGATTTGCAGAACCAATCTACTAACAAGTAATTTGGAATGAGAGCTTTAACAAGCTTCCGCCTATGTCTCCATTCATGGATGTGATCAAACATGTGGGTGGAGGTGTCTTCGCATAAGGTAGTAATGAGTTTCGTTTTTGTTTCGTAGTGGATAGGAAGCTAAAAGTGCTTTAAAAATTTCATTGTCAGGGCACTAAAGGTATTCACTGACATGCGTGGTAACTCAATGTACCACTTGACATCATTACTACTGGGGGTGCAGGGGAAGAGTCTAAGCTGGATACTGTCATCCACTATGGAGTTCAATACACACCATAAACGGTAGGTGGTGACATGTGTACCTGAATCATCCCCTTGTTTCTCTTCAAACATCGAGATGTCGGCAAGTATCTTATGCAAGATTGGGGGCCAATGCAAGTTATGGTAGATGGGTTCATTAGTTAGTTTATATATATCACGAATAAAAAGTGTTTCCAAAAAAGGAAAAGAGTTAGGTGCCCCCGATTATGACCAGGGTGATGAAGAATTACTTGAAGGACCCTAGGGTCCTCCCATCATGTTGTTTTCGATAGGATACATAGGATTAAGTAGATAATAACTTCCTTTCCATGGTGGAAAAATCATATATGGTGGTGGTCCATAAGGGATATTAGGCTAGGGGGAAAAAGACTAGTTTCCCCTAGGATAAAATTGCCCCCTTGACTCAATTAAGGTTGAGGAGGGGGTGCCCAAATAGAAGAAACAGGACTAAGTTGAGGGATTTCGCTAGCCAAATAGTTCTTCATGGGAAAATGAATGACACTAGAATAGTGTCCACTTGGAGGAGGTAAGTCGATCAATGATGATCCAAGTTGTCCTATAGGCGGAGGGGGGACAGTAATGCCCCCAACCGGTATATACATGTTGGGAACATTGGCCCCAAGCATCTGAGCCTAGGGGTTTGAACTTAGCAAAGGGTTCCAACCAAAAGGATTACTGAAGGTAGTCACATTAACTGCGCCAATAGGAGCGATAGCCGGAGGTCCAGGAGTAGACACAAAAGGGGCAGAAACTAGGATGTACTGGGTTCCACTCATAGCAGGTGTAACTAAGTTGCTTGAACTAGGCATAGTATATATAGTAGGGTAACCAATCAATTATGTGTTATTGACTATAGGCAGGGGAAGTGATGGTGGACCAAAGTTGTCCACAAAAGACCATGACCCATTAGTCATCGAGGGAATGTTGGATGTGGGTACCGTCGAAGACATGATAGGTATAGGTGCTACTTGAATCAACACTGGTCTAAGAGGATCAATGAGGGGAGGATTATAAGGAGGTACAAATCCTTCATTAAATAAGTCCTCAGGTAGTATGGTTTTTTAGGAAGTTTTATGTGATTCAGTGTTAGACACAAGAGATTGATTTCCTAAAGAGGGAGAATCCAGATCACCAGGGTCAGCGAAGGAAGACCTTGTTGTCGCCTAGATTGACGATGAGGGTCATACGTAGCCACGATGACCGATATATTTTATCAAAAAAAATTAAAGTGATATTTATTATAGTCTCAATGGTAACAAACCAGCATCTTAAAATAATAAAAAAATACTCTAAAAGTCAATCAATAAGCAGTAAGGGGATATGACTCTCTTTGATAACCATTATTTGCTAGAGATGAAATATAGTATCATAATGGCTAAAAGAGCGAGTTGGCCAAATGTACAACTACGATTACTCTTGAGATTCTCCCAAACCTCATATTAAGGGGCCAAGTACTCTCGTGAAGACGAGTACCCTTCGAAAAACTGAATATAGAGTAGGTTCATCTGTTTAGGTACCAAGGCAGCCCGCCCCAATCACCTTATGTTCGTCCCTAAAAACTCATCCCACTAAGATTATCTCAAATCATAGATGCCACTCAGGGGGACATGGTCATAGATAGTATGTTGTGTGGGGAGGATACTTGAGTCCCTGACTCGACTCTAATATCCTCGAGGGGATCCCCAATACACACAATAATCAATGGAGATGCAAACGAAGACAGGATACCTTCTCTCACATTCCAATGTTGTCTCGTATTTAACTCCATTATGAGGGGAGCAATCCCGGATGATATGAGTGTAATAGAGTTTTACTCTCTTTAATGGCACTAGTCTTAGTTTTGTGATCTTGGGCAGTTTACTCACCACTACCTAGCCCAAGATCCTAGCCTAGACTAATCTGTGTGTATGCTCAAAAAGAGTTGTTGATTTCTTTATTACGAGATTGATTTTAAAGGTACTTTATTAATGTCTTCAGAAGGGGTGTTGACGTATGGAGTTTTATGAGACTCTAACTCAAACCATGCAGAAAATATGCTTTTCAATTTCAATTCAATGAAGAAGTCTTTCTACAAGGAGAGATTTATCTATACATCAATTCAATACCATGCATCCATTGTAGTAAACACCTGCACAACATGCAAACATTCAATTCTCTCTAACAACTAACCCAATATATATGTATAATAAAACCAACTAAAACAACAATTTTAAACATTTTCTTTCATTTTCTTTTCCTAAAAAACAAATGCACTTAAGTTATTTTCCTAAAAATAAAAATGATCATAGAAGCAGGTAATCGAACACAATGCACAGTTGTAGATCCCTAGAACAGACTACAAGCAACCTCCCAACCCAGGAAACCACATAACATGGTGGATATCAAGAAAATGGTTGACTAATGCTTCTCAGAAGAGGATAGATAGCATTAATAGCAAGACTAACACTTTGTCCAAAATCCTGGGGAGCGTTATAACTCATTGGACTGCACAACTAGGGTGCGTTACAGAGGCAGAGGTTGTAAAAATGGTCATTCAGGGTCTGATCAAAGGCTATGCACAACAAAGGAGGTTGTGAAGCATCCTGAGTGGTCAGAATGGGAACTAAGAAGAACAAGAAGGCCTAGAAAGAAAGAGAGATCCAGGAACTTGAAAGATCAAAACCAGGAACTAAGTATTAGTCCCCAGCGGAGTCGCCATTTCTGCTATAGGGATTAATGCATGGGTGGTTGTGGATGAAATACCCTCTCGGGTCTTCCCGAGACCCAAGGCAGACTGTTTAAGATTAGTTGCAACTGTCACAAAGAAACACACATATATTCATATTAATCCATGATTGACAAAGCAAAAGGAGAAAGATTACCTTAGTCCTTGGTGTAGCCCTACTGGAGAACTCAATGTGGCAAAGTGGAAGACCTCTTCGCCAACTCCTAGATCAAAACCTACACATAGACAAGACAAAGCGTAATCCTACAACATATAAACCTTGATAATAAAAACATCAATATATGAGAATATAAGTTAGCATGCATCTAAGCTACTTATTAATCACAAAAACAAATCAACATGTAAAGGAATACAATATCGACACCATCAAGTAGATAGAAGAAGAATGATTACAACCATCTTGGGTGGATCAAGCCTCCTTAGTCCTTCAATGCCACTCTTTCTCTCCCTCAACTTCTTGGTAGCATAATAATACTAAAGCTCTTGCAACGTTTCAACAACCATTCGACCTCTTCTACAATGACCGAGCCTCCAATATATAGATGGAGAGAGGTTCATCCTTGCCAATTATTTCATGAGTTCCATTAAGGCAAAAGATTGGATTCTGCCTCGCTTTATTTCTCTTCCGATTCCCGTGAGACTCCATTAGGAATATAAATGTTCTTAGTTAGGCCAGAGGCAGATGTTTCCTACTTTTCGAGCTAACATTTGAGTGAAAAGTGGAGTGTCAGTCAATCAACTCGTGCTTTGACCTCGAGAATCTCATAAATATCTAGTAATGTTTCCCTTTAGGAAAAACATAGCATTAACCGAGGGACTAACTCCTTTGGCTTAGAGATGGAAAGTGTTATAACTCTCCTTATTACTTTGCAAATAAGCCTGTAACTTAGGTCTTGTATTCAACGAATGTGTCTTTCTCCCCTGAGCTAATGAGGAGATCATTTTCTTCTATAATACAATCAACTCTATTACGCAATGTCTAAATTAATTAATAATTTTTATAAAAAATATAGCCACAACATTTAAGTGAATTTAGAATTTTTGTGTATCTACTTAAATTAATCATGTATTATAGTAAATAATGTTTAAATTAAAGTGTGGTTCAATTATTTTATGATTTTATTTATTTTTATTAAAATGTAATGGTATAATTTTTTATAATATCATAATTTTTTATTTTTTAAACTATATTTTTAAATAAATAAAACCATGTATTTAAAATTTAAAATTTCAACCATCTTTATTCAATTTTAAATAAAAATAACTATATAATAACATAATCAAAACTTCAAATGGTTAAACTAAAAACTACACATTAAATGAATCTAAAATTTCTATTTTAAAATGTGACATTGAATCTCATCATGAATTTAAATAATATAGTTGGTAAATGAAAATAACTAAATAAATTTGAACCTACATAAAACGAATCTAAGATTTTTATTTTAAAATGTAGTGCTACACATCAAGTGAATTTAAAATTTCTATCTTAAAATGTAAGATTACACTTAATTATGAATTTAAATACTATTTAATATTTATATTTGTTTGAGAGTTTCATAAATGTTCAGAAATACACCAAATGATGTGCTAAAAGAGTGGAAAATGATCAATTTGTAATATTTATAACACCTTTAAATTACTTAGGAAAAGAGTTAGAATTTAATAGATAACACAAGAGTTAGAATTTAATAGATAACATATTTGGGAATGTAATGTAACTTACGATGGACCTGTTGATATTATTTTCAAAACTAGATTACCTGAGATGAGAGTAATATACTCAACTTCATACTTCTTCAATAAAATATTTAAATTGAATTAGAGATTAGATGGGAAAAAAGGGATATGAGGTAAGCATATCAAAAAGGAGCAAGCACAACTGTAGTAGCAACATGTATGTATGCTACAAGCACAAAGTGATTCATTCCCACCGGTGGGGACGATGAGCTCAGATCTGGAGAAAACCGAGGGGTCGCTGTGTGAGAGATATTCCTTGGTGAGTTGTTGTTGCTTCGTATGGTCTGCAGGCCGAGAGCAGCACCTCGCGGGAGTTTCTTGAGAATGCCTTCGAGAGTATAGCAGCCGGAGATTCTTGGACATTTAGTGGATTGTTCTTTGCAGCGAAAGGCATAAGACTCTGCCGTATTGGAAATATTGTGCCATGATTTATTGGATAGTTGGATTTTGAAGGTGAAAGTTCGTTCAACGGGGTTGTGTGCGGGGAAACGGAATTGAAAATATTATGCATCGACATTGCAATGAAGGCCTCTTGATAGTCACTACTCTGGGCGAATTGACCACCATTGATGGTACTCAAATCCGGGCAAAGAGTCGTAATCGAGGATGGGTTAGTAATGGTGCATTACCACTCGCAGCCTTCCTCGCAGTCTGCGAGGAACAAGCGGTCTGACCCCGAGATCGAATCCACTCCTCAACCGTCGTCTATATTCTTCTGCAGCAGTAAGGAGCTCAATGAGAACCTGACTGGTGAGGAATCACATGGAGAAGCCAAAGTAACGAGCGACATTTCGAAAACCAACGGATTTGGTATTAAAACGATCCGTCGACCATTACGTGGCTTCGTTAGTGAATCGAACTCTGAAATGGATAATTCACAATGCCTTGTAACGTCATGAATTAAATTCGTTTCAATTATTTCAACTCCAACATCCCCACTTGCTACCATTGGCAGTTCCTCCAATTTGTAATTTGTAAATAGCTCATAGTGGTAGATTATATACCATCGATTTATTTTAGTTTAAGATAAAAATATTTTAAGATAAAAGTAGTTTGAGACAAAAATATTTTAACACAAAATTTTATATTTAAGACAAATAATTTAAGACGAAAATATTTTGAGACAAAATTTTATATTTAAGACAAAAACAGTTTAAAACAAAAATATTTTAAGACAAAACTTTATATTTAAGACAATGGCCACTTTAGATAAAACCTATTTAATACAATTAACAATTAAGACACAAACATATCAATTTAAGACAATATTATCTAACAACTGCAAAATTGACTCTGATAGTGTGCCCTAAGTCCGTCAGCTTGCAGAGAACTACTATCTTGCGCCTATACTGAGGTTGTTATTTTACTTACCATTCACGTTATCTTATATAAAGATAATGATTTGTTGGGCTCTTTGTTTTATGGGGGTAGTCGACTAAAAAGAACGCAACAACTTTTTTTGACAAGATTTCTCGGACATCAATTCATCTTCTGTCCCTGTCATATCTGATGATACGATTAGAGACAACTTTTCTATCATTGCATTCGGCACTGCTACATGAAGGGGGATTTTAAGACAATTTTTTTAAGAGAAAAGAAATATTTTGTCTTCAAATTTTCAATACGAGGCACTAGTAAAAAAGGTAAAGGTAAAGGATTAGGGGTCTGTCTACTAGCATTCACCAAGTGGTTGGTTTACCATGGTTGTGAAGCGATATTCAACAAAAGAAAAGCATTCATGAGACACAAAGCCACAGGACAGGTGAAGTAGATCGGGGTTCGTGTGAACAACCAGTATAAGCTAGATGTGGAAGATTGTGCTGCATTAAACACTAAGGTGGAGAAAGTGTAGGTCGTGATGTCGATGAAATTTGGCACAAAATACTTGGTCATTTACATCATGGTACCTCGAATATTATACGAAAAATAACCACTAGCCTCCCTAAAATAGCACTTAAGAAGTAGGATGTACGTTGCGGAAGTACATACAATCCACATTCCATGATCGGGACAACAAAGCACATGCAGTCCCAGAAAGGATCCGCTATGATGTTTATGGACCTTTCTCAACAACCTACACTATTAGACATAAATATTTTATCATTTTTATTGATGACTTCTCAAGGAAGTGTTGGATCTTCTTCATGTGGAAGAAAAACAAAACATTCTTCAAGTTCATAGAATTCAAGGGACTGGTTGAAAAAGAAGCTAACAAGAAGGTGAAGGCTTTGTTGTAGTGGCTGCAACACCCTCCAAAATTTTTGCTTGCACTTAAATTTCAGAGCCTACTATGGATATTGTGATCGATCGTTCCTTAGTCACTTATCGGTAAGTTGATGATCTCAAGCTCCCCTTTTCAATTTACGAGTCGTTCATGCATTTATCTTTACATAGAATGTGTCATCTTTGGCATGGGGGTTATCGTTTGTCATGCAAAGGGAGGTTTGTTTTTCTTCAAGGGGAAATCTTTATGAGAATGGGTTGTCCTCACCACATAGACATGTTTCACACTCATTTCACACACTCTTACACAAGTGTTGCCTTTATCCTCCCAAAGTCTATCATCGGAGCCGCACTTGCCATAAGCTGCCACAAAGGTTGTTGCATTAAGTGAAGTATGTGTTATATGTTCTGGATGGTCTATGTTGTATCGCTAAGTTTTCAAGTGTGTGATCGTAGTCAAGTTTTATCGTTGCTCACATTAGTTCCATTGATCCCACACTTAGCCAAATTTCGTAGTATCCTTAGCAACCTAGACTCATCTAACTTTCCTGAACTGTGCACTTCACATATGTAACCCTCAAGCTTTTCCCTTGCCTATTGGAACTGTGCAATGCACAGAAATCCCAACCTCCCTTAACATTCAAAACTACACAGTGGTTTCCTCCAATGTTCTTCCCTCAGTCGAAACCCACTGTCTCCAAAAACTGTGCAGTTTTGTCCTTGATTACCCAGTCTACATTGCATCCTGAAATTGCATAGATGTGTCCTCCCAGGGCCTCATCCCATAGAAATTCCTTGCATCCTAAAATTGTGTAAATGTGTCCTCCCAGAGCCTCATCCCGCAATATTCACTGCCCATTGAAACTACACAATTATGTCTCTCAGGGACCACGAAGAAAGATTACATGATAGATGACTCTCAAGGAGTTGAGGAGAAAAATAAGCAGACCAAGGAACCCAAGGTATGATAGAATATCGAGACCGCATGAAGACTCCATCGGATGCATAACTATTTGGAGGCTAGTTATGGAAAACAAAGCACATGTTTTGAAATACACCTCTTACTATAGCTTACAAGTTTGCTTATCCACTTCCCTGTTTTGTTTGCTGAGGAAATTTTGACTTGGCCCAAATGATTTGTTTCCACAAAATCTGAGATTTCCTTGCCATTTTTAACATATACTATTGATTTGTTTTCCATTTTGGGATGAGGCCACTCACTAAATATCCTCAATTAAAATAACGCACGAACCTTAATGAAGCCCTAAATGAACAGTCCCTTGTTCATCCGTAAAAATTGTCGAATTTAGCTTCGAACAAAACAAAATATCGCTCAATACTAAACTACCCACATAAATGGTGTTGAGATTTAATAAAATTTACTCCAAGTCTAAGTTTTTGATTCCTTCTCGAGTTGGAAAAACCACCGGCAGTGTCGAGTTGGTAAAATAAAGTAGGATCGGTTATCCAAAATCCTAGTGTAGTAACCTGAATCCATAATGTAACTGATACTTTGATTAATTGAGTTGATCTATCGATCCTTTGTCTCATGGCTAGCTATGACAGCTCTATTTATTGATTGAGTCGATTTGATCTCAGGGTTAACTGTGGCAGTCGAATTTGAATCCATGATCCATTTGTCGTTCGTATAAAAACCACGAGTTCACTGAAACCATCAAGAGAACATGGACAATTCTTCATGTTCTTCCACTCCAACATAATTATATTATCCACCATTATAAAACATATAAATTTATATAAAATATGTATCAATTTGTACGAGGAAAATCTACTTGAAAGGATCACAACCTATGAGCTCGACCATGAAGTCTAACCCTAATAATGTCAAGATAATTAAACATGTGACCTTTTAATAGAAAAGGTGTTTTAACAATGGGAACTCAACCAACTAGGCCAACCCTTAAGACTCTATATTTTTACCATTCACTTTGAAATTTGAGAAAATTAATTTTAAATTTATAAAATTACTAGCATTATAAATGAAATATTTATATCAAACTCATTTTTGCATTAAAATAAAACTTTTATTAACTTAAAATTAAAAAATTTGTATTACCAAACTCCACCAACCACTAGAAAAGACATGCAAACAAAAAAATATCAGAAATAATAAGTACTCAAGGTGTAAAGAAAAGCAATAAATGTAAAAGACACTCATACCGATGAGAACACATTTAACATAATATCAATGAATTTTATGGTTAAAGACTTACATTAGCGTAAGATTTAGCGTAGGTTCTAGATAGAGCCACATTCCACCGAGGGAGTCTTATGCCTCCCATCCTACCTTATCTTTTCAGTTTCAACAAAAAATCTCTTTCTTCTAGAGCATTCCGCACACTCCAATAGCGAGCACACTTCGGAGGGATCGAATCCCATTACCACACTCCAATAGCAAGCACACTTCGAGGGGATCAAATCCCATTACCTCAGTTCAAGGTAAGAATTATTTGAATCACAATTATCATCCACTTCCTTGTCAGAGCTTGATTCTATAATGTTGTTGGAAGTTGTTCAAAGAAGAAATTTTAAAGAATTTATGCTTGTATTGCAAAAGTTTATTTCTTTTCATGATCGACATGATTTTTTCCAACTAGTTGTGAATGCAATTTTACAAGCTCTAGGTTTTTTAGTGAGGGTTTAGGGTTTTGGTGGTAAGTTTGGAGAATAATGTTTATATCCTGTAGAGCGTTATGAACGCCTTTGATTTGGCTTTAGTCGAAGTTTTGGCAGCTTCGTTAAGGTTTGCAGGCTTGTTTTCTTTGTGAGCTTTTGTTGGATGTAAACGTTTTATTCTTGATTTGTTTAAGATCGGGTTTATTTAGCTATGCTTATCCAGTTGCATTTGGCTTTTACATTGAAATCAAGGAAATGGAGGCTTAGTGGTAGTGAAGGGAAATATGCAACCGGGAAGAAAGAGAAAATAGGGTTTATTTTATTTTTGTTGGAACCTCTTTTTGTTGTTGATATCATTTGTTTATCGGTAGGGATGATGTAGGTGCTCGTGATAGCACTAGTTGAGACAAGCCAATGGGGTTGTGGTTTAGGGATGATGACGTTCCCATGCCAGGCTACCCCGAGGATTCACTTCTACTAGAGGTGTGAATTAGTTGTTAGGGGCAAGATTAAGGTGCACATTTTGGCTGATTTTGATGAAAGAGCACCCCCTCGTGTGGCAAGTCAACAAAATGGAATTCAATTGTTGTCAAGTAATTGAACTTTTATTCGTGGTCAGTTATTTAAATGACCTGCGGGTCTTTTTTACCCCATCCAGTTCGTGACATTTTTGGGCCAGTTGTAATGCTTTTTGACCTAAATACAGACTTCAAACAATATAGTATACAATACGCACCGCTAGTGCAATTGTGGTTGTATACAATAATCACCACTAGTGTGATTACCATAGTATGCAGGCACCACTAGACTTTATGCAATCTCAAATGCTCTTGTAATATGGAACTGTTGATTTCATGCCTTAAAGCACTGGATTGATACCACTAAATTTGGATATGATTTTTAATTTTTGTTTCCTTTCTTTCAAAACCTCTTCCAGTTGTTATTAATCTCTTATTATTTGACTACTCTGCCATTTACCTTTGAAATAATCAAATTTACTTCTTGAATATCTACAATAGCCCCAAATTGGTTGATCCCTACCTTAGAATACTCTGCCACCTCATTCAATCTGAAATCAACACATGCCATGTGTATAGAGTAGATAGAGCACAAAAATGCTTCATTGTCATCACCTATTAATGCAACAAAAGGAGGCAAAAAGTCACTCGTTTGTTGGCAGTCTCCAATGTTCGAATCATATAGAACATAAGTCTCAAGGATGATGACTAATTTTTCATAATGATGATTACGAGATGTTTATAGGTGTTCATCATTAATAGTAACTGTAAACTTTTCTAGAATGAGATTATATTCCTCCATAGATTCATTATCTAAGAAGGCCTCACTTTCTCTATTCCTATCATTATTTTGTTCCAATTCTTCTAAGGAAATTCTCTGTAGTTCATTATGTAAACCATTATGATAGAAGTACATGAAACATCATCAAGTTTTACCAAGAATCCCTTGTGTTGGATACAGGCTACTTAAAATCTCCAACTTATAGTTTGAAAGCATGACTAGTAGTGACAGGCATAACAAAAATCTGTTATCACCACAGTCAAGTGAAATTCTAAATAGTAGAAGAGAACTTAATTTCTTCAAGTTCCATCCTCCAAAACCATAACACAGGAATGAACATTACAATCTTGTCGACTTTAACTTTCTCACTTGTTAAACAATTGCAATGTTTTTCCCATTTAATGGTAATGGTTTTTAAAAGAAAATGATCATGTTGTCTCACAATGATTTGATAGTAGGCTCTACCCACAAAATGGAGAGTGTCCTTAATAAAGTATGGACTATCTTCAGCCATAAACGATGACCAGGGTGTTTGAAAAATATTTCTATAACTGACAACCTTTCCATTTGTTTCTATTGTACATTCGTCCATTGTGTATCGTCTTGTCCAAATGAATTGAAAAATACAAATTGAAACAACTAATACAAATTCCCTTGAAAAGAAATCCTTTGGCTCCGAGATGGTATTTGTTTGATGTTTTCTTGTTTGCAGTTAAGATCCTCCAGGATCACTAAACAATCCAATGCTGATGTCCATGAATGCAGCAGTTTCTTCCTATAGCATAAGCAATTCTCTAGTGTCGTAGTATTATTTGTCAATGAAAATTTTGGATTGATATCAACAACGACTTTTAATGACATAGCAACTAGGACCTTATGGGTGAATTTTTTCAACAATTATCAGTAATGTAGATGCTCTTTGTCAATGATTTTTGACACTTGGATATTTGCACAACCATCAGTTCACGCTTGGGTGTTTTTATAAAAATAGAAAAAAATAAATCTGGGGATTTTCTGAAAAATAGGCTTCAAAGAGCCATTCGAATCTTCCAAACTATGACACTTGTTGAAAAAATGAAGAGGTTTTTGTAAATCTGCATGTTCTCAAAAAACCCATGTTTTATTTTTTCAAAATTCATCACCACCTTCTCGTAAATTTCTCCCAAAGTTATTGTCTTTTATGGAAAAAAGTCTTAAAAACAGTTTTGTCAATTTGGGCAAATTTTCCTTAAACATTTGCCATGAAGCTGGGTGAATTCCAAGGGTTCTAGAAGCATGTTGGGTCATCTAGGAACACAACCTAGGTTCCTAAATTTCCATGTGAATGCCCGAAATATCCAAACTAAAGGCACTACCAAATCAGAAGGAAACGCTCACTCCAGAAAAACTGTCAAATTAGCGAGGGCTCAAGAAAAAACTTGTATGTGCTAACAGATCCTTCAATATCTGGTGCTCGCATATAAAGTATTGTTTATGCACAGCAGTGGTGAATTAAATCTAGATGGCCAATTGGATAGCTAATATGAATTAAATCTAGATGGAATTCATGTTTGTGAGATAGCTAATATGAAGATATTGTAATTCTCTATTCAGAATAAGGGAAGATGGCCTATGCTATAGGTAGTATGACAACAGTTTCCACTCTGCCTCATTGGGTAACATTGGAAAGGAGAGGAAGTTGGGTGCAGTATCTGACAAAAATGCCAGGCAATTGTCTTCTCTTGTTACTTTTTCACCCATCTCCTCTAATCATTTAATTAGAAGACAGATCGCAAGATTACGTAGCAGAGAGAAGGTAGTCAATCCAAGGTCTATGGAAAAGGAGTTGTAATTCAACCAAGATGGGTCAATGACAAAAAAATTGTAGGTCAAAGAAAAAAAAGTCCATCTAAAGGAAGATTCTTTTCACATAAAACTTTATTGTGGTAGATCTTTCCTTGTCCATATACCTTTCATGTTAATGTGTGGTTTGTATGTAGATTTGTGTTGGATTGATGTGGCTTGACCTAGGTTCGGAGTTAATTAGCCAAACAAATCCCTGTACTACTGGCCCTTGTGGCAACAGCCCGCGGAGCGCGGACTGAGGTCTCACCTGAAGAAGTATGGGGGGATGTTGGAACCAAGTTTCCGCACCCTTGAGATGTTTGAAGGGTCGATTTAGTCCAACTGTGAATACCTTCGTGCAGGTCACTTCACGCACTTTCCTGACCTGCGAGGCCTTAGCACCCTGTTATACTCGACTTTGCGCAACCCTAGCCAGGGGTTGAGGAGCTTTGCGCTGCTAAGGCAATGATTTGCGCTAGTTCCCCAAGTCACACCACGGATCTTACTTATCTTCTTATAGTTAGTTATCTTCGTGTAAACAAATGCCTTATATTATATTCACTTATTCAGCACATTCATATAAGTTCGCGCAGCAAATAAACAGTAAACTTTCAATTTATACCCAATATACTTCAATGCATAAAATAGGAAAAGATAACACAAAAATATTGTAAAACTTCACTTTATTAATGCTTCAATCGGTTACAGACTCATCCTGCCCTATGTACTTAGCTGCAGGGGTCCACACACTCAGCTGCGGACTACTAGGCCTCTGTGCACTCAGTTGCAGAGCCTTCTCCTACTCTACGACCCAAAGCCTCGACTTTCCACTTAGACTCAATGCTTCATCATTAGAACTTCTATCTTCTACTATCTGATTGTTTTATTTACACTTAGGGCCTCGCTCTATTTATACAATCCCATGGTCCGCGGACCATGGGTAGAACTCTCAATCTGACACTACATTTTACAACAGTAAGGTGGACAACCCTATGATTCAATTACTACTTCGCGCTCTACGCCCACAAATCGCAGAGTCTTTACATTGGACTTAGTCAAAACTTGGGCTTTAAGCCCCAAAACTTGCCTTGGGGGGATCCCACACCCAATAGGCCCCCAACACAAACATCGTGACTCGCCCTCGAGTCACTCTATCGGTGCGGAGATCTTCGCGCGGAGACCTCCCAACTCTGCTCGGACTACTACAAGGTCAGCAACGCACTGAGCAGCTGCCTGTTGTATCTCTTGTACGCATTGTTCGGAGACCGCAGTATCTGAACTGCTCCCGTTCATCTATTCATGCATCCCCTGCATCTGCATAAGATTTCCTTCAATTGTTGTTGTGATTACGAAGTCCTCATCGATCCAAGGCTAAACACGCGTGTTCAAAACCACTTCTCTATGTCGCGTTGCGTCTACTTGCTCCTTAAGCGCTTTGGCCTGTTGCATTCATGCAAGCCTCTCTGTGAGGGCCACCATCTGCGTAGTCCCTTTGACGTTGTCATACTGTTTTTGTAGCTCACATGCCCCTATTTATAAGCATTGTATGTTCAGGTCCTCCTGCAGAGCGCTGAGGACCTCGAACGATTATTCCAACATTTTGGTGTAGTTCCTCCCTGCACTGCTAATCTCCTCCATCCCTGATGTAATAGTGTTGGCACGTTGTTCCCTTACCTCTAGAGGAGTTGAAGACTGCGCCTTTAGTCACAGCTCTGCTATCTAGAGGCTCAGTTCCAACTAAACCTTGGCCATTTCTTCTCGCACCTCATGCACCCCTACTGCTAACCTCTGATGTGCGCCTTTTCTGGTGCTTCTACTAGGATGGCCAGCCCAGGGACCATCTGGTAGGCTTCTTCAATTACCTGTACCATCTTCCTGTTCTGAGACACAACCTCGTCATGCTCCAAACTCAACTGCTCCATGTTGATCCTCTATTCACTCAACACTTGCAGCGCTTGGCTCTCCCTAGCCCGCAGTTCTACAGTAATCCCATCCTGCAGAACATAGAGCATCTCCTGAAGGATCGCAACCATGTTAATTCCTATTCCTTTCAATGCACTGACCGTAGGCTTGTCAGCCTCATTTGCTATAACCATTACCCCTTCTGGTAGCACTATTGTGTTGGTCGTACGAGTACATAGCATTTCCTCGACCATGGCTATTCCTACTGTGAGGCTGGTCGAGAGAGTACTAGCTTGAGGAGTGTGCACCTGTAACTCCTGAATCTGTCTTCGAAGGACCCCCAACATAATCTGATTTGGCCCCGCAAAGTTTTGGAGGGCCTCTGTGGTGACCTCACACACCGTCTCTCTTATATCATGCAAATCCCCCTCGATAAGGGTGATCAGGTTGATAGACATCTTAGACGCTTTTACCTTTTTGCACGACCCCATCTGCTCTCTTGGGCACTTGCGCTTCTATAGTGTCGACGCTGCTTGTGGTTCTACACTGTCCTCCTCTACCTTTGTTTCCATCTCTTGTTCTTTCTCAGGCGAAGGCGACTTTTGTAGCCCATAGCGAAGCGTACTTCGAGGCTTCTGGGAGATCCCTTCCAATTGTGTGGAATTCGTTGTCCTCAGGCAATTCCCCAGCCACCAGAACTATGGACAACAGAATCCATGCATAATGGAAGGTTTTCCCTTATTCCTGTGCCTCGCGTAAAATCTCCAGGAACTCCTTGCACAAAAATTTGGACTAGTTAAACTGGACCCCCTCAGAAAGTGCAACCACCAGTGCAGGGACCTCATCCGTGTGGCACTTCCACATGACCTTACCTACGAGTATCTGTGTCGCAACTCTGACTGCCTTGTTGTTGATACTGGAGATTGCGTAGCCCCTCTTTTTTTTCTCTAGGTTGTGTTTCTTTTTCATGGCCTCTGTGATGGCCAAATCACAGCTTTTACCCTCCGAAATGTCTGCGGGGTCTTCTCCTTTACATGTGAGTCGGATAATTCGATGGATCAGGTGGTCTGTGATGGGGATGGGCTCCTCTAGCCACAAACACCCATCATGCACCAGGCAGAGCAGCTGCCTGATGATGAAGATAGTTACTGGGGCACGATGGTAATGCGGCACCCAGAGCAGGTTCAACAACCTTGCCTTTTCAACCCCATGCAACCATTTGCATGGCTCCAACTCTATAACTCCCGTCGTGGTGTGTTTCTTTGGCTTCATGAGGTGTGCAGTCGCCAAGTGAGGGAATTTCTCGTGGTCAACGAGATCCCAATCTTCGAACTTTAAGCTCGGCACCCTTCCCAAGTGCGCTCCTTCGAAAATGATATCATCAAGTAACAGCGGAGTCTGCATGATCCAAGATCTTTTTCTTATAGATGTGTTAAAGAGTTATATGCATAAATTGTAGATTAAACATAGAAATTTAATGTGCACATGAGAGAAGAGGAGAAACACATAAAGCATGAAAGAAGACAATAAAACTTGATAACGGAGTTCGTCCGATTTGAACTACGTCTCCGGGCCCTGCTCGATCAATGGGGAGGCCTTCATTCATTAAGTGGCATGAGAAAGAAGAGTATAAGCATCAGTTACAAAAAGGAGTCTTATAACTCCATACTGAAAAATGGCTAAAAAATGCAGAACTCTAATGGAGAAACGGACAGCACCATTGCGTTCGTGGTGTAGAGAAATGGCGAAACCATATAAAATTTGTCAAAATTTGACAAAGTGAAAATTTGGCCCACCTGAAAAATAACCTGCCTCAAACTATGTGCGCTCTCCTCCTCTGCCTGGGCTGACTAGTGAACTAAGTTTAAATAAAAACCGAGCTCGCAGAATTCTCAAGGACTCCGTTGGGTGGAGTGGTTATGGATCCATTTGTTACGAAGGAGGTTGGGCAGTCAAACCCTGCCCCCTCCCTTTTTTACATAACCATTTTTTTTTAAAATGGAAGAGAGGTCGGGCTGGGCCCACCTTGGGCAGCCCGCCCACCTCACCTTTGCTTTTTCGATGGCCCACGTATTAACGGACGACTTTATTTAGTGTGTGGTGGTTGGGTCCATGCCCCAAGGGCCGACCCACCACCTTAATTCTCTGTGCGTAAAGTTAATGGCCCCATGGTATGGGGGGGGGGGGGGATAGTGGCCCACCCCTCCCTAATATTACATAATGTTGATAAGGTTTGGGGTGGCAGGGTTGGTGGTTTGCCACCCTTTTTTTAATAATTTTTTTGTTATACAGAACAACATGGCCATTTTTGAAAATCCTAATTTTAGGCCGAAGGAAACATTTTAGCAAGGCGGCAATTTTTCCTGGAATCCGGTCGGAGTTGGCCAGATTCCGTCCACCGAAAAAAGTCCAAATTGTGTCTCCAATAATCCTGCCCAGTCAACAAAAGTCAACCAAACTTTGACTGCCTATATCTCCTTCATCCAGACTTGGATTGGAGTGTCATTCACATCGTTGGAATCAGGGCGACGAGCATTTCGATCTCATGTCAAGTTAATAGTCTTTACACCACTTTGAATTTTGAGCCTTTTCCATGCCACTAGTGTCTGGAGATCCACCTAGATCACTACAGATGGTTTTTACTATCGTCTAGGTCCTTGGGCACCTTTTCCTTCCCCTTCCACGGAGGGACATATGTGGGCAGCTTTGTTAGATGGACCGTGCCCTCAGTTTCTTCCTCCATGCCCTCATCCTCGTCCTCTTTCATTATGATATCCTCAAGGTCTTCGTCCTCCTCATCGGTTTCCAGGCTAACTGCTTTCCCTTTTTCCTCCATCGTTAATTTAGTTCGCAGTGGGTTTTGAGGGGACACATGCACTAGAATCATGTGATGTTTATCTTTCTTCGGTCTCGGCATGCACGGTGATTTAGGGATTTCTGCAACAATCTTGGTGCTCTCAGGGGCATCTTCTATGTTCATGGCCTACGCAGCTTCTTTGTCGGTCATTTCTGCGATTTCCATGGCTTCTTTAGACACTGCCATCTGGTTCGTCCAAAAATCTCTCAGCTGTTCAATCAGGTGCTCAAACAACACTCTCCACAGGACAAACAGGTCTCAGTTCGGAATACTCGGGGCACACAACAGCTGAATTCTCAAATGACCAAGTGTTGTGTACTGGGCAGTCCTTTGTAATTTATAGCGCTTTTTGAATTTGAATTCGACCATTCTCCCCAAATCCAGTCCATTAATGCTCCTTTGGCAGTAGATTTTCCCAAATCTTTCCCATAAAGCTCATCTTAAATGCCTATCGCCAGCTCCATTTGGTCTCAAGTCAAGAATCACATCGTGAATAGTGACTACAACAGTCACTTTCCAGCCAACCCATGCGGCAGCGCAACCAACCTTGCGCGGTCACAGACCTTGTGACACTTTGCTCCTGCACGCAAGCCCAACATCGCGCAGCTCTCGGGCAGAGTAGTTTATAGTCCCGTGCCTCCTTTCAACTACCTGGAGTGCTAAGATTGTACTTCCCACGACTAGTCAGGTGGTCAGGTCACCTGTATATGGCTTCAACCGACCATCACTCACTTTTCCTGGGAAAAATCTGCCTTTTATTTTTACGGTCTGCGTCGTGCACTTCACCATCTGCATCACGCCATCATCGGTGATCCTTCTAGTAATATACAGTCCAATCCAAGGCATCAAGTTGATCAACTCTCGACGGTAGTCCCCAAATTTTTCAACGTAATCGTGTGCACCCTATTTTATCACCTCGGTTTTCTTATCGAGAAAATCCTTCTTTATTTCTTCCTCAAACTTCTTGACTTTTGCTTCCACCAAAGCGCTTTTCTCCCTTAACCGCACTCTTTCTTTCATGAGTTCTTGGACCCTAAGATCACCCTATCGGATTTCTTCCTCAAGTCCCAAGCGTTCTTCTTCGTTCAGTTGTGCGATCCCTTCTTCCAAACCTCCATGAACTGTCATATCTACCGGCACTGCTATGCGTGGACTAAGCATATTATACTCTATTGGGACTACAACGTTTTCTCCATAGGCCAGCCTAGAAGGTGTTTGTCCCGTTAGTTTCTTGAACGTCATCCTATAAGCCCACAAAACTGCTGGTACGCACAGGTCCCAATCACTTCGCTGCGCATTATATACCCTATTCAGTGCTTCGTAGACTTCGTTAAATGCTTATGCATGGGTAACCTTCTGCACACTCGTTCTTTCCACACTCTGTCGTCCCAACTGGAAGGACCGTTCATGAAATTGCCTTACCAACACATGCTTATTGACCGTGTTCCCAAATGCGAAGTCCATGTGCAACAGTGCAATTTGTTTACCATATGCCTGTACCCACCTGGACAAATGCACGCGCAGACCATCCCATACATTATATTTATTTGTTAGCCACATATGAGGCTTCTCAAAATGCATGCGCATCATTCTCCTACATTCGTGCTAGTCCTCAAAGCTTCCTTGGTGCATACCCCACCACCTCGCAGACGTAGCGCGTAGTACTCATTTCAAAGTCTCGAAACGTTGTTGTTCCAGCACCTCCCTTTCAAATTTGTTCAAGAAAGTATCTACCTCTCTTAACCCATCATAAGTAGGCAGATCCCTTACTTCTGTCGATACGCAGCATAGCGATCTTGTCATCATGTTACAGTTCAGCGTGGTTACCTCGTGTAACCGGTTCTGCCATCGCTCTATCTCTTCATCCAAATCCTATGTACAGTAGCTTTCACGCTCCCATGAGATCCATCCATTCATAGTGGGATTTACCCAGTCTTGCTCTCACACGATTATCTTTTAAATGCGGTCCAAATCGTTGTCGCTTTCATAGTCGCACACCGGCTCTATGTAGCACGATCCTTCCGCAGGGTCCAAAGATACGACTACGCGCAGAAACTTTTTCTCAAAAATCATCTTATGCTTCATTAGATTAATCATGCCATTCATGTCAATGGCCCATTCGATTCCTAAGAGCACGAGATAGGGATTGTTGTCATCAACAATCTCTATCACTTCAAAGTCTGCTAGCGCATTTGCTCCTTCAATATCCATGGTAATTCCCTGAAATCTTCCCATGGGTATCATCTTTTGCTGGTTCGCCATTCGCAACTGGATAGGAGACCATTACAACATAGGCCTTCCCATGTTCTCCCATGTTTTCTTCGATATAACGTTCGCATCCGACCCTAGGTCTAGAATTACTTGGTCCATCTCATATTCTCCAATCTGCGCGGTCAACCTCATTTCTCTTCCCGTCCTCGTCGCATGGTTTCCAATCTTCCAAACTACGCACGGTTCTTCTGGCACGGTCCCAGTGCATCTATTAATGAGTTCCTACAATCCCTTTACAACCTTACTATCACGTAGTAGCTTCATGCATGTTTCTAAGAACGTCGTGAGCATCGATGGGTCCATTTCTAGCTCTGGTCTATCTTTGCTTCTTGAAGTGGAGGCATCAACGAAGCTCTTCCTAGCTTCCATGAAGGTTTCCTTAGCATGCTCCAAACCAAACTTTGGTTCTTTCGTCGGAGCCTTGTGAACCCAAGTATTATATTCAGGCTACTTGCCTTTATCATCTCCTGTCGTAATTCCACTTCGAAGCATAATGTTCACATTGGGGTCTTACTCGCGCGGCTCAGACCTCATCATTTGCAAGTTATGAGTCGGGGGAGGTTGGAGCACTCACTACAAGAAAAAAGGACATTGGTGAGGGGAAAAAATATCACCATAAGCTCATTGGTGACGGTCAAAAGAGCCTTCGTCACTAAAAACTAAACGTGACCAAAGGTGGCGTCGCCAAAAGTATAGGTGTTGTGGTGACATTCAAAGTCCATCACCAATAATGATTTATAATGATGGATAGAGACTGTCACCATTTCATATGAGAAATGGTGACGGACCATAGCCTCCGTCACCAAAAACTGAATGTCACCAAAGGTGGCATCGCCAAAAGTATAAGTGTTGTAGTGACATTCAAAGTCTGTCACCAATAATGATTTATAATGATGGATAGCGACCGTCACCATTTCATATGAGCAATGGTGACGGACCATAGCCTCCGTCACCAAAAATTGAACGTCACCAAAGGTGGCGTCGCCAAAAGTATAGGTGTTATAGTGACATTCAAGGTTCGTCACGAATATTGATTATAATGACAGATAGTGACCATCACCATTTCATATGAATAACAGCGATTTATTGTGATGGATCTTTCATGGCCATCACTAGTGGTGCATATATATGGTGGTGTTCGTTGATCGTCACCAAAGGTCGCATTGCCAGAGGTATAGGTGTTGTGGTGACATTCAAGGTCCATCACAAATATGTAGAAATTCCCACTGTAGATCACCTGGTAATGCAATGTACTAAAGCAAAATACTTGATCTACTTATACAAACAATTTAGCGGAAGCTTAATCGAACATGAGAAACATCAATAAGAACACATATAACTAATATGGAGAAATCAAACACACATAACACAGAAGATATAACCAGGGAAAGCACCAGCCTAAAACCCCATCTCTGTATTATCATACAAGTGGAAATATGTCTGGATTACACAAATCCTTAGCTCAGAAGCTATCCAGCTCTCAGTACAATCCCTCTGCTGCTCATAGACAGTCAAAGGCTTCTCACAAACCTTCTCCTCTACCCTCCAAGCCTCCTATTTCTATGCACAGTTTTTCCTGGGTCCTCCAGCTACAACCTGTGTGATTCTCACCTCACACACAACACTGACCTCTAAAATAACTGCACAAACCTGAAGGAGATAAATCCTCATCATGGATGAGCTTCCTTTATAGGAAAAATATTCATCCAACTGATAGTACACTGTCCCTTCTCTGATCTCAACTGGGTCTCTGACAGAACTGACATGCATGAGTTATTTAAGCTATAATATTTAGCTATCTGAAAATACCAGTTGTTACATGCATGCAAGCATTAACAAACTGAATCTCATTAATGTAACATGTTAAATTAATCTAATTGGAATTGACTCAGTTAACTGAGCCAACTAATTACAACTCATCCTCATCCTTTAACTGATGGATAAATCCCTCAATCAAAGGAGAAACTATTGCATGTCCTCACATAGACTTCAAGTTCATAATTCCTTAACTAATTAACTCAAACTGAATTAATTAATTAATTTACAAATTGTTGTTAATATCAAATTCAAATTTTACTTCCTATTTCTAGTCTAGGGACTGACTAAAATAGGAATCCACACTGAACTGCTAAAAATAGAACTTCTATTTTTAGCACTTCCATTTTTCATTCCCTGTTGCCCAATCCAGCACTGGTACTCAAACTGCTATTTTTAGTAGTGCTATTTTTAGCACTTCATTTTTTATCAATTTCTTGTTGCCATTTTTCAACACTCTCTCTCAACAAGAAAGGCTTCAACTCGAACCCAGTCCTATACCTCTGGAATGTTCTGCATGCAACACTTCTACCAAGTGTGGTTTCTCTAGCAACTCTCGGAAAAAAAAATACTCCCCATTGACCTCTGTGTTGGGCTACAAACATACTCTGATGCTGAAGCTCTACCTGCTGCTGACAAGTGCTCCCTCTCTGACCTCTGCGCTACTGCAACATCTCCATGCATCTTGCACCGTTGCACCCTTCTTTGTGCTACCCTGCTCTATGCAACACACTTGTGCCTCTCGCATTGCTACAGCCTTCATGCTCTACGCTATCCTGTGATTCCCTGCACTGTAGCTCTCTCTGCCATTCCATCTGCATCTGTCTCTACCCAATTAGTCAATTCCTACTACTCCACATCGGGACTCCCGTAGCAAGGTCTCATCCAAGAGGTTGGGTACCTCAAGGATCCTGCCCCTCCTCCTTGGGACGATCACTCTACATCACCCCACCTACTACATGGAGGTATGGCTGCATGTGATCCCTCTACCCACCTGGCTCGAAGTTTCCCCCTACTGGAGGTCTCTACATGAGTAGATGTCTCTACTCGATCTCTTCTCAGCTTCCCCTGTTGTGGCTGCTCCACAACCTCCTAAAGCTACTGAACCAATCGTGGCTCCTCCACAATCATCTGAGACTTCTTCTGGCACTGCATGTTGATAGGTAATATACTCTCCCTCTCAACCACCAAGTATCTAACCTTTGCCTTGCTCCTCAAGGCTTTGCATGCATCTTGTACCTCAAGTGCATACAAGTTCTTGGCTAGCACACCAATCTGTTTCATATTTCCCGCCGTTACGAAATTTTTTGCAAAAAGAGCTGATTTTAAATCAGCAATATCTCCCTCCTCCGAACTCCGATTTAGCCGATTTTTTTTTTATTTTGGGTATTTTTCCTCAAGGAATCCAAATCTGATATTTGTTTCTGAAAATTTTGTATAGAAATTTTCAAATCTTCTCTGCAAACTCTTAGACCAAAACTTAAAACTTTGAAATCTCCTCTTCTTGTATATTGTTCTTCCTTGATCACATGTGCTCCGATACCATGTAGAACTTCCCACTGTAGATCACCTGGTAATGCAATGCACTAAAGAAAAACACTTGATATACTTCTAAAAACAATTTAGCGGAAGCTTAATCGAACATGAGCAACATCAATAAGAACACATATAACTAATATGGAGAAATCAAACACACATAACATAGAAGATATAACCAGGGGAAAGCACCAACCTAAAACCCCATCTCTGTATTATCATACAAGTGGAAATATGTTCGGATTACACAAAGCCTTAGCTCGGAATCTATCCAACTCTCAGTACAATCCCTCTACTGCTCATAGACAGTCAAAGGCTTCTCACAAACCTTCTCCTCTACCCTCCAAGCCTCCTATTTCTATGCACAATTTTTCCTAGGTCCTCCAGCTTCAATCTGTGTGATTCTCACCTCACACACAACACTGACCTCTGAAATGACTGCACAAACCTGAAGGAGATAAATCCTCATCATGGATGAGCTTCCTTTATAGGAAAAATATTCATCCAACTGATAGTACAATGTTCCTTCTCTAATCTCAACTGGGTCTCTGACAGAACTGACATGCATGACTTATTTAAGCTATAATATGCAGTTATCTGAAAATACCAGTTGTTACATGCATGCAAGAATTAACAAACTGAATCTCATTAATTTAACAACTTGTTAAGTTAATCTAACTGGAATTGACTCAGTTAACTAAGCCAACTAATTACAACTCATCCTCATCCTTTAACTGATGGATAAATCTCTCAATCAAAGGAGAAATTGTTGCAGGTCCTCACATAGTATTCAAGTTCATAATTCCTTAACTAATTAACTCAAACTGAATTAATTAATTAATTTACAAACTGTTGTTAATTTTGAATTCGAATTTTACTTCCTATTTCTAGTCCAGGGACTGACTAAAATAGGAATCCACACTGAACTGCTAAAAATAGAACTTCTATTTTTAGCACTTCCATTTTTCATTCCCTGTTGCCCAATCCAACACTGGTAATCAAACTGTTATTTTTAGCAGTACTATTGCAATTTCTTGTTGCCATATTTCAACAGAATAATGACTATAATGACGAACAGCAACCATCACCATTTCATATCAACAACAATGATTTATGGTTATGGACCTTTGAGGGTCATCACTATTGATGCATATATATGGTGACATTCATTGACCGTCACCATTTCATATTTTGGTGAGGGTCGAAAAATTTCACCAATACTCATTGGTGATGGTCAAAATAGCCTCTGTCACCAAAAATTGATCGTCGTCATTCCATATGGATGTCAAGGCATGATGGAATCGAACCACCAACCTCCTGCTTGTAAAGCAAGTGCTCTTCCATTGAGCTAGCACCCTTTAAAGAATTAGACTTTGAAACTTCATAAATTGTAAATTCTACAACTTTCAATAAATTAAAGTCTCGACAATATTTTATTAAACAAGAAAAGAAACATCGAAGATGCAGGTCCCTACCTAATGGTTATCGAAGTTATGAAAAGTGGGTGAAGGGGAAAATAGTTATGTATAAGTGAATAAATATGTTCAATTGAATACTCAATTAAAAGTGAAACTCTGAAGACATTTATAACCTATAAATGACCTATAAATAGCAAATGCACCAAATATTGCAAAGGAAATGTCATAAGTGGATAGCATATGGAAAGAGAGCATTGATGAAGGCAGATGCCATATGTTATAGGTTAAGTGAAATAAAAATTTCAATGTTGTTGTTTAGTGTTTAGATATCTGAATGATATCTAAACTTCTATGCAAATGTAACACGGATCTCCAGAAACCATGAACGACATATAATAATAAAAAAATTATATATATATATATATATATATATATATATATATATATATATATATATATATATATATATATATTTCCCCTTCACATAAACCAACATGCAATTTGGAATTTCACAAGTCTGCACTCAAAACATGACAACAACCAACAAATAAAAAAATTGACTTGGACAGAAAGCAATAGCTTCACCTTCATTCTTGAGTTGCTTCTGTTTATTTGAATTTGACTTGTGACATTCTTTATTTGACAAGGAATCAAAATCATCACTAGTATTAAATTCATCTAACATAGACTTTGGAGACCCCACTGACATCTGTGTTTTTGTCGCCATGCCTGAAAACCATGGAGATCCATGTTGATAGTAGAATAAGATGTGTGTTTGCTACTCAAGAACACATTCCTTATTAACCATTTTTACCTGACAAAAACCAAAGAGACAACACAATATCAGCGTACACAAAATCCCCTACCGAAATATAATCATAACTTAGCTAAGAAGTCTAAAAGATGTTCTTAATTAATAAACTTTGTATTTGGAAATCACTTTTGTCTATTTATCCAGGCAATTATATCATAGCATATGTCACACAGTAGCAATCTACAGTACCTAAAGTAAAAAGACAAATTTGCTCAAGAAAATAGATTTAGAAAAGAGCTTTGAAAACTATATGTTTGTCATCAAAGCTTTAATTAGTTTAACAACAAACTAGAAACGAACAAGACAATGGCCAAAGTCGTTATTCATACAAATAAAGCTAGAGTCATTATTTCCATTGCAGATAACTGAAATTTGGGCAGTGGTCTAACAGTTAGAGCTTATTTGCAAGGAAGACTTGTCAATACTGTCATTTTTTTCCACGGTCTATTGTGTCTCTAGATCCATATTAGATAGCTTGTTATTCTCAAGTTCTACCTTTCAAATACTGATTTCTGGCTCACCCTTTAAAACACAATTCTACCACTCCATTTTATTTTGTTTTGTCAAGAGAATTGGTAGGACCTTCCCATCCTCTGTTTTACATCAATCAATAACCATCCATCAATTATATAAAGAATAACAGATACACAACAAAGGCCAAAGATGTGCTTGTTGTATACCTATGTTCTAGGACTCATCTGACCTTACTAGTGCAAAGAACTCACCCTGAAAAAATAACATCCACGTGGAATTTAAAAAAAAAAAAAAAAAATCAAGCTCCAAGTAAACCAATCAAAATATGAACATCCTTTTAATCAATAAAATCTCTGACTTAAAATAAAAGTGGCCTAGAATTGAATGTTATATCAACCATGTCAAGTAACTAACATTGGGTGAGAAATACAAGCCATGCATATTGGATTAGTGAAATAATTGATCTAATAAAGCTCAAAATCAAACAGATAACTTACAGCTAAGAAACACAAATAAATGACTTACAACTAAGACATGAGGTTTCCCTTTCAACCCTGTCGTTAAATAACTCTTCTTTATGTCACAGACCATTAAACTTTTTCTGATGCCAAGTGGAAGTGGTATTGTAACATTAACCTCTGATAGAGTCTGTGTCCATGACTACTTCTCAAGATCCACTCCATTACCAGCATTTGGGGCTAGATAACATGCAAAAACCATCAACATGAAAATGAAATCTACATCCTTGTAAAAAAATGGGAGGAAAAAAAAATCCACAAATTGAAACAGACTGTAGGATAACTCATTCCTGCAACATGATTATCTTGTCATGAGAAATAAAAAAAATCAGGAGAAATGTAATTTTTGCCACATTTTGACAATCATTTCTTTTTTCATATTCTATGAGAAATTGATGAAAAAAGTCAGCGAAAGCTTGTCAACATCAGGATTATAGTAAAACATATATGAACCGCTCCAACACATATATAATCCTAAACATAAGTATTTATACATAGAAGTATTTATTGAGGACATTGTATTTTGTGAAAATATGGAAGTCAAATCTTTGAAATAACACAATTTATGGTACCACTGCCTTACGAAGTCCATTCATTCGAGTATTTACAAAGTCCATTCAAGAATTTCTTCAAAGTTCAAAGCTCAAACAATTAACATGTAGCCTAAAAAAACTCAAATTTGAAAAGGAGATAACCCAAAGATGTAGAGTATATATCTCACATTTATATATCCTAATTTCCAAACATTGAAATGACACTTTTTAGCATACTATTGTGAATTCAGCCCAAAATGCTAGAAAAAAATATTGATGGTTATTTTTGTTAAAAATGAAAACTAGGGCCAAATTCCACTTTGAACAGGTCCTTTGGGGAAGATAATTGTGGCATTGAATTCCTCTTTTTGAGAGGACCAAAATCGATCTAAAGATCATCAAATTTGGATAAGTAGAAGTGGAATTTTGAATTTATGTTTCTCATGTAAATTATTTAGGTCGGCCTCAACTATATGTCGGCTTAAGAAGATCAAAAGTCACGCCCACTCAACTCCACTGAATTGTATATATAGAGGAGAATTCTCTCTCATTTGGGACACATCAATCAAAAGAAAAATATATCTCGCTAGCAGCGAAGATTAAGGAGGATAAATTCTGGTTATGGTTGGCACTATTTTGGTTAGGGCTTTGTCATAACAGGTCCGAGTTTGGAAGCAATGCTTCACTATGGTTAAGGACAATCTTATATATGGGTTGTGACTTGTTTCGTATGGGACTTATTCCTGTAGTTTGGCAACAGCTAGAAGATATTCTCACAGCTTGACCGCAAGCCTTGAATCACTTGCCCAGGAAGCTGAAATACAACTGAAAGCCGCTGACCTTATATGATAGTATTTGAGTGCTTGTTGAGGATGACATGGAAACTTAAAAACATGCTAGGACTACTACAAATAATAGAGCCCTTGTAAGAAGAAAAAGGTCGCATTGTTTGTAGATATTCAAGGGTTGGAGCAGCATGCTTCAGAAGCCCTAATCCAGAACCACAAAGATAATATCAACGGTGACCTTAATGTGGTCATAAACCAGCTCCTTAAGCCAGTGAAAGGGAGCATCATGTGAAATAAGGAAGGTCACAATAGAAAGGAGGATTTTTGGATCAGTCAACTTAGAAAGCAGTGGACTGTTGTTGCCCTAACCAGACCGATCTTCTACAACAATATGATTTGTCCTCTATGACCAGACTGCCCAGATTACAAGATTGAATGGATCTAAGAGCAGTGATGCCTGATCTTCATATTGGCAAGTTATTTTATATCATTGTACTCTCTCTCTTTCTCTGTTGAACATTTGATGATAATAATAAGACGATTTGATCAAGGGTTTTCCCCATCTTGGGGTTTTTCCCTGGCTTGAGCCATATTCTCGTGTCTTTTTGTCTTGGCTTGTCTTTTGCATCTATCATTTATGTTCTTTCGTCAGTTACTATTATATAATGTCTAATGTGATTGGTAAATGGATTAATGGGCATATGGTTGAATGAAGTATCTAACCTAAGCAAAGAACATGTTGTGAATTACTATACTGGAGCATATTTGATGGCTAGTTTGACCCTCCCTTTTGATGCCACGACCTGGAAAATGATGGCTTGAACTTCTAAGAAAAAATTGGCGCTGGATAGGTCAGCGAAAATCTAGGTGAAACTACCCACAAAAAATACCTTCAACTTACTGATAATAACTAGTACAACCTCCTCAAGTGATCCCAAAGTCTGGCAATGAGTGAATCAGCCCCCTTTTTCCTACACGAACTGTAGATGGAAAATATGACCTCCAAAAATCCCATGGTCTCTGGTGGTACCCATGACCTAGCAATGAGATGAATCTTTAGCAATAAATACCAGTGAAATATCTGAGTGGTCTTTTTTCTTCTAATCAACTAGGGTGGATTTGTTTCACCACCAAAACTAATTCATTCAAGGGTTTCACCCTTAGCACTCAAAAGCCACAAGAGCTCTCCAAATTGTTATGAGCAAATGATTGTGCATGCCCAAAGAGTGAGCTTCATCTCTCTTTTATCATCAAAAAGAGTGAGCTTCATCTCTCTTTTATCATCAAAATTCCACTGGTGTCTTTTTTATATCTTTTTTTCCCTTGGTGTGATCATTCAGAGAGGAACATTACACTTGCACCAATATTGACTCCTTTGAAAATCATGATACAAGTGGGGTTGGCCATAAACATTGGTGGATGGCTTAACTATTTTCAGGGCTAAGGGACAAGTTCATCTCAATGCATTTGGTTAGGATTTTTCCCAGATTGGACAATGCTTCCTGGAAGTTGGCCCCATAAGGAGTAAAGTCATCCATATAGATTTCCACTGCATCATGGACCAGCTCCGAGAAGATGCTCAAAACAGCTCTCTGGAAGGTAGCAGGAGCATTGCATAGCCCAAAGGGAAGGACTCGGTAGGCAAAGGTGCCCCAAGGACAAGTGAAGGTGGTCTTATCTTGGTCTTCCGGGCTGATTTGGATTTGGTTGTACCCGTTAAACCCATCCAAGAAAGAGAAGAACTTCTTTCCTGCCAGTCCATCCAACACTTGATCTATGAAAGGTAGAGGGAAATGGTCTTTCTTGGTAGCTTTGTTCAGTTCTCGGTAGTCCACACAGATTCTCCATTTCCCATTTTTCTTGGGAACCAACACCAGAGGGGACACCCATTCACTATCTGAGATGGGGTATATGAATCCGGCATCCAACAGTTTTTGCAATTCTTCCTTGACAATGTCCTTAAGGGCTGGATTCATTCTCCTCTGGGGTTGCCTAACCGGCTTACAATCCTATTTGATGTATATGTGATGGGTACAGGCCGAAGGATGGACTCCTTTAATCTCCTTATAGCTCCAAGAAAAAGCATCTAGGTGACTGGCCAACAGGCTACACAGCTCCTTTTCCTGGGAAGGAGATAGGGAGGAGCTGATCTTTAACATTCTCTCAGGGCCGAACTCCACATTCTTGACTCTGGGAGTGACAGGGTTGGTTGTACAAAGATCCACTAAGGTGCTAGCTTGGGCATCCTCCACCAATTTCTCTAAGGATAGTGCACTGGAAGGTGGATTCTGGATCAGGGTCTTGATCAAGTCATCCTCAGTTGGGGGGTCTCTTCTAGTGGTATCTAAGGTGCACAGAGGTGCTGAGTACACCTTGTCTTCCTCTCCTTCCTCTAACCAGAGTGGTAAGTCATGCTCTAAGGAGGGTTGGGCAGGAGGGTATAAGACTAGCTGTTTGGACATAGGACCATTTTTTATGGTCATATTTCCTGCACGGCAACTTATGTAAGCATCTGCAGTGGCTAACCAAGGCCTTCCCAAAATGAGAGGATATCCAGTAAGCTTTGACTTGGGTTGCAGAACCAAGAAATCTGTAGGGTATTCCCAAGAGTCGATAGAGACCAAGACATCCTCCACAATCCCTTCGGGAGTCACAGTGGAGCGATCTGCTAATTGCAGTACTGTCGAGGTCTTCCTCAAGGAACCCTGAAGATTGAGTTTGAGCATGGTGTCCCTGGTCATCACATTAATGGCAGCCCCCAGATCAATCAAGGAGTGAGGTATGATGGTGCCATTGATGTGGACATCTACTACAGGACTTCCAGGATCTAGGTACTTTGGGCAGATGACTTGTCCTAACATAAGGTCAGACAGTTGTCCTATGACATTGATGGTTGAAGCATCTTTCTTCCGCCTGCCTGGGTGTTTGAAACACTTTTCCTTAACCAGTTTGTTGTATATTGGCACATCCTTGATGGCTTGGAGAAGTGGTATTTTTACACACAACTACTTGAGCTCACCCAGAAGCTCATCCTCCTCTGGGTTGGGTTGTGTGGTGGCTGTCAGTCTCTCATGAAAGGGTGGAATAGCCTTTGGTTCACTTTCTTGTTTATCTTCCTCATCCTCTGGGGGAGGAGGTTGGCAATCTGGTAGAGTCTTTCCAGATCGAAGATTGATCTCCTGGATCTCCACAGCATAGGTAGGGCATGAGGTTTCCCCAGTGTATACCTGCTGGGCCTGTCTATTGTTGGGGTTCGGGTTCGGTTGAGCAGGTATTTGGGGTTGCCTTGGAGGAGCAGGAGGTAATGGTTGAGGTTGAACTGGTGGTGGAGGCAAAATGGTAGGAGGAGTGTTGTATTGGGGCCTCCACCTCGACTGAGGTGCATTCCACTGAGGTTGTGGCTGGGCATGTGAATGATATGAATGAGAAGTAGGTTGAGTAGGGTACTGAGGTGGATAAGACCATGGAGGAGGCATGGACCAGGAAGGATGAGCAGGGGGACCCCAGGAAGGCATAGGAGTTGATTGGTTGGGGCTGTAATAAGCTGGAGGTGCCCCTTACATTCCCTGCTGATAAGGTCTAGATCCTTGTGGCCTCCTTTGGTTGAGGTAATAGAGAGGTTCAGTGGGAGCTTCTGTCCCTTGGTACATGGCTTTAAACCCAGGTAAGGTTGGACACTGATTTGTGGGATGGTCCTCCTCACAAACGAAACATACTTCAACCGAATGCAATGGGCATTCGTTCTTAGGGTGTCTCCTTGTGCACCTAGGGCAGAAGACAGCCAAGGCTCTCTCAGCTTCTTCTTTCTTCTGCTGGATCCTGAAGGTGTCCAGCTGCATGGCAATGGTCTGTCTCACCTCACTCTTAAGATCTTCTAATTGATTTGCAAGCTCATGTTTGGAGAAAGGGACACTAGTTGAGAGGAGGTTTCCTCTACCTCGTTTCCGAGCTGCCCTGGAGTGATTTCTAAACACAGTCTTGATGTCCTCATAAGGCAGTTGGTAAATGTCCCCCCCAGCTAACATGTGAAGGGTATCTAAGAGGTCTTCAGGGACTCCTCGGAGCAGGACCAACTTGAGGGATTCAGGGTCAAGTGTGCACCTGGCCCGCTTATAGCTAAGTTGGAACCTCTCCTCATAATCCTCTAAGGACTCATCATTTCCCATGGCCATCCGAAAGATTTCTCCCTTGGTTTCCTTAGCCCTACAATAATCCCTGTACTTGGTATTGAAAGCTTGCTGCATCTGAGCCCAAGTGGTGATACTATTCCCAGGTAAGCCCATGAACCAGCGTAATGCTGCATCCTTAAGAGTTGAAGGGAAGAGTTTCAGCTTTTGCTCATCTTCAGTATAGTCATAGGTTCTACAAAGGACAGCAAACTCAAACAGGAAGGTATCAGGATCTTCAGTAGTCAGTCCATGGAAGTGAGGTAAGGCGGAGGGGCTAATGTTCTTCATTTTCATCTCTCCATTGGTCTCTCGGATGGGGAAGGCACCTTCTATTCTCTCATCCTCTCTTCTATTGTCATCCATAGCTTCCGATGGAGTGGTCTCTAACTCTTCTTCTTCTATAGGTTCTTTGTATATCTCGGGATGTTCACCTATAGGTTCTTCTGGATCACTGTCACCAAAGAAGAGAGAAGGGTGACTCAGTGATGTGGTGGGGGTGTTGGGTAGGAATTTGCCTGATTTATCTCGGTGTCTATGAGGCATGAAATGGAAAAGACTTTCTTTTTTTTTATTGCATTTGCTTTTTTTCTTTGATACCTGCAAAACTGAAACAGATTGATCTACAACTAACTATAAAGATGCAGAATTAAACTGAAAGCAGGAAAGAACTAATCTACTTTGCTCAAATGAAATTGCAGGAATGGAAACACTAGTCTACGCTTGCAGAAATGAAATGCTAGTCTATGAAAGCAAGAAATGCTAATCTATGAAAGCAGGAAATGCTAATCTATGAAAGCAGGAAATGTCTATGCTACTTTTGCAGAATGGAAATGAAATAAACTACTTAGCGGAAGGCAAGAGTAAGAAAATAGAAGAAAAGCAACAATTACTAATACTCTGACGCTTCCCCGGCAACGGTGCCAAAAATATGGTGGGCTCCAGTATTGTAGCGATAATGCTACAACTCCTGGGGCTTCCTATCTCTAATTTTATCAACCCGGTAGTTCGTACAAACTTGGAAGCGACGGTGCTGTATGCACAAGTACTAGCTCTTGTCGCAGCTGTCACTTGGTCAGCTGGCACAAGTCCGCTAGGGCTCAAGCCAACTTCTATATGCTCTCAGAAGAAGCTTTCTAAATGATGGACGAAGGCTATCTCAAGGGAAATTGATCTACTTTGCAAAAATGAACTGAAAGCCAACCAAAACATGAAACCCTAGTAAACCCTAATTTGACTAGTTTGACCTCTATGATGCAATAGTGAAAGTGCAAATGTCTAAAAAGGATGCCATTACTTCTAATGATGTGAAATGCATGAACTCAAACTACTTCCATTGAAAAGAACATTGTTTTTGTATTTTTGCTTAAGTGGATGGAGTGATTATGGTTTTGTTTCTTATTAGGGTTTGGCTGTGCAGAGGTGGTGCGAAGGGAGAGAAAGCTTGGGAAAGGTCAGGAGGGCTAGGAGAGGTCCCAGAGGGTCCCTAGCATCAGTCCACAGAAGTCTACAACATTCAGATGCTCGGCAACCAAGTTTGCAGGCTTCTACAGGATGTCTGCAGGGGATCCTACAGGAAACTAAGGAATTCTACAAGAAGTTTGCTAACTTCTACAGGATGTGCTATAAGTGGAAGTTTTGGGTGATGGTGAAGTGATGGAATGGTATGGGTGGATAGGTAAGGTGGAGATGGAGCTTGTGATGACTCAGGGGCAGAGAAACAGGATGGAGAAAGAGTGCACGAAGTTGGTTGGTGGATAGAAGGATGGCAGCAACGAAAGGTCAAAAAGATGAAGCTACGTGGGCAATGGAAGAGTTGGAAGGTGAACGAGCTGAACAGAGGTCGAGTAGGTGGCTTGAGGCGAGGTTAGGAAGAAGAAGAAGGAAGTGGAATGATATTGAGCAGTGTAAATAAAACAAATTTCTTATGTCTTGCACCAAAACGAGAATCCATTAACCTGTGCTACCTGTGCTATTAAACCAATAAACAGCGATGTAAATCATGAAGAAAAGTCATGCATGGAATTGTAATGAATAAGTATGGCTCAAGAGAAAAATGCATGGAAGGATCCACGATTAAAACGACTGTGTTGTAGCTTGCATAAAAGTGGAAAAAGACTGCGTTTTTTTTTGTGGTTGGTATAGACTGCACCTCAATCCCTAAACAGAGATGGCAGTGAAGGCACTAACAACCTTTTCTTGGAGCTCCAGTGGATTACAAACCTCCTATTCTAATCTAAGCAACTAAAAGTGATTTAACCATAAGCTAATCCTACTCAATCTTATTAAAGAAATCAAATCAGCAGACTGTGTTCTTGAAATGCATATCAAAACAAGGAAACAAAGTGCTGGAAAGAAAGGCAAATAACACTACAAGAAGAGGAGATCTATTGCTCTCAGGTTGGGCCCTAACCTGAGAGCTATATCTCCCTTAAAAGCTCAGAATTAGATCCAACTCTGCTTGCCTTTATTCATCATCAAAAGTCTAATGTCATTCCAAAACTGGCTTACAAAAACAAACACCGAGCTGTGCTCAGAAATTACAATATCAATCCAAAAGTTCAAAAAGCTCCTAACAAAGGCTACGGCCTTCATATTTATACAAAATGAAGATCAAGCTGGCTTCCTCCATTCGTGGAGCTTGGCTGTCCAACTGAAAGTCAAACTGCTGTAAAACTGTTGATCCTATAGAACGTGTTGGCTGCCTTTAAGCTCGGTGGGGAGAGCTGTTGGAGCTCGGAGTTAAGGTGAAAATCACAAGGAAGGTCATCAAGACCGTGGACAACCTCCCTATGAACCCGCAATGTCACCTTTGTTGTCTCCTTGTCTCCTTTTGTGTGATCTTTTGCTCTCTTTAATGCCAAAAACCTGAAATCATCATGTATTAGCCACATAGATATAATGTCTGCCCTTCTTCCTACAAACAACACGAATATACTAAGAAATGAATGCATAAGTGATAAAAGATGAATGGTTGAGCAAGGTAAGTAGGCCAATATGAGCCCAAATTGTACCAAAAATTGGGGCTCATCATCACCCCCCAGCTAAAATATTTGCTCATCCTTGAGCAACTTTGCTCCGGCTCCTTGTCCTTGGCCGAGAACTAGAGCCCGGAGCATGCTCTTCCTTTCCTATTCTTGGTGGCCCTGCCTCTTCTGCCCTTGGCGGTGACGAGGGTGGCTTTTCCTCCCCCTTTCCTGTTTCCTTGAGCCGGGCTTCGGAAGCCGATTGGCCTATCCTTCGTGTCCAGGAGGTTATTTTTGGGCTTCCCCTCTCGGGGGTAGCCGATGTTTTAGAGGGGGATCTTTTACTGGGTGGAGTAGGGACACCCCCTAAAATGGTTTGGCTGCTGGGTGGAGGCTGTGGCTTGCCCGGGTTTATTCTCTTACTTCTCCTGGCTTCAAAAGGTAGAGGGATCTCCCTCTCTCTCTTCTCCTTTGGCTTTGGAGGTGTGCTGAGGGCGGCCAGCGCAGCTGCTGCCTCCTTTTCGAGAATGCCAGCCTTCTTTTCCTTGTGTTTTGCTTTCTCAGGGCTCCCTGTAGAGGGCCCCTTCCTTTCTGATTCCGGGCTTCCTGTAGAAGGCCCTGCTTTACCCACTTTCGGGCCTTCTGTAGAAGACCCTTTCTTTACCAATTTTGGGCTTCCTGTCGAAGACCCTGTTTTAGCCACTTTCGGGCTTCCTGTAGAAGCCCCTGTTTTGGTGATTTTCGGGCTTCCTGTAGAAGCCTCTTTTTCAATGATTTTCGGGCTTCCTGTAGAAGACCCTTTTACTGTTTTCGGGCTTCCTGTAGAAGCCTGTTTCTGCTTTCCTGTAGACACGGGTGTCACCACCTTTGCTTGCTTTGCTGCATGGGTTTTTCTTTTAGGTTTGGTGGCAGGTGCTGATGAGGTACTTGGGCTGATGTGGACCACCTCAGCTTTGTCTGTTCTGCTCTTCAACCTCTTTTCTCTTGCTGACAAGATGGGTGTGTCACCTTTTTCTTTGTCATCCTTTTCCTCATGATTCTTCTTTTGTTCTTTCTTCTGCACTGTGGTCGGGGTCTTCTGGCCTTTTTCTTTCTTTCCCTCGGCCACTGCTTCTTTTTCCTCACTGCTGGAGGAACACGTTTCTTCAATCAACATTTTTATGTCTCCAACTCTTGTCAAATTCCGGAATGATTCGCATGAGAGGGGAACCTTATATGAATGAAGCGCATCCTCCACAAGAAGTTTGATCAACCATGGTGGGCTACCTGATCTGGTATGCCCTCTTTTAATTTTGTGGCACACTCAATTAGGGACTGTAGCAGGAAATAAGGAATGCTCAGTTTCTCTTCTACAAGAAGATCAACCCGGTGCCTCAATTCAGTGAGCAACCGAAAGTGATATGCATACACGATGCTAAAACGGCCTTCACAGGTTATATATTTCATGATTTGCAAGCTAACTTCATTCCATGGTGGCAGCAAGCTGGTTCTTCGCACCCCATTTTTGTCCTCCGAGAATTCCTCCTCCGGTGGAAAGAATTCTTTCTCGGCCTGCTGGCTCAACTTCCTTTCTTCCTTATCCCATGGCAAACCCATCGGAAGCTCAGTAATTCGATTGATATATTGCGGGGTGAGCTTGAGGCTTAGACCCCTGAAGTTCACTGTGGCCAGTGTCTTGGATTTCGGCTTCAGAGCCTGCAAAAATTCTTCTGCCATTTCATCATCGTACCCCTGCAATTTATCACAAAAAGATATCCATTGAACCCGTGTGAAGAGCTCCACCACTTCCTGGTTTTCCCTTAACTTGGTGGAATCAGTGGGTTCTCGTCTAATAAACCCACCCGGCATGATAAAAACAGCTTCCTTAACCAGAGGTGGTGATTGTGGAAGAAATTTGGTTTACTGAGACAGAGCGTAGAATGTCATGCACATAATCCACAAAACTTATCCCTGAGGAACTTAACACAGTTTAATTACTCGACATCCTGTAGAATGACAGTATAGGCACAGCAGACAACAATTTCACCGTTTTTCTATGACCAGACTGTGGACGACAATTCTGCCACCTTTAATAACCAGTTGCATGAAGAGTTCAGGGTTACCTTTTTAATTGGCCACCTTTTTACGTGAGGCACCCGCTTTCCTGTAGAAACTGCGTTCCTGTAGGATGACAGTGTTCCTGTAGAATGACAGCGTTCCTGTAGAATGACAGCGTTCCTGTAGAATGCAGCGCGCGATTTTTGGGAGAGACTGCAGTCGGTCTGCGCCTTGGGTGTGCTTCTCAATCGTTCTGATAGCCAAAGGCTCAGCGTATCGAACTGCAGAAGGATCAAGATAGCCGCTCGAGTTCAAAACGGTGGTTGATAAATGCATGAGTGCAATCTAGCCGATTAGATTTTGAATTCGGCGGAATCCGTGGCGCGGGGGGTGAGCTGTCCCTGCCGGACCATTGGGTGACGTCATCCCATCATTCAACTGTGCGTTCACTTGCTGCTGCATCAATTCCCGCAGATCTGCCGCCGCCTCTTCTGTTAAACTCGTTTTTTCGACGGGATTTCTCTCACGTGCGTGCTGCTATTCTTTTTGTCATGGCCGCCACCCTCGCATCCAACTAGACCATTAACTGGCCGACGTGGCCGGCCAAATGGCCATACGGCCGCTCAACCCATTCACCTTTACACTTAACAATCAATCAAAGTAACATTCATGCAATCTGATGGAAGGAAGGGTCGAGACACTTACCTGCGCGGCTACACACGATGTTTCGGTTCTTTGGACGCTGATGAGTGGATTTACCTGCTGCTGGCGAACTTACACAGGCCCGGAGGTCCATGTTCACAAACTGCCGACGATGCATGGGATGCTTTAGTTGCATGCGCCCACGTTTCATTGCATATGGCCTGCGCTGTGAATGGTATCCACTCTAGCAGGCTTAACTGTTACAGGACTCCCGCGGGATGTCTTGGAACAGTTTTTCCTCCTTGGGTGCATGATGCACGACGATGGATGGCCTCACGGTCACGCTCCCGGAGCTTCTGGATGACTGGGATGCACATGGTGTGAGATCTCTAACATTTTTTTCCATTTACAATTTGCTTTTTCTCGAGACTCATCGATCTGCTTTGCTAGTGCAGGTAACTTTGTTGCATGTCGACAAGGATGGTGGAACAAGATAACAGCAATGTGCAAGGGTGACAACAGTGGCTTGCATGCGTCCAAACCGATCCTTAGCCGTTAGATCTCCTCATGAAATGAATTCTGGCCTGTTCTGAGCTTCTACATGAAGTTTCCTGTAGAAATACAAAGCTTCCTGTAGAAAGGTTGCGTTCCTGTAGAGAGCCTGCACCTTCCTGTAGAAAATCTGCATCTTCCTGTAGAAACTCTGCATCTTCCTGTAGAAAATCTGCGTCTTCTTGTAGAAGACTCAAGCTGTAATAAAATCACACATACCTTGGAGAAAATGAGTATTCCTGGGGGGAGGTGCTGGTGAGGTGTCCTGACTGCATGATGAGGACCCTTGACTTTGAGTTGAGAGGCTTCCTTTCCTCCATAGAACACCTGCATGCAATTTTACATAATGAATCTGCTGACCTTGTTTTTTCTTTTTTTTTCTTTTTTTTTCTTTTTTTCTCTTTTTTTTTTTTTTTTTTTTTTGAAAGATAACAGGGGCGTCTCAATGAGGTTTTCACCCTTGCTATCTACCTTAAGCGCCTTAAATAGGTTTTCACTCAAGGATCTTTTTCCAATCTCTTTTTTTTTTTTTTTTTGAAAGACAATAGGGGCGCCTCAATGAGGTTTTCACCCCTACCACCTGCCTTGGGCACCTCAGAAAGGTTTTCACCCAAGGATCTTTATTATTTTTTTTTTATTTTTTTTATTTTTTATTTTTTATTTTTTTTTAGATTCTTCAGGGTATGCCCAAAGCAGAGGCAGAACCCTTCTCTATGACCAACACTGCCTTCTCCATAGTTTTGATGAACTCTTGTCTTAAGGGAGGCTTCCTGTAGATCTTTAATCGATGCCCATTGACAAGCATGGGGATGGCTTCCTCATCAATGGTCCGAATAAGAACAGATCCATTGTCATGACATTTTTCCACTGAATATGGCCCTAGCCATCTGGTTCTCAGCTTCACCTTGAAATCTTTGTATCTGGAGTCATACAACAAAGCCCAATCTCCCGGCTGAAATTTCTTGTCATGGAGATGTTGGTCATGCCACACCTTTCTCTGAAGTTGAACCACTTCTGAGTGAAGGAGGGCCTGCATTCGGTGCTCATCCAGGCCATTCAGCTGCAATAACCTTTCTTGTTGTGCATGGCTGAGATCTAGGTCCAGCTGAGCTGCCATCCTCAAAGTGTTGTATTCAAACTCAATGGACAACAAAGCTTTCTTCCCATAGATCAGCTCATAAGGTGTGAAGCCGGTGGTGGTGTTCCAAGTGGTGTTGTAAGCCCATGTGGCTTCAACCAGGCGATCTGCCCAGTCCTTTCTGCTGCTGCTCACCACCTTAGTCAAGATCCCTTCTAATGCTCTATTGGTGACTTCCACCTGCCCATTTGCTTGAGGGTGATAGGGGGTGGAAGTCCTATGCTTGATCTTGTGATGAGCTAGTAGATCTTCAACCAGGTTGGAGGTGAACTGGCTCCCTTGATCAGTGACCAGCTCTCTTGTATAGCCAAACTTATAGAAGATGTTTTCTCTTAGGAACTCGGCCACCTTTTCTTCTGTTGCTGCTTTGATTGCTTTGGTCTCTGCCCACTTTGTCAGGTAGTCAGTGCACACAATGATGTAAGACCTTTGCCTCGAAGGAGGGTTGATTGGGCCCACAAAGTCCATACCCCACTTCTCAAATGGCTCAAGAGTCACCTGAGGTTGGAGAGGCATCTCATCCCTTTGGGTCGGTTTCCCCATTCTTTGGCATTGGTCACACTGGCTGACATATCTTCTGACATCTCGATGAAGTGTGGGCCAATAGTAGCCTGCCTGCAGGATCTTGAAGGCAGTTCTCTTTGCTGCAAAATGTCCTCCACAAGGCCCATCATGACAAGTGAGGAGGATATAAAAGACTTCCTCCTCCCTTACACAACGCCTTAAGATCTGATCGGGGCCAATCTTGAACAAATTGCCCCCGATCCAAGTAAATGAGGCACTTTTTCTGATGATTCTGCTCTTCTCTCTTGAAGATAGGTGCGGAGGGAACTGTGCTGAAACAAGGTAGTTTGCTATATCAGCAAACAATGGAGAGAGTACTGAAATAGCAAACAGATGTTCATTGGGCATCTGGTCATCCACTGTTCCATCCTCATCTGCAGACAAATCCAATCTAGATAAAAAGTCAGCAACAACATTTTCTCTACCTGGTTTGTCAACAATGGTCAAATCAAGCTGCTGCAATAAAAGTAACCATCTAATAATACGAGCATTCACATCTGGTTTATTCATTAAATATCTAATTGCAGCATGGTCTGTATGTACAAAGGTTTGATAGCCAGTAATATAATGTCGGAACTTGTTCAGTGCATGGACCACAGCCAAGAATTCTTTCTCGGTTACAGTGTAATTCAGCTCAGCTTTGGACAAGTTTTTGCTAACGAAGTAAATGGCATATGGAAGTTTTTGCTCAACTTGTCCTAAAGCTGCACCTATGGCTTTGTTCGAGGCATCAGTGTGGATGTGGAAAGGTAGGGCCCAGTTTGGACCTCTCAGGATTGGGGCTGACACCAACTTGTCCTTCAATTCATTTAAAGCTCTCTGACAATCGTCAGTCCATTTAAACTCCACATCTTTTGCCAACAGGCCAAACAATGGCGAGGCTAGCTTGCTGAAGTCTTTAATGAATATCCGATAATATCCTGCTAATCCCAAGAGACTCTGGGAGTGACAGGGTTGGTTGTACAAAGATCCACTAAGGTGCTAGCTTGGGCATCCTCCACCAATTTCTCTAAGGATAGTGCACTGGAAGGTGGATTCTGGATCAGGGTCTCGATCAACTCATCCTTGGTTGGGGGGTCTCTTCTAGTGGTATCTAAGGTGCACAGAGGTGCTGAGTACACCTCGTCTTCCTCTCCTTCCTCTAACCAGAGTGGTAAGTCATGCTCTAAGGAGGGTTGGGCAGGAGGGTATAGGACTAGCTGTTTGGACATAGGACCATTTTTGATGGTCATATTTCCTGCGCGGCAACTTATGTAAGCATCTGCAGTGGCTAACCAAGGCCTTCCCAAAATGAGAGGATATCCAGTAAGCTTTGCCTTGGGTTGCAGAACCAAGAAATCTGCAGGGTATTCCCAAGAGTCGATAGAGACCAAGACATCCTCCACAATCCCTTCGGGAGTCACAGTGGAGCGATCTACTAATTGCAGTACTGTCGAGGTCTTCCTCAAGGAACCCTGAAGATTGAGTTTGAGCATGGTGTCCCTGTTCATCACATTAATGGCAGCCCCCAGATCAATCAAGGTGTGAGGTATGATGGTGCCATTGATGTGGACATCTACTACAGGACTTCCAGGATCTAGGTACTTTGGGCAGATGACTTGTCCTAACATAAGGTCAGACAGTTGTCCTATGACATTGATGGTTGAAGCATCTTTCTTCCGCCTGCCTGGGTGTTTGAAACACTTTTCCTTAACCAGTTTGTTGTATATTGGCACATCCTTGATGGCTTGGAGAAGTGGTATTTTTACACACAACTGCTTGAGCTCACCCAGAAGCTCATCCCCCTCTGGGTTGGGTTGTGTGGTGGTTGTCAGTCTCTCAGGAAAGGGTGGAATAGCCTTTGGTTCACTTTCCTGTTTATTTTCCTCATCCTCTGGGGGAGGAGGTTGGCGATCTGGTAGAGTCTTTCCAGATCGAAGATTGATCTCCTGGATCTCCACAGCATAGGCAGGGCATGAGGTTTCCCCAGTGTATACCTACTGGGCCTGTCTATTGTTGGGGTTCAGATTCGGTTGAGCAGGTATTTGGGGTTGCCTTGGAGGAGCAGGAGGTAATGGTTGAGGTTGAATTGGTGGTGGAGGCAAAATGGCAGGAGGAGTGTTGTATTGGGGCCTCCACCCCGACTGAGGTGCATTCCACTGAGGCTGTGGCTGGGCATGTGAATGATATGAATGAGAAGTAGGTTGAGTGGGGTACTGAGGTGGATAAGACCATGGAGGAGGCATGGACCAGGAAGGATGAGAAGGGGGACCCCAGGAAGGCATAGGAGTCGATTGGTTGGGGCTGTAATAAGCTGGAGGTGCCCCTTGCATACCCTGCTGATAAGGTCTAGATCCTTGTGGCCTCCTTTGGTTGAGGTAATAGAGAGGTTCAGTGGGAGCTTCTGTCCGTTGGTACATGGCTTTAAACCCAGGTAAGGTTGGACACTGATTTGTGGGATGGTCCTCCTCACAAACGAAACATACTTCAACCGAATGCAATGGGCATTCGTTCTTAGGGTGTCTCCTTGTGCACCTAGGGCAGAAGACAGCCAAGGCTCTCTCAGCTTCTTCTTTCTTCTGCTGGATCCTGAAGGTGTCCAGCTGCATGGCAATGGTCTGTCTCACCTCACTCTTAAGATCTTCTAATTGATTTGCAAGCTCATGTTTGGAGAAAGGGACACTAGTTGAGAGGAGGTTTCCTCTACCTCGTTTCCGAGCTACCCTGGAGTGATTTCTAAACACAGTCTTGATGTCCTCATAAGGCAGTTGGTAAATGTCCCCCCCAGCTAACATGTGAAGGGTATCTAAGAGGTCTTCAGGGACTCCTCGGAGCAGGACCAACTTGAGGGATTCAGGGTCAAGTGTGCACCTGGCCCGCTTATAGCTAAGTTGGAACCTCTCCTCATAATCCTCTAAGGACTCATCATTTCCCATGGCCATCCGAAATATTTCTCCCTTGGTTTCCTTAGACCTACAATAATCCCTGTACTTGGTATTGAAAGCTTGCTGCATCTGAGCCCAAGTGGTGATACTATTCCCAGGTAAGCCCATGAACCAGCGTAATGTTGCATCCTTAAGAGTTGAAGGGAAGAGTTTTAGCTTTTGCTCATCTTCAGTATAGTCATAGGTTCTACAAAGGACAGCAAACTCAAACAGGAAGGTATCAGGATCTTCAGTAGTCAGTCCATGGAAGTGAGGTAAGGCGGAGGGGCTAATGTTCTTCATTTTCATCTCTCCATTGGTCTCTCAGATGGGGAAGGCACCTTCTATTCTCTCATCCTCTCTTCTATTGTCAGCCATAGCTTCCGATGGAGTGGTCTCTAACTCTTCTTCTTCTATTGGTTCTTTGTATCTCTCGGGATGTTCACCTATAGGTTCTTCTGGATCACTGTCACCAAAGAAGAGAGAAGGGTGACTCAGTGATGTGGTGGGGGTGTTGGGTAGGAATTTGCCTGATTTATCTCAGTTTCTACGAGGCATGAAATGGAAAAGACTTTCTTTTTTTTTATTGCTTTTGCTTTTTTTCTTTGGTACCCGCAAAACTGAAACAGATTGATCTACAACTAACTATAAAGATGCAGAATTAAACTGAAAGCTGGAAAGAACTAATCTACTTTGCTCAAATGAAATTGCAGGAATGGAAACACTAGTCTATGCTTGCAGAAATGAAATGCTAGTCTATGAAAGCAGGAAATGCTAATCTATGAAAGCAGTAAATGTCTATGCTACTTTTGCAGAATGGAAATGAAATAAACTACTTAGCGGAAGGCAAGAGTAAGAAAATAGAAGAAAAGCAACAATTACTAATACTCTGACGCTTCCCCGACAACGGCGCCAAAAAGATGGTGGGCTCCAGTATTGTAGCGATAATGCTACAACTCCTGGGGCTTCCTATCTCTAATTTTATCAACCCGGTAGTTCGTACAAACTTGGAAGCGACGGTGCTGTATGCACAAGTACTAGCTCTTGTCGCAGCTGTCACTTGGTCAGTTGGCACAAGTCCGCTAGGGCTCAAGCCAACTTCTATATGCTCTCAGAAGAAGCTTTCTAAATGATGGACGAAGGCTATCTCAAGGGAAATTGATCTACTTTGCAAAAATGAACTGAAAGCCAACCAAAACATGAAACCCTAGTAAACCCTAATTTGACTAGTTTGACCTCTATGATGCAATAGTGAAAGTGCAAATGTCTAAAAAGGATGCCATTACTTCTAATGATGTGAAATGCATGAACTCAAACTACTTCCATTGAAAAGAACATTGTTTTTGTATTTTTGCTTAAGTGGATGGAGTGATTATGGTTTTGTTTCTTATTAGGGTTTGGTTGTGCAGAGGTGGTGCGAAGGGAGAGAAAGCTTGGGAAAGGTAAGGAGGGCTAGGAGAGGTCCCAGAGGGTCCCTAGCATCAGTCCACAGAAGTCTACAACGTTCAGATGCTCGGCAACCAAGTTTGCAGGCTTCTACAGGATGTCTGTAGGGGATCCTACAGGAAACTAAGGAATTCTACAGGAAGTTTGCTAACTTCTACAGGATGTGCTGTAAGTGGAAGTTTTGGGTGATGGTGAAGTGATGGAACGGTATGGGTGGATAGGTAAGGTGGAGATGGAGCTTGTGATGACTCAGGGGCAGAGAAACAGGATGGAGAAAGAGTGCACGAAGTTGGTTGGTGGATAGAAGGATGGCAGCAACGAAAGGTCAAAAAGATGAAGCTACGTGGGCAATGGAAGAGTTGGAAGGTGAACAAGCTGAACAGAGGTCGAGTAGGTGGCTTGAGGCGAGGTTAGGAAGAAGAAGAAGGAAGTGGAATGATATTGAGCAGTGTAAATAAAACAAATTGCTTATGTCTTGCACCAAAACGAGAATCCATTAACCTGTGCTACCTGTGCTATTAAACCAATAAACAGCGATGTAAATCATGAAGAAAAGTCGTGCATGGAATTGTAATGAAGAAGTATGGCTCAAGAGAAAAATGCATGGAAGGATCCACGATTAAAACGACTGTGTTGCAACTTGCATAAAAGTGGAAAAAGACTGCGTTTTTTTTTGGTGGTTGGTATAGACTGCACCCCAATCCCTAAACAGAGATGGCAGTGAAGGCACTAACAACCTTTTCTTGGAGCTCCAGTGGATTACAAACCTCCTATTCTGATCTAAGCAACTGAAAGTGATTTAACCATAAGCTAATCCTACTCAATCTTATTAAAGAAATCAAATCAGCAGACTGTGTTCTTGAAATGCATATCAAAACAAGGAAACAAAGTGCTGGAAAGAAAGGCAAATAACACTACAAGAAGAGGAGATCTATTGCTCTCAGGTTGGGCCCTAACCTGACAGCTATAGCTCCCTTAAAAGCTCAGAATTAAATCCAACTCTGCTTGCCTTTATTCATCATCAAAAGTCTAATGTCATGCCAAAACTGGCTTACAAAAACAAACACCGAGCTGTGCTCAGAAATTACAATATCAATCCAAAAGTTCAAAAAGCTCCTAACAAAGGCTACGGCCTTCATATTTATACAAAATGAAGATCAAGCTGGCTTCCTCCATTCGTGGAGCTTGGCTATCCAACTGAAAGTCAAACTGCTGTAAAACTGTTGATCCTGTAGAACGTGTTGGCTGCCTTTAAGCTCGGTGGGGAGAGCTGTTGGAGCTCGGAGTTAAGGTGAAAATCACGAGGAAGGTCATCAAGACCATGGACAACCTCCCTATGAACCCGCAATGTCACCTTTGTTGTCTCCTTGTCTCCTTTTGCATGATCTTTTGCTCTCTTTAATGCCAAAAACCTGAAATCATCATGTATTAGCCACATAGATATAATGTCTGCCCTTCTTCCTACAAACAACACGAATATACTAAGAAATGAATGCATAAGTGATAAAAGATGAATGGTTGAGCAAGGTAAGTAGGCCAATATGAGCCCAAATTGTACCAAAAATTGGGGCTCATCAACTATCATGCTAATGTGATTACTAATCTGAATATTGACATTGGGCTAATATGAAAAATTGAAGTAAATTGCTCTATGCATAGAACATAGCTAAATTTAACATGGTATCAAAGCTGAGGTGAAGACAAAGCCCAAGCAAGAGTGGAAGAGCAATCATTGAAGACAGTTGGAAAGGGAAAAAGGCTCAATGGGTTCCTCATCCCACTTCTTGGCTGAAGACAAGATCCATGAAAATTCTGACTATCACGGATGGAAGATGTCTCTTGATCTAACATTGGAAGATCAAGAAGTGTTAGATTACGTGAAGGGTAAAATCCCTGAGCCTTCATCAAATGCACCAGCTACTACAAAGAACAAGTACACCAAGGGTGAAGTCAAAGTGAAGAAGATTATCAGAGATTCCATTGACAAGCGTTTGGTGGCCTACATCTCCGATATAAACACCTCCAAGGATATCTACGATAGATTGGTAAGCATGTTCAAGGTTAGTGATGCAAATCAAATTTTATTTCTCAAAAATAAGTTGAAGGATATTAAGAAGGGTAAAGACGAGGATATTCAATCCTACTTCTTAAGGATCTCTGAGATCAAGAATGATCTTCTATCGATTGCAGAAATCATATTGTATTAATTCCATCTGCAGTTCATGTAGGAAAAAGGGGGCTAGTAGTTGTTGCTAAAGCAATACCAAGGCAACATAGGACAATGCATGAATTGTTTGAGCAATTATCTACAAATTTCTTGAGGGTGACAGAGCTCATGGAGGCATGGGTATCATCAAGATGGCAAGGAAAAAAGGAAAGTAAATACAAGTCTGAAGATGATGATATAAGCAGAACTAAAGACTTAGTGGTGTATACCAAGGCAGGCATAGAGGAAGACTTGAAGACTGCCAAAGATCAAGGAGCTTTGGAAATTACATCTGAAGGGAGCCAGAACAAAAGTGATGAATCAAAGGATATGGAGAAGGATATGAAGATCACTTTTCCAGAAAGCATCCTCAGGGCATCGATGAAAATGATTATTTGACAGGTAACAAAGGACCAAAGAAGTCTAAACCTAGCCAAGAAGATTATGGTGACACTGGTCATTCTATAAATAATGTTGGTGGCAGTATCAATAAGAATTATTCTACCACTATCAAGGAACAACAAGTTGAGTTGTCCATCAAACAACTTGGAGTCTTGTTAGAACACACTAGACCTGAAAGGAAGATATTTGAGAGGGATAATCCAGCTATCCCTAGTACTCGTAAATAAAATATTACTGATCCAATGCAGAGTAGCAGGACCTTGGGTTTATTTCCATGTGTGATTACTTTACAAGGAAGAAACATGAAATTTTCCCAAAGTTCAAACAAGGATCAAATTATGAAGGAGACTCTTTTCAACTCTTGTAAAATGGAAGGTATTGAATTGGGGGATATGTATAATCATCAAGATAGCAACAGAAAAACCTAGACTCAGTTACCCAAGAACATAATTATAGTTTTTGATCGAGGTAAAGGGAGAATACACAATAAATGGTGCAGTTCCTTCAATAATGGCCTAATTGAGAAAATGGGCCATTGGCATACTTTCAATGAAGAAGCTACAGAACCCTATCCTCCACTCTTTGTTAAGGAAATTTGCAGGCTAGAGGGTATTAAGACTTTAAATATGGAAACATTGTTAAAGGAAGGTGTGCCTAGTACCTTTTGGCCCTTCTTAAATGAATATGATTATCAGTCAACCAATAGTTTGTCTCCTTTTGAGGCTTTGCAGATTTTGAAATGAACACCTTGAAAAACCATGAAGGAATTAGGTGTGACGACTTCAGTAATACAACTAGGTGCATTTATTTTAGATTTCCTTCCTAAATGTGCACTAATTGCTAATATGACATTTACACTGAAGAAGATTATTGGCACTATTGGAAAGGTCAAAGAATCAAATTCCAGTGGAGCTAAATTCTTGTTACATAATCTATATGTATCAGCTTTTGTGGATAGGTTGCATTCAATCTCTTCAAGGTTTTCCCCACTCGATGGAGTCATTCAATAAGAACTTACAATCTATACCCTTGGAGATTTAGTTGCACATTTTCATAGAATGAAGCCAGATGATGATCTTTCTTACTATAGAGTTATTTCTCCCTACAAAATTTGCAAGGCTCTATTTGTAGAATGCCTTTTGAGGCATTGGGCTTGCCACCCTTTGAGAAGTAATGGAGAAATTAATGCTATAGAAGAACTGCTGGCTTGTCTAGAAATTGATGTTAAGGGATTTTGGGGCTCATCAAATAATCATCTGGTACCCTTGATGGGGAATAGGAAATTTCATCAAATTTACAAAGTTATCAAAAGGCTACAAGATGAGATTGAAGGACCTCTGAAATTGCGCTTGTTGTGGGAAGCTTCAAGGGTGCAAAATATAATTAAGGCTAATACAATACTCAATCAATTGGAACTTATAATTAAAAGGCATTTCTCTTTCAATATGGAATCTCATAATGTTGTATTTTCCTTCCCATTGTATAGTGAGGTTGTTGAATTCGCTTATTATAGAGACACCATGGTCCACACAGTTGTACGTGCTTTGACACTTGCTATATATAGAGGCGATGAAAGTGTCAACAAGTTTATCACAAGCCACACAATGTTATCATACTCAGATTTGGTGAAATTCCTCAAGGAGAAAAGCTTAAAATTAGATGTTCTTGTTGTTCATGCAGTACAGGTTGATGATGTTTCTGAGATTACAACAACATTATTTTCTATAGTTGAAGAAATTAGAGATGACCTTTATTACTGCAGTGACATAATTTGTGCTAGTATTTCTGATTTGAGCAGACCGATGACACATAATTTTCTTCATTTATTGGTTTTGCAAGATTTTCTACCATCCCTTAATTTATCTCTTCCCAAGATGAGCACTCTTACATCGTTGTATATAACGTCTTGTCTTTTACAAGTGGTCAATAACAAAGAGTTGGTGAATAGTATTGCTACTGCTTTTCTGTGCCCACAAACATTGGCCACTACAACCTTCAACCCTGAGTGCAATGGTCATTTATTTGTTGGAGACTTGCTAAATGAGAGCACAAAGGTAGCTGCAGGATCTGGAATATCTATGGTCAACACTAGTATTCGAACTGAAGAGCAGCAAAGTCCATGAATTTATCAATTTTGGGTCATTTGGAGCTGGAGAGAGAGTACTGAAGCAGTGTTAAGAATTTTGGGTGCACCTGGACAGTTTGTGGGGGGAATTTATATATCATATCAGCCTCAAAGGAAGGGCCACGAGCTTCCCATCTGCTGGATTACAAATCTGTTAACTGTGGACCACTGAAATCATAGTACCCTGAGGGAAGAACACATAGAATATTTCCTTGCTAAATTTTATGATGTATTGTTGGTCACATTCCTTCTTCAACTACCACTCTGGAAGCACACCATGAGACAGAGGTCACAGGTTCCTTGATTTTCTTATGTCTTTTTGTATTTAGTTGGTTAATGTGAAATAATATCCTCTATTTTATTTATCTGTGATGTACTAGCTATATACATATGTAAATTTCTGAACTTTCATAAATCTATTTGAGCACTTGGAGTACTTTATTTTGGTATGCACGTTAGTTTTTTATGCACATTTAATTGGGTGAAATTTGTAAAGCCGAACCTACAGCTACACGTGGCTAAATTGTTGCTAGAACACATCACTAAACCTCACACACACTCAGAAACCTATTGAAAATTTAAGGCTTTTTTGGAAAGGAACATTACACTTTTCAAAGCTCCCATCAACTACATGCTTGATCTTGTCAAACCATCTAAAATCAATCATTGATTCCCTAGTAGGTCTTGGAACATATCCAAGAGATCATTCTCAAGAAAGGAGTTATACTACTCAGTTATGACATCCTTTCATACCTTCTTAGCAGCTACCCCTAAAAAAGGGAGGTCTATGTCTGAAGAATAGAGGACAATAGTGCAACATAAGTAGAAAATTTCGTAGTTTGATGACTCACCTAAGATGTGGACATATATGCCCCCACTTTTTCCTGCATACCTTATAATGCTTGAATAAGCCATCTCAACTTCCTGGATACACTAGAATGTAATGAGGTCTCTGTTTTTTTACTAGAATCTTGCTGATTTGACTTTGATTTCTTTTTCAATTTTAGAACAGAATCTGGAACAACAAGCTTTTTGTGTTCATTAATCACTATAAGATGTTTCTATGATTTTGAGGACCATTCATCCTCATCAAACTTCATATCCTTGCTCACCAATATGTTCATTTGAACTTGAATTTAGATTCAGTAAGCCTCAAATGTATTACTCTGTCCAACAAATATCCCCTTTATATTCAAGGGTTCAAAGTTTAGTCCTTTTCTTATCATGAATATGAATATAAATTGGACAAACAAAAAGATATGGAAATGTAATACTTGTGGCTTCTCACTAGTAAAATATTTCTTTGGTGTTTTGTCCTTCAAGATCCTGTGAGGACATTGGTTCAAGATATAGACAACTATGTTGTAAGCTTTGTCTTAAAGACAGATGGGTAAATCCACATCATGGATCATGGTTTTATCTATCTCAATGATGTATTTGTTACTCTACAACCCCATTCCTAGTACCCCCTTGATTCTTTTTTCCTTGCAAAAGGTATCAAAATCCTTGGATGTGTTCTCTCCCCTAAAATTAAAGCATTTTGATCTTCTCCCCCATTTGATTTTCAACCAATGCTTTAAAATCTTTAAACTTACCAAATACTTCATATTTAGTCTTCATAAAATAAATCTTGGTTTTGTGAGAGGAATCATCAATAAAAGAAACATAATATAGCTTATCTATGAATGAAGAGGAAGGCATAGGCCCACAAACATCTGATTGCATTAACTTGAGAATATTTCTTGATTTTTCCTCACTATATGGAAAAGAAATCTTTGAATTCTCATTGAGTGCACACCCTATACACTCTTCAATCTTCTCTACCTTGAAGTTTGGCAATCCATACACCATATCCGTCAAGAGTGGAAGAGCTCCATGGTTCAAGTGACCAAAGTGCTTGTACCACAACTTGCATAGATTTCCACTATCATGCACTAGAGTATCATCCTTTGTAGTATTGACAAGAATCTTGTAAAGGCCTCCTTCCAACACACCTTTAGCTAAGAACCAAGGAAATTCATGGTTGCAATATCTAATAATGCACTTCTGATCATTGAGCTCAACTATATGCTTCTTATTTGTGATAGATGAGATAGAAAGAAGGTTCTTCATTAATTCTAGTACATAAAAAACATATTTCCAATCAAGATTATCCCTTGATGGCATCCTAAAAGAGATGGTTCCAATTTTAATCATATGATATGTAGTATTATCACCCTACTCCACTTGTATACCCACATCTTGTTCTAGAAGCTTTCTGAATTTTTTTTTATTGGTCACGTGCTAAAATGCTCCATTATCCACATACAAACAACACTAGAAGGGGTATTGGTAGAGAGGCAAATCAAGTTAAGGATGAACAAACAGACTCCAATGATATGGCTTCATCTACGAACAAGACAGGGGAAAATACTGCTACTAATTCTAGAGGTTTAGGGTCACCATTCAAATGTATTGGGTTGAATTTAGCCCAATAGATGAATACAAAGAGGCATGAAGAGATGCATGCTTCCAAGCGAAATATGTAGCTCAAAAAAAGGAGGTACATGGCTGCTCTTTGGAATGACATTTTGGAATTGCAAAACAATATTTTGAAAAGCTAGCAACAAGTTGCAAGGTGATCATACTTGTATTAATGATGATACATGGATTCAAAACCCTCTGAGTGGGTGTAGATGAGACCAGGTGTAAGTCCTAGATTATTTTGATGCCACAGAATTTCCCCTCATAGTGTCATTTCTCAGCCAAAGGATAGTTGTCAGCAACTTTCTGAAAAAACATATCATAAAATAAAATCAATGATTGAATCTTCCCAACTTTAACTCATGTTACCTTCATACATTACTGTTGATTTCATGCAAGGATTAAAATTTTGGCATCTTTATTCGATTGATCCAAATTTAGGCTTTTTTAGCCTTTTTTCTCACCTTTTTATGTTTAAAAAAAACACATGTGGGGTGTCCAGATGTCCCCCTTTTCGGGAGGGGGCACCCACAAGCCCAACTTTTTTGGAAGTGTCCTTGCACACCAGCAAAACATTGTACTGTGAATTTCATGTATTTTTTGCAAAAGAGAGGATGCAAGGAACTGTTTTGTTAGATGGTCGTCAGGCCCATGGTCCTGAGGATGCAAGGAGCATGTCCCCGACCTTGGGAGTATGTCCCTGTGTAACACTGGATATTTCCACAGAAAGCTAATAGTGGAGACTTGGGGAGCTAGACTCTATGTCATAACTATTTTCATCTGTCCCTAATTGTCCATGTGTGCTAAAGGACAGGACCTTTCTAAGCAATTGGGAGGTTACAAATTGTTAAACTCAACTTGAAACCATGCGCAAAAATTCTTAGCAGATGGGCATGTGTGCTTTGGTTTAACCACTCGACCCATTGTTCAATAAATTAAGATAAGTTTGGTATTGAATATAGCAATTTAAACTCCACTATTTCAGCTTTTTTTTTAAGCCTAAGTTATTTGAAGTTTGACAGTGTCCTGCATTTTAGTTAAGAAATGCATCAAATACTACCACAACTAACAAAGATTAAAATCTTTATGGTAAAAACTGAATTTGGATTCAAAAGCATTATAGAATAAACTGAATTTGGCTTTAATAAGCAAAGCTAGTTCTTGCTGAAAATGATTCAATTCCCCTCAACTAAGAGGCCATGTTACCATGTGAAAAAGTAACCTTATATATTGTTGCATATCTGGTTGGTTAAATACATTGTGACATACTTTAAACGTGTACACGCTTATTGTCTAACGCAATTACTTACTCTAAATAGAATCATTCTCTTTTCTATGTGATACTAGTCTTCTACAACATAATTACTATGACTCCCATGACTTAACTTATTTCACCTTCAGATTGAGTGTAATCTCTCTTGTACTTGGACATCATTAAAATAACACTTATATCCAAGGTGATTCCTTGGGATACCCCCAAAGACTGATCTCCCAGTCCAAAGTTAGAGGGCATCTTGCTGAGGTGACAGTGGCAAGATCCCTGATTTGCCCAAAGTTGGCACCCTGTGAGCCTTGCACTACTTCTTAGAGCCATAGAGTGGGAACTAATACACTACTTCTTAGAGAAGCTAAGTGGGAACTCATCCTCTTCAGATGGAACCATAGAGAGGGAAGTGGAACTACTCACTTCAGATTGCAAATAAAGAAGTGGGAAGTTGAACTCAATCACTAAGGATGGGATGAATCAAGATAGATTGCATGAATCACACTAGCCTTCTTAGAAGCTTAGAAAGGTTGAACTCATTTAGTAGCCATAAGGATGGAACAGAACCATAGAGATTGGAACCAGTTCACTAGCCTTCATAGAGCCATAGTGTGTGGTTTCACTATAGAATGTAGTACAGACAGATAAGATGAGAATGCATGCATAGATTCTGGTAAAGAAAGAAAAGCATAGACTCATAGATAAAGAGGAAAGGTTTCTGTCTAATCCCCGACCGAAGGGAGGCACCATATAGAGCAGAAGGTTTGAATTAGAAGGTTTGGAATTGGAAGGGAAGGGATGGTACTAAGTACCAGGTACTATATGGTACTATATATCACTCTATATGAATTATATGCATTCTAATCTAATATTTATTTTGAATGGTACCAGGTATAGTGCCAGATATAGTGCTAGGCATAGACAAGAAAGAATTGGAAGGGAAGAGATCAAACGATCTAATAATGAAGTAAAAGTTGGTAATACTACTTCAAGCAAGTAGGAGAATGGTCTTAATGGTCCCAACACCCATTGCAAGACAAAGAAGATGTGGTCAAAGGTTAAATGCTTGGTTTGAGCGCCCTAGCTCAAAGGAGCACACATGGCAATAATGTATGATCTTAAGGAAGAATGATAGTCAACCTTGAGAAGTGCTCCACCCAAATTGAGGTTTTCAATTGCTATATTTGGACATTCTTGAGGAGCACTACAAGGAGAGGAGTACATGTGTTATGTGCACCCTATTGACAAAGTAAACAATCCTGGTTTAAAGGGATCACTCCTCATAAAGCTAAGATTAGAACAAGAAGATGAAAGAAACAATCTCAATATTTTGATATGGGAGACAATTAAGAAGGCAGTGAGTTGGAAAACAAACTTATTAATATAAAGAATCAAATGATCAATATGTCTCTAAACATGTTGTAGCAGACCATAAGCATGGAAAGGTCAAACAATAACATAACCTCATGGATGAAGTTTGAGACTTGAGTTCTAAATAAGAAGAATCTGAATGAGAAGAGAAGAAAAAGTGGGAAAAGGGGAACACTATAAAAGTCCAAACACCCATCAGAGAGAAAGCGAAGAGTGACTTCAAGCCTTATGTAGTTGAGATTTTCACCCTTAAATTCAATCAATGGTTACAACAACTCGATGTTTATTTAAGTGTGCATGCAATTAGTGAAGAGAAAATAATCTCTTTCACTTGGTTGAATTTAGAAGGCCATGCATTAACCTAGTGGCAAAGGTATGTTACCACTCGAATAATTGAGCAGGAACCACTAGTAAATCAATGGGAAACATTAAAGAATCTCATTATGTGGCAGTTCTATCCTAGTGGATATGAGTAAGAAAAAAAAATAAAATGGAATCTCTTTCAACAGAGACAAGGAAAAACCATGCAAGAGTCCACCATTGAGTTTCAAAAATGGGCCATTCAATTGATTATATCTCCCAATAAGAATATTTTTTTAAGTCAATATTTGGGAGGACTACATAGTGATATCCAAAGACAACTGATGTTTTGAAAACCAAAGTCCATTGATGAAGCCGGTGTACAAGCAATTGGAGTTTTGATATCAGTGTCCCCTAGTAACCAAACTAAGTTAATGGGACTGGAATATCTCTGGTAGACTTCAAAGGGAAAAGAAAAGAAAATAAACAAGCAAGCCCAAATGATGCCCAGAAAGAAAGTCATAGAGAACTCTTCATGTCTAAATGAAACCTACAAAGATAGCCATAGAGATTGCCAAACGGTTAAGGGGATGAAGAACAAAAAGTTCCAAAACCCAACTCCTGAGGACAAATAATCTTGTAAATCTGTGATGTGTATTGTGACCTTGAGTTTGTTATGATCTAGGGGTTCTCAGAGCACAGAGGGAGATTGTACTTATGTCGAAGAACCACGAAGAACCTAAGGAAAAGAGGTATGTTAGTGACCAACTACTTGTTGCATCTTGTGCTTAAATGGGGCCGAAGATGTGGATCATCTATTGTTGCATTGCAACTACTCAAGAAATGTTTTTTGTGAACTATTTAAACCCCTGGGAAGAAAATGGGTTATGCCTCCCTTTTTCCAAATTATGGCCAATGGGATGTCAAAGTCTGGTGGAATATGGCCCCCACATCTTGTATGGGCTATTTGGAAGGAAATAAATTGAACAATGGGACAAGAAAATGGAGGAAAACACTTTGGCGAGAAGGAACAAGATTCTAATAAATGAAAATGTGAGCATCATGCCGGAAAAGGAGAAGGACAATAAACCTTAAAGCCTTGAGGGTGTTGTGTTTCCCTATCCTTCCAACTACCTTAAGAGAATTTAGGGGATGGGTTATGGCTAAAGCATTAGACCCCGTCATCTAAAACATTCAAGTGGGAATAGGAGAAATTCACCCCCTACTATTAAGAATTATTCCCATACTATAATGACTACTCACTATGAACCTGGCATAGAGGAGTAGAGCTTTGGCTTGAGGTTGATGTTCATGGTTACTTGGTTCATGGTTAGTGAGGCGTTATGTGCTTTCATGGTTGATTTCTCAAGTAATTACTCTTGTGATCATCTTAGTTGTTGAATATTTATTTACTTTGATGGTTCCTCTCTCTTGTATTGGTTAGGTGTCCTCATAGTCTATCAAGGCTAAAACATAGTTTGGAAGCCTTAGTTGATTGATGCCCTAGTTTGATACCTCATCCTTATAAAACCCTAATCTATGATAACCATTTTATTGTGCTTGGAGTTGTGCTTGCTAGACTTCACTCTCCTTCCTTGAGTAACCTCAAACCCTAGCCCTAGGGTTGCTTTGACTCCATTTGCCCTAACCCTAGATTAGAGTGAGGCACTAGTCTTACCATAAATTTGATCCTTTTCGCAAAACCCAAAGTCTCATCCTAGGTAACAATTTATCTAGGGTTTTACCCTAAGCCATAGAAAAACCTTTAAATATTATAAAACCCTAAAATACTCAAATCTAGACCTAGTTGACATAGGTGTCTTACCTCCTTGTTTTGCCCTAGCTAGTAGGATAAAGACATTTACTGTTTTTATAGGGTTGTATCAGCCTTACTATCAAGGTTTGACTGAGTTTGAGAAAGTTTCAACTATTGAAATGAATCTTTTTCTCCCTAAGTCTTCTCCTTGTATCTAGGACTCATTTTGATGGTTGATTTCCTTAATTTGAAGGTAGGAACTTGTTGTTGTTCCTAATCCTCTGATTCAAGTCTTAATGATTCACTCTTACTGCTGCAAAAGTACAGTTGTACATTTTCCTCTTATTTCTTTTGGTTTGAATTCAAAAAAGTACCCACTTACCTAGGAGAACTAGCTCCAACACTGGTTTCAATCTTCTGCTGATATAATTGATTAATTTGTTGATATATAGCTTGTGTAATTGACTATATATATATATATATATATATATATATATATATATATATATATATATATATATATATATATATATATATATATATATATATATATATATAGATATAGATATAGATATAGATATAGATATAGATATAGATATAGATATAGATATAGATATAGATATAGATATAGATATCTATATCTATATCTATATCTATATCTATATCTATATCTATATATATATATATATATATATATATATATATATATATATATATATATATATATATATCTACATATACATATACATATACATATACATATACATATACATATATATATATATATACATATACATATACATATACATATATGTTGGTTGACTGAAAACAAAATGCTGGTATGACATGATATAAGTGTTGGTGTGATTCTGATAGATACTATTTTGTTTATGATGTATAACAACACTTGTTAAGGGAATAATATTGTTACCAAGGGATTATACAATTACATGTTGTTACACATTTTTTTGGTTAAATACATTGTGACATAATCTAAATGTGTACATGCTTATTGTCTGACACAAGTAATCACTCTAAATAGAAGCAATCTCTTTTCTATGTGATACTAGTCTTCTACAACATAACTACTATGACTCCCTTGACTTAACATATTTCACCTTCACATTGAGTGTAATCTCTCTTGTACTTGGAAATCATTAAAAGAACACTTATATCCAAAGTGATTCCTTGGAATACCCCAAAAGACTTGTCTCCTGGTCCAAAGTTAGAGGGCATCTTGCTGAGGTGACAGTGGCAAGATCCCTGAGTTGCCCAAAGTTGGAACCCTATGAGACTTGCACTACTTCTTAGAGCCATAGAGTGGGAACTAACACACTACTTCTTAGAGCAGCTAAATGGGAACTCATCCTCTTAAGATGGAACCATAGAGAGGGAAGTGGAACTACTCACTTCAGATTGCAAAGAAAGAAGTGGGAAGTTGAACTCAATCACTAAGGATGGGATGAATCAAGACAGATTGCATGCAAAGGAAGAAGTGGAACTCAATCACACTAGCCTTCTTAGAAGCTTAGAAAGGTTGAACTCATTCAGTAGCCATAAGGATGGAACAGAACCATAGAGATTGGAACCAGCTCACTAGCCTTCGTAGAGCCATAATGTGTGGTTTCACTATAGAATGTAGTACAGACAGATAAGACGAGAATGCATGCATAGATTCTAGAAGAAATAATAGATTCTAGTAAATAAAGAAAAGAATAGACTCATAGATAAAGAGGAAAGGTTTCTCTCTAATCTCCGACCGAAGGGAGGCACCATATAGAGCACAAGGTTTGAATTAGAAGGTTTGGAATTGGAAGGGAGGGGATGGTACTAAGTACCAAGTACTATATGGTACTATATATTTCACTCTATATGCATTATATGCATTCTAATCTAATATTTATTTGGAATGGTACCAGGTATAGTGCCAGGTACAGACAAGAAAGAACTGGAAGGGGAGAGATAAAACAATCTAATAACAAAGTAAAAGTTGGTAATACTACTTCAAGCAAGTAGGAGAATGATCTTAATGGTCCCAATGCCCATTGCAAGACAAAGAAGACATGGTCAAAGGTTAAATGCTTGGTTTGAGTGCCCTAGCTCAAAGGAGCACACATGGAAATAATGTATGATCTTAAGGAAGAATGATAGTCAACCTTGAGAAACACTCCACACAAATTGAGGATTTCAATTGCTATATTTGGACATTCTTGAGGAGAAATACAAGGAGAGGACAAGTGCTATATGCACCCTATTGACAAAGTAAACAATCCTGGTTTAAAGGAAGTACTCCTCATAAAGCTAAGATTGGAGCAAGAAGAAAGGAACAATCTCAATATTTTGATATGGGAGACAATTAAGAAGGTAGTGAATTGGAAACTAAACTTATTAATCTAAAGACTCAAATGATCCATATGTCTCTAAACATGTTGCAGTAGACCATAAGGATGGAAAGGTCAAACAATAACATAACCTCTTGGATGAAGTTTGAGTTCTAAAGAAGAAGAATCTGAATGAGAATATAAGCAAAAGTGGGAAATGGGGAACACTATAAGTCCAAACACCCATCAAAGAGAAAACGAAGATTGACTTCAAGCCTTATGTAGTTGAGATTTTCACCCTTAAATTCAATCAATGGTTATAACATCTTGATGTTTATTTAAGTGTGCATGAAATTAGTGAAGAGAAAATAATCTATTTCACTTGGTTAAAGTTAGAATGCCATGCATTAACCTAGGGGGAAAGTTATGTTACCACTCGAATAATTGAGTAGGAACCACTAGTAAATCAATGGGAAACATTAAAGAATCTCATTATGTGGCAATTCTATCCCATTGGATATGAGTAAGAAAGAAAATATAATGGAATCTCTTTCAACAAAGACAAGGACAAACCATGCAAGAGTCCACCATTGACTTTCAAAAATGGGCCATTCAAATTATATCTCCCAATAACAATAATTTTTTAAGTAAATATTTGGGAGAACTACCTAGCAATATCCAAAGACAACTGATGTTTTGAAAATGAAAGTCCATTGATGATGCCGATGTACAAGCAATTGGAGTTTTGATATCAGTGTCCCCTAGTCCACTAGTAACCAAACTAAGTTAATGGGACTGGAATATCTCTGGTAGACTTCAAAGGGAAAAGAAAAGCAAGCCCAAATGATGCCTAGAAAGAAATTCGTAGAGAACCCTTCAAGTCTTAATGAAACCTACAAAGAGAGCCATAGAGATTGCCAAATGGTTAAGGGGACGGAGAACAAAGAGGTCCAAAACCCAGCTCCCAAGGACAAATAATCTGGTAAATCTCTGATGTGTATTGTGACCTTGAGTTTGTTATTATCTAGGGGTTGAGCATAGAGGGAGACTGTACTTATTTTTATCAAGACTCTATTTGTAGGTTGGTCTATTCAATGTCGAGCTTGTATATTCAACACAATTGCAGCTTGTCAACATGGGTTACAAGAAATAGTAAATATCTTGGATTCAAATAGATGAGAGAAATGTTCAAACCCCATGGAAGACATGAGTGGTTGTCAGGATGAGAAACACAAACTTTGTAAAGAATAAAAATGCTCTACTTCTATTTTTACAGCTTGAAGAGAAGGGGTTTAGAAGTAATCATGCACATACTGTGGATGAGAGAAAAAAGGCTTCCATTGGGATAGTTATAATAGACAAGAAGCTTCTCCTTGGCCTAGAAATAAGCTCTCAGATAAACTATATTCTAGTGTCAAAGCTTACCCACCATCTCCATATGCCTCTCAAATTCATCCCTAGTCATCTTGTTAGAATTCTTCAATATCTTCACAGTTACAATCGTTTTGTTCTCCATCAAAGCCTTATAAGTAGTCCCTAGCATGCCTCTCTCCATAATTTCAGCAGATGCATGGAGCAGATCCTCCGAAGTGTACATCTAAGCTTCCCCACGGCAGAACATAAGAACCTGACTCCTTTGCTACTCATGTTGAAGGCTCTTACAATCTGTATTAACATAATACATATCATAACCAATCTCCTCAATCGAAATCTTATCACCTGCATCATTTCAGCCTCATCCGTAGGCTTCTGCTGTCTATACCTCTTTCCATAAAAGCTAATAAGGAACACCATCGAAATCACCCCAACAACGGTTCTCGCAAGAATTCCTGCTATCTTTCCTGGATTTAGCCTTTCATTCCTCTTAAAAATGGCCTAAAATATTGCTCCATTGGCAAGCTTGTAATAATAGGGCATGGAAAAGGGGTCACTACTGTGTTAAGCATGCAGGGCCTGGGCAATGGGCTCCCACAGAGCCCAGGATTTCCTGCAAACGAAGAAGCATTGAACATGGCCATAATTGTAGTAGCTGGCATTCTTCCATAGAGTTGGTCATTAAAAACATTGAATATTTTCATGCCAGACTGATTAAAACTAGGAACAAGGCCCTCAAAATGATTGTTCTCCAACAGAAGAGCATACAGGATGACTCATTGGTCCATCAGAATTTGAAGGGAATGGAGTCTGTGAGTGTTCATTGTCCCTTCGAGCATTCACTATCTAAGACTGAAAAGATTGAGTGACTTGAGGTTCTTTCATGCCATAACTGGACCCATTCCACTCTTCAACATCCCCAGTTTTCCATATTGCTCCACTTCACAACCCTGCTTTGCCAAAATGAAAAAACATGTCGATGGTTACAAACTTATTTCAAAAAGCCAATTATATAGTAAACAATCTACAACCATTACAACAACAACAGATTGAATCTATCATAGACTGTAAAAACCAATCCTGGATATAATAAAATTTGGGTCTTTAAACATTCATCGTATCCTAACAGTGGCATTCCAAACATCTTCGAAAGTCACTTAACATTACATAAAGTCATCCAGAAATTCACGCAGAATTTATCATAACGACAAGATAACTAAATGCATATTGCCACCACATACAAAATAAAGACCCTAAATCGAAATCTAATAAATGCAACCAACCTTTGGGCCGATAAGCTTCACCTTAGGGCCAGGAAGGGAAAAGTCTCGATCACTACTGGTTCTCCGATGCAAAGACAACAATTCAAACAAACTTTGAATCTCCCATAGCTAATTGTTCTCAGATGCAATTGTAACCGTCTCGGATAGCTAATTTTTCTGCGATAGCTAATTTTTCTTAGATGCCACTATAACAGCCTAAACAAACTTTGAAACTCATATTTTGAAGCTCCCACCAAATTACTAAATGCTTAGAGGGAAATTTAAAAACTCAAAATTGTGATCACTAAAAACGCGAGGAAACAAAGAGGGCATCTTAATTTGATGACAAATGGGTAATAAAAAAAATGAAGTAGGTTATAATAAGGAAAATATAACACATTATATGATTTTTAGGTAAATAAAAAAAAATTAGTCATACAAATATTTTAATTATTTTTTTATATTTTTTTTTCTAATTTTTTTTTGCTTTGAAGAGAGCAGCACAAATTTTAAGAAGGAATTTTTTTTTTTGAACGAGTATAAATTTTAAGAAGGAAGAGATCACAGATTAGATTACTTTTAAATAGTTTTTCTTTTATTTATTCATTTTTGTAATTTTGTTTTTCCTTTTCTATATTTTTATGTTTTTTATTGATTTTTATAGTTCTCTTTACTTTCTATGTTGCTAGGAAAATTTAGGCAAATATTCAAAAATATCCCTAAGCTAAAAGCTATCAAAAAACTAATAGATGTTGATGTAGATGCATGGAAATAGGTGTACGTAGTGGGGCATGGCAAAAACGAGGGTTTGGTGGCAGACAACGAACTCGAACCATGGTCTAGGTTATCATTGGTTTCCGGCGATGGCAGCCTGCTCATCGACCTGGACTGACTTCGCTTACTCGTGCCCGACACTGTTTAGACTATCACTTGCTCGCTAACTGGGTGACCACCTCCATTTCAATCCATTCTTTATTTTTTTTCACGGCAACCTGCACTACATTCCCTCTTGACCCAACATTTGTCAGTTGTGCTCTTGGGACGGTTATACATCTACTATCGGTTATCATGGAGGATGACATCGTTGATTACTCCGAGGACCCCTCTCCACTCGACCCCCACTAGACTATCTTCCCCTTGCATCTGTTGGTTATCTCCTCGAATCTTTCGCTTAACATTCCCTCTACCCTATTTGGGTCTTCTAGGGTTCACTCTGTCTCAGAATATCCTGCTTTAACTTCTCTGGCTCTACAGACTCACCATTCTAGATCATCCTCCTCTACCTTTCCGTTTTCTGGTTGCCCAAATGTGGTGGATTTTCCACTTGGAACCAACCTCCCTCCGTTATCCTTAGCCTCTCTTTACTTCATTTATGCCTACCTCGACCTGCCTCATCCCCCATATCCATCGCATCTACCATCATCCTCCTCACTTGCCCTCTCCCACATCCCACCACCTCTGGCATCTCAAGCCTTGTCAGCCCAGCCACTTGAACCTGTGGTCCCATTCCCCCCTCCTCCCTCCCACGACCCTCCCACATCCGGATGTTTTGCTGATTCATCTTCCCCCAAAATCGGTTTGTCTGGGAATCCTGGCTTGGAGGCTGCAGCGAACCTGCCACTATCCCAGTGAGTGAGAACACCCCCCATTCGGCCAGGGCGCCCTGCAAAGCACTTCAAAGGGGTTAAAGTGGGCAATAAATAGATATCCCTCACTTTTGGGGTTGATATACAGATGGGAGAAGTTATGGATACGTTCGACCAAGTTCTGGTTGGTCATGTTCAGGGACGGGCATACTTGGCAATGCGTTTGAAGCAGTGGGTGTTGGAGATTTGGGGTCAGATCCTCACAGAATTGTCGTCAGTGGTAACTCTCTCTCTCGAGGATGGTTCGCATTGCACTTTCAGAGGCCTAAGTTTATCCCATGGGTGTTATCAAAACACTAGCACATTGAATTGGCCTCGGTCCTCCTTAAGCATTGGAGCCCCCTCTTCAATCCTGAGCATGAACACCTTGGGGTTGGACCCATCTGGGTTAGATTACCTAGACTCCCTCTACGTTTTTGGTCAGAAGACATTTTCAAACGGATAGGGAATTCTCTTGGCAGGTATATGGACTTCGATAAATCCTACATGCTGACAGGCAACATGTCCATGGCGCACATTCTGGTCTTCCTTGATACCAGAGAAGGTCTGGAGGAAAGCATGCAGCTGCATTGGTGGGACACTTGCAAGATTCATATATTGGACTATGAGGGAGTCCCTTACTGATGCAGGAGATGTCAAAAAATTGGACACCTCTATAAGGATTGTCCCCTTCTTGCATCCAGCTCGGCTTTGGTCGCTCGGTCTGAACATGCTCCTGCAAATCCAAACATTGATCGATGAGGGAAGGCACCTGCAGGTCAGATGGTTGATCAACCTTTGGACACTCAGGCTGCTCGTGGCACAGACACTCGCAAGGAGCAGTTTCATCCCCCATCCCCACGTATCACCAAATCGCGTGTGGCTATGGCAGCAACTACCTCTGATGTGGGTACTATCTCTAACCCTCCTCCTTTCCATATGATGTCATCTATTTCTTCCCCCAGATTATTTGTTTTTAATGTTGTCTTTGTGCAGTGTCCCCCTATTGTTTGCACTCTGATTACCATTGCAACTATTTACTCCCCCTAGCATCTTTGGGATTGTGGATGTTATCACTTAGAACTAAAATTGATATATGTAACTTTTCATCCTAGCCCGATGACAAAGGTCAGTGTTAGTTTATTTTTTGTTTCAATTTTCTTCCCTTAGAATCTGAAGTTTTGAAGAGTTTTTGAGTCAAGTTGTTCTCAGCTCCCATTGGTTCCCCTCCATCTACCATTGTTTTATAGCCACCTGTTATCTTATGTCAGCCACCGTGTCTTTTTGTAATTTCACAGCGCAATCATGATTAGGCAGTTTCACAGCGCAATCCTGATTAGGCAGTTTCGCAGCGCATCATTCAAATTTAAAACTGACAGCGCTGCGAAATCATGGATTCGTACATTTCGCAGCGAATCTTTCCCGAAATGTCAAATCCGTTAGATGAGTCATAGGCCGTGTCTTCTCATGTCAGCTCATGTACCCCTCTTATCACATTTCACCACTCATTGCCACTATCACCACCACTAGATCTGTTGATACGCATGAATCATCATTTCCAAGAAAGACCACCGTGCATAAAACTTAATGATGGTCGTAAGTCTTGCATGAAATGACAAATCTGCAAGATTACAACTTGAAAGATTTTAAACGGCAAAATTTAAAATTCAACTGCAAAGATAATCAAGCGAGGCTGATAATCAAGCGAGGCTAAATTCAAATAGAAGATGAATCACAATTCCAACTGGAGCTGGTAGTTATTGTTTGCGAAGATTTGGAAGAATCAATGGAGAAAAAGGAGCACAGATCCGGCAAATGTCTAAGGAATGAGCCTGAAGGCTTAGATATAACGCTGAGAAATAAAGAGGTGGAGAAAGCATTTAAAAAGGCTGGGTGCTGGAATTTTTGCAAAAAGTTACAAGGAGGGCACACACAGGTAACTAAAGAATTTGCACTTAACTTCACAGGCTTGAATTCAAAAGTAGCCATGATAGAATTGCAGGTTTCGCCAGAAGTGATATCTACTATGACAGAGATACCACGAGGACAAGAGCAATGGTTTAAAAATTTCAAGTTTGACATGAATCCTTGCAAGGAGTTTTTGAAGGATGAATTTGTAAATGAAGATTTAAGTAAGGCAGTGCCCAGGAGTTATGTCAAAGAATATTATGCTCATTTACTCACCTGCATACAGAAATATCTGACTTGTGAAGGAAGGTATAACAAGGTTTACTCTTACCATTTTAAACTCCTTTTGCATTTCACCAAGAAGGTCTCCATAGACTTACCTTTTTATCTTTTCCGTAGTTTGAGTAAGATGTGTGATAAGGTATAGCTGAGGAAAGAGGATTGTGAAACCTCTTTGTTTCATCATGGTTTGATCAAACTATTGGTTTTAGATGGGCCCCAAAAGGTAGACAGAGATTGGAATTCATTCATTTTTATGGCTGGCTTCAAAAGCCAGACTGGCCTCACTCCTCTACCTGCTAGAGATTCTACAATAGCTGAGCTCCAAACAGAAGCAAGAGCTAAAAGGGTTCCAAATTCACAAGTAAGAAGACAAGTGAAGCCACTCATCATCCAAGATCAACCTCAGCAATCAACTAAGGAAAAAGCTCATGGTAAAAAGACTGTACCTGAAACAAGCACATCTGAAGTAGCCTCAAGGATAAGAACAAGAAGCCAGATGAATAAGGAAAAAGGTAAAGCTGTAGTAGTCGAAGAAAGTCCAGTGTCCAAGGGAAGTTTAAATACCCTATTACAGGCTATTGACTTTGAGCAGTCTCTACCAGTTCAAATTGAGTTGATACAGTCAGAACAAGGAAGCACCAAGAAAGCCAAAGCCTCAAAAAGGCTTAAATTTGATGAGCCAGCTGAAGAGTTTGTTTTTAAACCTAGAAGACCTATGACAAGGAGATTCCAGCAAGTACAGGAAGCACTGTCAAGAACAGAGGAAACAGGGGAAGGGACACAACGTTGGCAAAAGAAAAACACAGGCAAAACAGTCATCACATCTAAAGAAGATAATATAGCAGCCATGAAGAGCCAATTAGAATCAGCTAAGCATGAGATCGCCAAATTGAAGAAAGCTGTTAGAAGACATGCAGTCATACACGCAAACTATTATAAAACTCTATGGAAAGGGAATGAAACTGTAGAAGCCCAGTTGAATTCAGTGGTTGATGGCCATTCACAATTTCACACCTGCACAGTACTAGCAATCAAAGAAGCCAAGTACATCAGAAGGATCAATATGCAACTGAGAGCTGGGAATAAGGTTATGAAGAAACAAATTGAAGATCTGAAGGCACAGCTAAGCCAGCTTAAAGGACCTGCTAAATGAGTTTTCATTTCAAGTAAGATTCTGTTTCAAGAATTTTGATAAGTTTGCTTGATCTTATCTTTCTGAAGAAATCTAAATCCCTATTCAGCCTTTGGAAAGTCTAAAGAAGTTTTTGGCAATCAAGCACTCGGTTAATAAAGGTCTCAGGTTAAAAACAAGCTGTTTTAAATAACTCAGCAGTTTCGTAGCGCGCTATGAAACTGCTGAAAGTGATGATTTCAACATAAATCAAGCAGTTTTGAAGTTGAAGCGGGAATTTTGAAAAGGAAATATATATAAGGCATATAAGGCATCATTTGAAACTATTAACATTAAACCAGGACAAGACAGGAGGAGAAGATATGTATTCGAATCCAATTTTAAATTTTTTGTCATAAAGTGAACATATTTACCACAGTTCAAGATATTTCATAACAGCGTGGTGCCTTCACACATGAAAAGGGTGGCCAGCACATCATGGACGTGGCAATCTGTTCTATTTGGGTAATCAAAGATAAAAGGCATGCTTCTTTGGATTCGAACATTTTGAGGCAAACCAAGGACCGACAAACAGGGGTAGTTTCCTATGTTTCAGGGAAATGGAAAAGATGTGTCATTGAAGATCAAACATGGAGCCTTGAACATCCATTACAGCCAAACTAAAGGGGAGCAGATGTCAAAGAACGAGAACCATTGTAATCAAGACTATTATTAGCATAACACGGTGTTAGAATCCTACTTGATTTAGGTCTCTAAAAACTCCAGTCAACACTTTGTTGCATTTATTAAGTAGTTAGAGTTTAAGAGTTGTCAGTAATAGAAGTAGTTTTCGAATTCCCCTCATGCTGGAGGAGGAATCTCGATCAGTTAGAATAAGAGCTCTATATATAGCTGAAACAGCAATGTAATCAAGGTTGGAAATTTTATGCAAAAGCTTGTATTTGGCCTATGTAAAACTCATTTTCAGTAATACATGCTTGACTTTACTTCTCAGGATTCATGAAGGATTTTTTATGTTCAGAATATGTGATGCTGTCCTTTTCTTAATTCTTACAGTGGTATGGATGTATAATCACTCAGAATTCACTGAATGTGCTCTGACTTCCTGTATACATTTATAAACTATGTGGTCCCATATGAGTTTATGTTCTGAATGTTTAAATGTTGAATGCCCTGACTTCCATGTAAGGTTGAGTTCATTGTTATATTGAGGTGTTGTTGACTCCATAAGCCCAATGGATAGTTGTTTAATGTGTTTCCACCATTCATATTTTTCACAGTTATTCTATAAGAGTTAGCCATCTTATCTTTAATCAAAATCATTAATCCATCAAGAGAGAGCCCTCTCAGGTTGAGGAGGCTAAGCCTCAGCCTAAAGTAGGTTTGAAATAGTTACTTAGAGTCAACCTGACCAGCAGCCTATCAGGGCCTGATTTTGAGATAACAGTGGACTCCCCCTCCCATCCTGCGCCATCTAATGAATCTATTTCAGGACATGGTTATTTCCTTCAGTCTATATCTCGTATACCTTTGGGGGATGGTAGTGGCCTTGGAATTACACCTCATCTTCCTTCTTCCAAGTTGGCCCAGGGTCGACAATATAACATCTCCAAAGCCATTCTTTAGGCTAGTCTAGAAGTGGCATCTAGGAAACAAATCCCCATTGATTAGGTCCTTAGAGCACTGACCTACCCCCCCGAGTTCCCCATGAAGTGGCTCTCTTACAACTGTAGGGGGTTGGCTAGCCCTGCAAATAAATTAGCCTTCTATTGTTTAATGGAATTGGAACTTATGGATATTATATTCTTACAAGAGACCCTTGCGACTGGTATGAAAATTGTTCCCACCCTTGAGGCTATGCTACTTGGATGGCACTTCATTGCATTGGATACTCGTGGGCGATCTAGGGGTTATTTTTGGGGATTGACCTCAGATCCATTAGACTATTAAACTCGTAGGGGGGTGGGTTTCATCGGAGAAGATATTTACTCAATAGAGCTTGGTAGAGAGCTGTGGATTTTCAATGTCTGTGAACCTTGCAACAATGGGCTCAATTTCTTGTAGAAGATTCTAGACATGGAACAATTACATGCTAAGAACATTGTTATTGGCGGGGATCTTAATTTTTCTTTGGGACACGCTGAGTCTTGGGGCATGAATGCTCAACTGAACTCTCTATCAGATGGGATATTACATCTTATGGAGAATCAACTACTGATTGATATCCCCTCGCCCAGCTTAAAGCCCACCTGGAGAAAACGAAGGACCGAGGATGCAGCATTAGCCAGAAGACTAGATTGGTTTCTTGTAAAGGAAGCACTTTTGGAACAATTACCCCTTTATCGACAATGAGTGGGATTCGGGGGGTTATCGGATCATCATCCCATATATCTGGAGATTGCTGGAGGTGTTAGAAAACCTAATGCACCCTTCAAATTCAACTCAACCTGGCTAAATGATGAGAGATATATACAGCTGATTACTCAGACCTGGAAATCCATAGATGCTCAGCAAGGTTTAAGTTTCTCTGAGAATTTTGCAAACAAAATGGAAATCATAACACATAAATCGATTAAATGGGAAAAGAATAAAAGGATCAAAGATGTGATGATACTAAGAGACACTGAACTGGAGATTGAACAATTGAATGGACTTGAGAGTCGTGGATTCACATGTGTTGATGCTAAAGAGCATTTGATCCAGCTTGAGATCAAGCAAAATCAGATCCTGAAAGACAGGGCAGAAACCTGGTGACTCAGAAGTAGGGCCATCTGGTTAAAGGAGGGAGACGAGAATACAAAGTTCTATCATCGTGTTGCAAATGGGCGTAGGGTCATCAACACCATCTGGCATCTCAAGGATGAGCATGGCACACAAGCAAATACCTTTCACAAATTGGCCAACCTTGGTATGTCTCACTTTGGATGTTTATTCAGAGCTCCCCCTGATGCAAACCTTGCTGATATTATCAGGGTAGCTGGACTATTCCCCAGATATGTCGATCAGGATGTCGGTGAAGATCTACTTAATCCTGTAACCATGGGGGAGGTAGAGGCTACTATTAAGTGGTTTAAGAAGGATAAAATTCTTGGACTGGATGGTTGGTCAATTGAATTTTATATTGCATTCTTTGATATAATTGGACATGAGTTATTACAGGTCATCGAAGAATGTCAGACTATTGGGCGAATGTATGATGCCTTCAATTCAACATTTATCGCTCTCATTCCCAAGTCGGATGACCCACAGAGTTTTGATGATTATAGACCCATATCCATGTGTAATTGTATATACAAGATCATTGCAAATCGGCTCAAACCCATCCTATCTGAGCATATATCCTCACAGCAATTTGCATTCCTTGACCATCGACAAATTCATGAAGCAGTGGGCACCACACAAGAAGCACTTCACTCTATCAAATCAAAGAACCTTAAAGGGATGATACTTAAAATTGATTTGGAAAAAGCTGTAGGTTTGAACCCCGTACAGAAATTACCTGCATATGAATTCTAAAACACAGAAAATAAACAATCCGAGAGCATAACACATAAAACACATATACACAGATATTTTCCCCTGGATCCCAAAACCGGGACTACCAACTTGATTTTTCATTATATTCTTTTCAATGTTACAATACATATTTATACATGCCGAAGCATCCAATACCATGGACCGAAAACCATAGGTAGGTTTGCCCAACCTAATATAGGGTCCAAAAAAAAAATCCCCAGGGCGTTGCCCCAGACCCCGTAGAGGGGGGCTACCCGCCCCCCCCCCCCCCCCCCCCCCACCCGGCTGCACAATCGGCACAACAAAGGGGGGCTCCGCCCCCCCTCTAACCCCCTGATTAACTATGTAAGTTAGTCATGGAATGAATATAAAACAACCCAACATTCTCCCACTTGTTGTTTTCTTTCCTCAGGGGGCCACAAGAGAGCTTAGTCATTTTTCTAGCCTTGAAACGCCCATTGTTTCTCTACACCAGGAGAACTTCTTAGATCTCATAGATTTTTTCAATGCATCTGTAGTATTCTTCAAAGTGTCCACCTTTACCAGCAACACCTTTTGTCCTCTATCATATCCCTTACAAAGCGATACTAAACATCAATGTGCTTTGTCTTTGAATGATAAGCAGGGTTCTTTGCCAAGAAAATTGCACTTTTCCTGTCACAGTCTATCCTTATAGCTCCCTGTATTAACCCAATACTTGAACACAATCTCTGCAACCAAACTGCTTCGTTGCTTGCATGAGTGGCTGCCATGTATTATGCCTTTGTAGTTGATAGTGCCATTGCAGATTGTTTCTTACTCATCCAACTGACTGCACCTCCAAATAGGTTAAACACATACCCACTTGTACATCTTCTCTGATCCAAATCTCCAGCCCAGTCTGCATCAACAAAGCCATAGATATCCAAAACTCTATCGAATCCTAGTCTTCCTTGGTAGCACAAACCATAATCACTAGTGCCATGCAAATACCTGAAAACCCGCTTCACTACTGTCTAATGCTCCTTCCCTGGTTTTGACATAAGCCTACTCAATACTCCCACTGCATGTGTAATGTATGGTCTAGTACAGACCATTGCATACATCAGGCTACCGACGGCACTTGCATATGGAACACAGGACATATCCTCTTCCTCTTCTTGTGTCTTGGGACACTGTTCAGCAAATAGCTTTACACCTACAAGAATAGGAACCTTCAACGGTTTACTATCTTGCATATTAAACCTCTACAATATTTTCTCGACATACGTCCTATGGTTTAACCAGAACTTCCTCTTTGCCCGATCTCTTTTAATTTCCATGCCTAAAATACAGTTTGTAGCACCAATATCTTTCATGTCGAATTTGGAGGACAATTGGGTCTTCAAATCCTAGATAATTTCTTTGTCATTTCCAACCAAAAACATATCATCCACATACAAGACCAGATAAATAACATGGTCACCAATTAATTTAAAATACACACAGTGATTTGCTTTGCTTCTAGTGAAGCCAAGTCCCCGTATAAATGTATCAAATTTCTGATACCACATCCTTGGTGATTGTTTTAACCCATACAAAGACTTCTTTAACTTGCATACCAGTTCTTTCTTACCCTTCACTGCAAAGCCTTCAAGTTGCTTCATGTAGATCTCCTCTTCCAGATCCCCGTGAAGAAATGATGTCTTCACATCCATCTGTTCTACCTAAAAATCAAAAGCAGCAGCAACAAATAAAAGTAATCTAATAGAAGTTACCTTGGCAACAGGAGAAAAAATATCACCAAAATCAATTCTCAGCACCTGGGAATAACCTTTTGCTACCAACCGAGTTTTGTATTTCTCCACCTTTCCTTCTGCATTTGTCTTCTTCTTCAACACCCATTTGCTGCCAATGGGTTTCCTTCTAGCCGGCAACTCCACCAGATCCCAAGCCTCATTTTTGTGCAAATATGTCATTTCATCAACCATGGAATCTTTCTAGAGTTTTTCATCCTCTGAATCTACTGCTTCCTTCACAGTACTGGGATCATCATCAGTAATAGATAAAGTAAAATTTGAACAGAAAGAATATGGACTATACCTTTCTAGCTGCCTTCTTTCTCGAACTAATCTTCTGACACCCAGAGTTTGTGGCTCTTCATCTTTTGATTCCTCCTCTGCTATAGAGTTTTATTCTTCCTCCTTTAGCTCAAACTCTACCTTCTCAGGTTCCTTTGGTTGGACGTCATGTTTAATAACATCTTTCACCTCTCTGAACACCACATCTCGGTTGTACACAACCTTCCTTGTTGCTGGGTTCCAAAGATTATAACCCTTTAAACCATTCTTATACCCAATAAAGATGCACTTTTCAGATTTACTATCCAACTTGGTTTGTTTCTCCTTTGGAACATGTACATATGCATCACATCCAAATACCCTCAGATGTGAAAGAGAGGGTTTCTTACCACCCAACACCACTGAGCATGCTTCTTGCCCTTTCCATCAACGTCTTGTTCATTCTTTCTGCAACTCCATTTTGCTTAGGTGTATATGGAGTAGTCTTCTGCCGTTCTATACCACACTTCTTATAGAATTATTCAAATTCCTTACTGCAAAACTCTCCACTGTTATCTGCCCTCAGCACCTTTATCTTCTTCTCTGTTTGGTTTTCCACCAGAGCCTTAAATTCTTTAAACCTGTCAAAGACTTCATATTTCTTCTTAAGGAAATATATCCATGTATTCCTTGAGAAGTCATCTATAAATGATACATAGTACACATACTTACCCAGTGATGGAACCTTCACAGGTCCAAACACATCATTGTGCACAAGCTCTAATATATGTTTCGCCCTCTTACCACCAGAGGGGAAAATCACCCAATTCTGCTTCCCATATACACAATTTTCACAGAAATCAAAATCCAGAGAGCTATTACTCATACCTTCTACCATACCTTTACCATGAAGTATTCAAAGGCCCTTCTCTCCAATATGTCCAAGCCTTTGATGCCACAGCATGGCCTTCTCTCCAGAGACCATTAGATTTTATGTTCCACTTTCAGGATCCACAGAACTATTGCACCCATCAACAACAGTGTTACCTTACATCTTGTACAGAGTTCAAGTACGAACTCCCCACATCAATACCAGTGCTCCTTGAACCATCTTGCAGGTATCCTTCTCGAACACTGTTTTTACACCGCATCTTCCAACTTGCTTACAGAAATCAGATTTCTGACTAATGCAGGAATATGTAGAACACCCGGAAGTGTTCTAACCCTTCCACCTTGCAACTTCAGCTTTACTTTTCCACAACCAATGATTCTATCCTTCCTATCATCCCGTAAGAAGACATCACTACCATCGTATTTATCATACTCGCAGAACCACTCTCTATGGGGAGTGAAGTGAAAGGATGCACCTGAGTCAATCAACCATGCCTCGTGATCTACATGTGTACTTGAAGAAGCCAAGTAAACATCACCACCTTCATCTAAGGTGGTTTTCACCTTTATAGAAGAAGCATCATCGGATCCCTTTCCTTTGTGAGGAGCTTTAGATTTACAGTCCCTTTTGTAGTGCCCTTCCTTTCCGCATTTCCGGCACGCCACCTTTACAGGTTTTCCTGGAGATTTAGATCTCCCTCTAGATTTAGATCTCCCACTCAATGACTTATTTTTGTTTCTGTTCTGGTATCGTCCTCATACAGACAAGGCACCACCATTCTGGCTCTCCATATTTTTCCGTCTCATCTCCTTCATCAACAAGGATGAGACTATTTCATCAAACTGCAAGGCAGTTGCATTGCTACCTATTGTAGTAATCAGACTATCCCATGAATCCGGTATAGAACATAACAAATTAATGCACTTATCTTCATTTGAAACTTTAATATCAACAGATAATAACTGACTTACCACAGTATTAAATGCGTTCAGATGCTCTGTCATCAAGTCTCCATCTTTCATCCTCAGGTTATACAGCTTTTTCCATAGGAATAGTTTATTCACCAGAGACTTAGATTGGTACAAATTCCCAAACTTGTCCCACAAAGCCTTCGTCGTAGCTTCCCCTGATACATTCAGCAATAATGAATCTGAGACACACAATCATATTGTGCTCTTTTCCTTCCGATCCAACTTCTTACACTCTTCATCGAACACTCCCATTGGTTTAGTACCTGGATCTACAGCGATCCACTGATCTTTATCCACCAATAGACCCTCCATCTTGAGTTTCCATAACTCAAAACTATGACCATTAAATTTATCGATCTCTATCTTTCCACCGCTCGCCATCTTCTTTCACCACCAAAATCGATCCCGTAGATCTCCCACTAAACAATGTATCTTATAGAGTTTTGATCAATGGATCTGCATCCTCTTTCTTTCATGTAGAATGAGGATTGAGACAAGGATGTCCACTCTCCCCCCACTCTTCCTATTGATCATGGAAGGCATGAGCTGACTCATCACGGCGGACTGATTGCAGGGTAGACAGAAGGGCATCAAGATCACAAACAGTTGTATTCTCACCCATCTCTTATTTGTTGATGACATTCTTATTTTTTGAATGGATCCCTTGGGGATTCTACAGCTTTTGTTGCTGCATTCTGTTTATTCTTTCATGCTACTGGGATGCACTGCAACAACCAAAAATCTACTCTATCCACTTATGGGTAAGAGAAATAATATTAGAGTGATAATATTTAAAAAATTTAGTCATAGGAGAAATAATATTAGAGTGATAATATTTAAAAAATTTAGTCATAAGAGAAATAATATTAGAGTGGTGTAATATTTAAAAAATTTAGTCATAATGATCCATATGCTTTGATATAAAATAAATTTTAAAAATGTCAAATTTTAAAATCTCTTGTGTAGTTATCTATTGTCAAGTAGAATATCACAATAATTTATGTCGGTAATGGTGTGATCATTTCTTTTATTTTTTTAAAGGAACTTTTTCTAGACCTACACCCCATCAAGCATAAATCATTTTAACATATACCTACTTTTGAAGTAATATAAATCATCCTATGGCTATCCTCAAAAGAATTATCACCCATAGCCTTAGTGATAGTGTAAGGCTCGTGTCAAAGTGGTATGAGCTTCTTATAGGAGTTTGTCAATTTCCCTTTATGCAAGTCCAACCATAACTCATCACCAACCTAAAACTTATGTCAAACCCAATGGATTGTGTATCTACTTGTACTTGGAGTTGGCAAATTTCTACAAAATATCATGAATTCATTGTTGAATTTGTCGGATACGTTCCTCAAAATTGGTTTCTTTACTCATCTTGTTCCAAGTATAGGAGGTACCTTCATGTGCTATACCATGAATGTAGCTACATCAATTTGTGCCAATTGTTGGGACCCCAAGCACACCTAAAAAGGCTTATGGCAATAGAAATATGAAGAGTTATGTCAAATTTATGTTGAAAATATGGAAGGATTCCAACACGTGTATGTGGATGCTCGGAATTGTATACTCTAAAGACATATATATTAATCCTATTGACTACTACTTTCTATTTATCAATCTAGGGATGGAAGGTAGTGGATTTGGTTAAGCTTGATGTCCATCATGGACCAAAGGTTAAACCTAAAAATACTAAGGAACCTATTATACCTATCAAGAAATATGGCATTTGGAAACCCAAAGTGAACCAAAATATGCTCGAAGAAGAACTTATGAGTGGATTTTGTTGTGACGATCTTCTTACAAGGTGCCAAAAATCCCATCCTAAGGAAGCAATCAAAAACAACAAAACACATTTGTTACCATGATCGATTGAGGGAAAACATGACATAAAATCCAGGGCACTAACTCCCGAGGATTATCTAGAGTAGGCAAAGGCTTACAATTGGTGTGGATGGTCATTTCCTTTGGTAAAATATAATTCTTCCACTGCTTACAGGCTTTGTTAATATAATGTAGCTTGTTGTCATAGGTTGGGTATCTTTGAAACCCAACATAGTGTGTTTGGCTGTGATAGACCATTGAATGTTTGTGTCGTGTTGGCACTACATCGACAACATGAATGATTGGCTCATAGGGTCCCTATTGTGTATCCATTCATCGAATAATGGTGTTGGAGATAATATTGTTTCCATAAAGGAGAGAACCAGAAATAGGCTCATGAACACCATCAATATCTACTGGAGGGGTTGCAATTAAAGCAATAATGAATACAAAAGTTGTGTTCAATAGGATAGGGATCATCAAGATGTTTATCCATCCAATGTAAAGATGGTTTTTAGTGTTACTGATCTTGTCACACAAAAGACCCCATAAATTTGTGCTTTTGGATTCCCCCAAGATTCCATAAGTAATCCAAAGTGAGAGGATTCGTTGATAAGGTGACAATGCCAACAACCTTGAGTTGACCCAAAGTGACACCTTGTGAGTCTTGCACAATGAGGGTGCCAATTTGAGCATCAAAAGGAGGCACAATTGCACAAGTGGTAACATATCACATTTAGGGCACTTTGCCACAAATCTTTGTGTGTTTTTCCATTGAGGGTACCTTTAACATTTCCTAAGGCACAAATTACATATTTGGAGGAATTTTGGATGACTTGTCACATTCCCCTAGCTTCATGAATGAAGAGGTTCTCCTATCCTTTAAGAATATTTTGGAGAATTTCATGGCATAGTCAAGGGTCACATGTATAAAAGAATAACGCCATAGTCAAGAATATGAAAATTGGCATTTGTATCACGTGGCGTAAAGGAGGACATAGGTGAAGAGTACTCCATTTAGAAACATCTAAAAGCTTGTTTATGTCCTCTTTCCAAAGAAGAGAAGATACCTTGTGAAAAAAGGCCCAAATTGCCAACGGAGGAAGATTAGGGTAAGGGTTACTTTTTCTTTCACATGTTGAGAGACATTATGTATTTTAAGGCATGTTTTGTTGTTGAGTTCACATATTTGGAAGCACAATTGCACAAGTAGAAACATCTCACATTTAGGGCACTTGGCTACAAATTTGTATGCATGTTTTCTATTAAGGGTATCTTTTACATTCCCTAAGGCACAAATCAAATATTTCACTGGCTTCACACATGAAGAGGAGTTCCCATCATTTAAGAATGTTTTGGAGGGTTTTCATGGCATAGTCAAGGGTCACATTTACAAAAGAATAACTCCCAAGTCAAGAAGATGTAAACTATGTTTCCAAGGGATTGTTAGATGTGGCAGGTGTTATGGCATGTCAAGATGTAAACTATGTTGCTTAGTTGTTTTATGGCCATGGTTAGATGTGAGCCTTGACTTGGTAACTTGTAACTTGTTAAGTGAGATAAGTTGAAATTGGACATGAGTAGCCTAAGATGAGTTATATTCAGTTCTTAGGTGAACAAGGCACAATCTAGTTGTAGTAACCGTAACTTGGTCAGGTTGTTGTAGTTGAGGCAAGACTTGGTTGGGTTCCCAAGTCCCAAAAAAAGTAAGGGTAGTTGTGAGGGCATGATAATTAAGGAGTTTCGGGGTGTGCCAAGGAATGAAAAGGCATGCTAACACATGCCAGACAATTTCAATGCATGTTGAGGAGCATTAGGGAGTGCCAAAACATCATAAGGGAGAACTAGGTCAAAATGCATGGAAATGGACGAATAAGAGCGTGTGCCAAGGAGTGTCAATTGATTCCAAGTGTCTCAAGGATAAAGTGTGTTAGGAGAAGGTCAGAATAATACTTGTAGGAGGCAATCCTATGGTTATAATAAGGGGTTGGACAAAGCAGTTTCAGACAAAGGGAGACTTTGGGTTGGGCACAACATTTGTTTTCCCAATGACTTGGTTGGGTTCCCAAGTTGCAAAAAAAGTAAGGCTATCTACGAGGGAATGAAAGTTAGGGAGTACGAAGGTGTGTCGGGGAATGTCAGGAAGTACTAGCACATGCTAGATAGTTCCAAGGTATTATAGGCATGCCAAGATGTGTCATGTGCCAGGGTGTGGCGTGAACGCATGCTAGGGAGTGTGAGGATGAAGTGCCAGGGAAACACAAGGGAGCACTAATTTCAAATGCATGGAAATGAAGTGTCAGTGAGTTCCAGGTGTGCTAAGGAGGGAGTGACAAGGTATGATAGGTAGTTCCAAGGCATGATAGAATGCTAGGTAAGCATACCAAGATGTGTCAAGTGCCAAGGTGTGCCAATGTGTGCTAAGGAGTGTTAGGGAGTACCAGGGAAACACAAGGGAGCACTAGGTAAAAATGCATGGAAATGAATGAATAAGAGTGTGTGATAGGGAGTGTCAGCGAGTTCCAGGTGTGTTAAGGAGGGAGTGACATGGTATGATAGGCAACGCTAAGTCATGCTAGAGTGTCAGGGCGGCATGCGTCCAAGATGTGCCAGGTGCTAGGGTGTGCAAAATGGGTATTGGCACCAACACTAGGTGCCAATAGGTGCCAAGTGCCAAGTGTCAATGCAATATTCTAAGTGCCAAATCTTCCTTCATTTCTTCTCATCTAGTTTCCAATAATTGATCTCAAATAAATTTAATATTAAACCATGCCAGAGCATACCAAGTCATCTCAACACATGCCAAACATGCTAAGACTTTCCAAGTGCCAATGTGCGTCAGGGAGTGTGATGCATGATATGAAGTGGAAAATCATATTGAAGAGTGTTAAGGTGTGCTAGAGAGTGCCAATGCATGCTGAGGAGTGTTAGGGAGTACTAGGACAACACAAGGGAGCACTAGGTCAAAATTCATGGAAGTGAATGAATATGAGGGTGTGTCGGGGAGTGTCAATGAGTGCTAGCTGTCATGCCAAGGAGGGAGTGACAAGGTATGCTAAGCACGGGTAAGGCATGCCAGGGAATATTAGGGAATGTCAAGAAGTGCTAGAGTGTGCTAGGTAGTTCCGGGGTGTGCTAACATGTGTGAAATAGTGCCAAGGCATGCCAGGTGCTAAGACATGCTAGGATGTGCAGGGTGCCAGAGTATGCCAATATGCGTCAAGGATTTTCAAGGCAACAAAAGGAATAACCAAGCTAAAATGCAAGGAAATGAACACATAAGAGGGTTAATAAGTCGAGACTTTATCTTTTTCAAAATGGGCATGCTAGGCACACTAATAATATGTTCCAATACATGCCAAGTGCCAATGTGTGCCAAGTGATAATGTTTGTCAATGCAATATTATGCCAAGGTGTTTGAGGGCATGCTAGGGACTACAGGGCATGCCAACACATGATAGGGGAGTGCTATGCTATGCTAGCTAAGTATCTTATTTGTGGATTTAGGCCTAGCCCAAAGGAACCTAGCTATAATAGCATCAATTCTTTTGGTCTAAATTTATTGAGGGGGGAAAGATATTGAGGCTTGAGCCCTCTAATTGCAATGAAATCACCTCCTCCCCATTTGTCATGAAATGCTTTGAAGATGTCAATTGTTTAGGGTTTTTTCAAAGAGTGCAGGAAGTAGGTTACCATGAGCATCTCACAGGTATATTTGCCCTCACCTTGAAGGAAGACAAGATCACCATTGCAGGGATTGATTTCATGTTTTCAGTGGATGCCATCTCTCAAGCTACAGGAATACCAAACCATGGTGAAAACAGGTTCAAAGGCATGAACCTAGACTTAGAAGAGTACAAACCCTACTTGAAATCACAATACAAATGAGCTCACTCACATATTTTCCCATTCAGATACTCGTTGGAGAGATATGCGCCATTAATGAAGGCTTTCATGAAGTTCTTCACATGTGAGGGCATATTTTTTAGGCTATATGAATACCACATAAGACTACTCATGCACTTTACAGCTACCAAGTCTCTAAATTTGTCTAGTTACTTGTATAGGAGCCTAACCAAAATGTCTAAAAGGGTGCAATTGAAAGGAAAAGTGCATTATCCCAACCTCTTTCACCATAGCCTGATAAAGGTTATAGTACTCCATCAGTTGAAAGAGAATAACATGACATGGGACACCTTCATTGAGGCAGCCTTGAAAACACATATAACCACTTCACCAAGCCAGCACCAAACCATGTCAGTGCAAACATGATGAGCCTAAATTTTCCAAAACCCACCTAAGCCTAGCTATCTAGACTAAAATCCTTTACATTCCAGTCATCTCTTGGTTGTGATTTCATAGAGAGAGCCCTCTCTAGTTTGGTAGGGCTAGCTACCAAACTAAAATCTTGGTCTATGGTTACCTCCGTCGATCTCCTCATTAGCTTGGGACATTGTGGAGGATAATAGAGGGCATGAAAACTAGGGAGTGCCAAGGTGTTCTAGTGAATGTAAGGTTCCCAAGTCATGGAAAAATGTAATGCTAGTTGTGAGGTCATGACTACCAAGGTGTGTTAGGGAATGTTAGGGCATGCTAACATGTGCCAGATAGTACAAGGACATGTCAAACAAGCTAAGATGTGCCAAGCGCTAAGGAATGCCAAGATGTACAAGGGTGTGACAATGCATGCCAGGGACTTTCAAGGCAACAAAAGGGAGGAACAAGTTAAACTACAAGGAAATGAGCACATAATAGGGTTAATAAGTCATCAATTTACCTTTTCCATGAGGGGCATGCTAGGCAGACCAATACTAGGTGCCAAGTGCCAAGTGTCAATGCATTCTAAGTGCCAAATCTTCCTCTGTTTCTTCTCATCTAGTTTCCAATAATTGATCTCAAATAAATTTAATATTAAACGATGCCAAAGCATACCAAGTCATCTCAACTCATGCCAAACATGCTAAGACTTTCCAAGTGCCAACACGTGCCAAGTGCCAATGTGCATCAGGGAGTGTGATGTGTGCTATGAAATGGCAGAGCATATCAAAGAGTGCTAAGGTGTGCTAGAGAGTGCCAATGCATGCTGAGGAGTGTTAGGGAGTACTAGGACAACACAAGGGAGCACTAGGTCAAAATTCATGGAAGTGAATGAATATGAGGGTGTGTTAGGGTGTTAATGAGTGTTAGTTGTCATGCCAAGGAGGGAGTGACAAGGTATGCTAAGCACGGGTAAGGCATGCTAGGGAATATCAGGGAATGTTAAGAAGTGCTAGAGTGTGCTAGGTAGTTCTGGGGTGTGCTAACATGTGCCAAATAGTGCCAAGGCATGGCAGGTGCTAAGACATGCTAGGATGTGCATGGTGCCAAAGTATGCCAATATGCGTCAAGGAGTTTCAAGGAAACAAAAGGAATAACTAAGCTAAAATGCAAGGAAATGAACACATAAGAGGGTTAATAAGTCAGGACTTTATCTTTTTCAAAAGGGGCATGCTAGGCAAACTAATAATATGTTCCAATACATGCCAAGTGCTAATGTTTGTCAATGGAATATTATGCCAAGGTGTTCCAAGGCATGCTAGGGACTACAAGTCATGCCAACACATGATAGGGGAGTTCTATGCTATGCTAGGGCATGCCAACATGTGCTTGGGCATCCTACTCATGGCAAGATGTTCTAGGTACAAAGATGTTCCAGGTACAAAGATGTTCCAAGACATGGGAGGTGCCAAGGAATGTTAGTGTACTGTTCCAAAGCATGTTAAGGTGTGCCATGAGTGTTGAGGAGTGATAGGTCTCTCTCATTAATAGAATTGACAGAGCTTGATTATGTATTAAATAATATAGTTCCTACACACACTAGTGGAACTTTATTTAAAGGAAATTTGCTAGATAATAAACCTAATAGAGATGAATCATGTGTTGACTCGTAGGAAAACTATATTCTTATGACTTGAGGGAAATGATACACACTAATTACTTCTTAACAAATTGACTGACTATTATAACCACTATGACCTTGGACACATAATGAAAAAGATTCCACAACAATGGTATTTAATCATTATCTTTTGACAAAAAATATAGTAATAGGTACATAGCGTCATCAAAAACTCATTGGAATGATCAATGATGACGAACATTTTTTGACCGTCACCAAAAGTAACCAAAAAGAGCATTGGTGAGGGTCAATAAAATATCGTCACTAGAAGTGTCACTAATGAGAGAATTGGTGATGGGCCTTTAACGACCCTCACCAAAAGTGTCACCAAAGAGATAATTAGTGACGGGCCTTTAACGACCCTCACCACAAGTGTCATTGAAAATGGCTTTGGTGACAAACCTTAAAGGACCATCACTATATACACTTACAACAACGATTTTTTAAAGACTGTCACCATATGCGACATTGGTGACGAACCTTAAAGGTCCGTCACAGACATGAAGCGTCATCAAAAACTCATTGGAATGATCAATGATGACAAACATTTATTGACAGTCACCAAAAGTAACTAAAAATATCATTGGTGACAGTCAATAAAAGATCGTCACCAGAAGTGCCATCAAAGAGAAAATTAGTGGTGGGCCCTTAACGACCCTCACCAAAAGTGTCACCAAAGAGAGAATTAGTGATGGGCCTTTAACGACCCTCACCAAAAGTGTCATTGAAAATGTCTTTGGTGACAAACCTTAAAGGGCCATCACTATATACACTTACAACAATGCTTTTTTAAAGACCGTCACCATATGCGACACTGGTGGCGGACCTTAAAGGTTTGTCATAGGCAGGACCCTCACCAATGACCTTTTTTCTTGTAGTGGACCCTTGTCGGGCAACCTAGCTATCAATGTGGGACAAGCCTCCCTCTCATGATCAAACAAGGTACAATACAGACATGATGGACGCGTTTGATTCGTACAATCATGGGCATAATGTCCTGGCCCCCCGCAATTGTAACATATCAGCTGTCTGCAACCTCTCCCAAGTCCTCCTCCACCTCGGCCTCATCCACGCCCCTGAAATCTGGTTCGTGCCACTCCTGCATACTGGTCAAGGGGTCGTGTTTTGACCTGAAATCTATAGGTGGGAGTCCTATCCATCATCAACTCATAACTTCTGCAGGTGCACTCATTGTGTCCAACTGATCTACAAAAGTTACAGAACAATTGTTGTGAATTCTGTGTGTACTTTTGTAACAAATGGCAGTTGTCCGTAGCTTGCTTTCCTCCTATTTGACAAATTTCGCACCACAAAGCAAGCGCCACGCTAGGTCCTTCTTGTGCCTCTGGTCTTAACGAAATCAGTCCTCCTCCCGTGAGGTAATTCACGAACACTAGGTAGTGGTCCTTGTCGTGACCCTGACCCTTACATTTAACACACCATACCTCTTTGTGCACTTCTGGCCGAGTTGTCCTCTCCTGTTTCAGACTCTACATCTCAAGGCATAATTTTTTCAATTGCACGTGGATCTGCTGAACTCCCAAGTTAGGATCCTGTATCGGGTTCTCATGCAAGCTCATCGTGATCTCCAAGGCCTCTGCTTAAGTTGTTAACCTCTGTTATGACAGCGCATTCCTCAAATGTGACATTAGCGATGCTACAAACCATTCACGGTGTTGTTCATCCATCAAAGTCATATTAGCTTCATGAATCGTGCATTTTAGTCTTTGATCCAATTCCCAAGGGGTCTCGCCTGATAGCATTGTGATCTCTTTGAACCCAATGATCGACTACACCTCTGACTTTGGCCTGCTAAATTCTTTGTTCAACGCAATTTGGATATTCATGATCCCTACATTCAAATTGTCATTAGAATGCTTAATATACCAGGTCAACACGCAGTCCTGCAGGGCGCTAACTAGCGTTGCTTTACTTATATTATCATCTGTGACTCCCTGTGCTTCCCATATAGCCCTTATCACGAACCAAAACTAGTCTGGATCTTCATTTCCTACTCCCTTGAACACCGGCAACTTTATCGCGCTTTCCATATTGACTCGTGGTGGTGGCGGAGGTGGTATGGGCGAAGATGGGGGTGAAGGCAGTGAAGTTGGTGGTGGTGTGGGTGGGGGTGGTATGCATGAAATCCTTTGCCTTATCAAATTGATCGCACTCCTCAGTGAGACCTTTGCGAGCTCTTCCTCGTCCCCTCGCGGAGGTGAAATCAAGGGGCTATTCTCGGGTCCCTTACTTCCTTCGTTTCTGTAGGTTTTTCCACTTCGCATAGCTCTGAACATCAAGGTAATTGCATAACCCTCTTTTCACACAATAACATTTTAATCCAAGTATTCAGAGACTTTACGTACTTACCTCGTGGTCCTTTGAGAAAGCGTCGCTCTGCCTCACTATAGCTAACTGAAGTATCTACCGCGAACTCAGTAATGAATCCTCCTATAATCTGATCGAGCCAGTGATCAATAGCGCACACGATCTTATCCTCCGATACTTCCAATCTGCATACCAACTCTGGGGTCCACACAATAGGATTGTCAAGTTTCCACCTTCCTTGGCTATCTGCTAGCTTCGCGATCCACTCGTACAACTCAGTAGGGAAATATGCAAAGAAAATTTTGTGGATCTCCATGTATAGGTAGCAGTCTAACCACTTTTCCTTTGATAGTCGTGGATTCCTGTTCTCCTACGTTGTGAACTCGTGAATTCTCCTATCCAACCAACCTTCAATTTCTTTCTTAGTTGGATTCCAATGATACGACATCAGACATCTCTATGTAGATTCTAGTCCCAGCAACGAAACCATTTGTTGGCTTGATGGGGCCTGACCCAGGTTCAGAGTTAATTAGCCAAACAAATCCCTGTACTACTGGCCCTTTCAGCAACAGCCCGTGGAGCGCAGACTGAGGTCTCACCCGAAGCAGTATGGGGGGATGCTAGAACCAAGTTTCCACACCCTTGAGATGTCTAAGGGGTTGATTTAGTCCAACTGTGAATACCTTCGTGCAGGTCACTTCGCACACTTTCCTGACCTGTGAGGCCTTCGCGCCCTGTTATACTCAACTTCGCGCAGCCCTAACCAGGGGCTGAGGAGCTTCGCGCTGCTAAAGCAGCGATCTGCGCTAGTTCCCCAAGTCACACTGCGGATCTTACTTATCTTCTTATAACAGTTAGTTATCTTCGCGTAAACATATACCTTATATTATATTCACTTATTCAGCACATTCATATAAGTTCGCGCAGCAAATAAACAGTAAACTTGAAATTTATACCCAATATACTTCAATGCATAAAACAGGAAAAGATACACAGAAATATTGTAAAACTTCTCTTTATTAATGCTTCAATCAGTTACAGACTCAACCCGCCCTGCGCACTCAGTTGCAGGGGTCCGCGCACTCAGTTGCGGACTACTAGGCCTTTGCGCACTCAGCTGCAGAGCCTTCTCCTACTCTACGACCCAAAGACTCGACTTTCCACTTAGACTCAATGCTTCATCATTAGATATTCTATGTTCTACTATCTGGTTGATTTCTTTACAGTTAGAGCCTCGCTCTATTTATACAATCCCATGGTCCACTGACCATGGGTAGAACTTTCAAGCTGACACTACATTTTACAACAGTAAGGGCGGACAACCCTATGACTCAATTACAACTTCGCGCTCTGCGCCCATAAATCACGGAGCCTTTACATCAGACTTAGTCAAAACTTGGGCTTTAAGCCCCAAAACTTGCCTTTGGGGGATCCCACGCCCAATAGTTTGGTATGACATATATTCTAGCATTTTGTTTTTCACCTACTCAAAATATTTTCAAATTGTCTTGCAGGCAGGTGTCAACAAGCTTGTTGATATTGTCGAAGTCACTGTTGGATCAAAGGGTAGAAATGTTGTTTCAGAGAGAAAGTATGGTTCTCCAAAGATTGTCAATGATGGTGTGACAATAGCTAAGGAGGTAAATTGTAGATGTGGGTTGTAAATTTTTTATGTTCTATATTAGTTTTCCTTGCCTAAATGTCTTACTGTCTTAGACCTGGAAGGAAAAATTCTCACAGGTCATAGACAACATATTTATCTTTTGAGGATGTACCTAGTGTATGGAGTAGCCATAGAAGAGTAATGAATGACACTTTAAACAGTTGAAAAAAGATACTTGTGTGCCAGATGTTGAAGAGTCAAGTTAAATTGTCATTTCTAGTCTAGTTAATGCATTTAAATGTTGCACCTTGCTTCTGACAGGTTGAATTAGAGGACCCAGTTGAAAATATTGGGGCCAAGTTGGTAAGACAGGCTGCAGCAAAGACAAATGATTTAGCAGGTGATGGAACTACCACATCTGTTGTACTTGTGCAAGGTTTAATAGTTGAAGGTGTAAAGGTAATTTATTTGTCCCTATTACTGGCTTAAGTATTTATTCATTTTTATTGGCCCTTTTGGTGGTTGTTGTTTAGTTATTTATTTTGTGAATTTTCAAGGCTTCACGAGGATCAAGATAGTATTTGAGTGGAAAAATAGCCTTGTTGAAGATGAAATTGTGATCGTGTTATCAATTGGTATGACCTAGCTAGGAAAAACTCGACAGAGAAATCTAGCTTGTATTTTTAAAGATTTGTGGATAAGAATTTGAATCATAAGCCTATTCAGTTTGTTGCAGCTCGAGAAAATCCTATTCAAATTCAAGGGGAACTGACAAGATATTAAAGGATCTTGTTTTTGAACTCAAGAATTTGTCAAAGGAGGTAAATGCACACATTTGAGCCAGTTTTAGTATATGGTTGAGGTGCACTTTCATTAGGGGAATAGTTGATTTAAAATTGTCAGCTAGAGTTTCTTGAAGACTACAGGGTAGAATTTTTAGGAGTTACTTTTCAAACATTTGGGAAAAATGTTATCTGTAAGGGAGTACACATGTTGAAACTTAACACCCTGTAATTGGCATTATTCTCCAGGTTGAAGATAGTGAATTAACTGATGTTGTTGCAGTAAGTGTTGGTAATAACTATGAAATAGGAAACATGATAGCAGAGGCAAGTAAAGTTGGAAGGAAAGGTGTTGTGACACTCGAAGAGGGAAAAAGTGCATAAAACAATCTGTATGTTGTAGAGGGAATGCAATTTGATCGTGGATATATTTCTCCGTACTTTGTGACAGACAGTGAGAAGATGTCCGTAGAGTATGAAAATTGCAAGGTAATTGATGTGAATGAAATATTCTTGTTTTTTTTGTTGTGCTACTACTTGTTATTGCTCCTTGTAATGAAAATAGAATGGATAGAAATCATGTGTAACATTTTTAGAATAAAATCTCATCTTAGTTGCAGAATTATTTCCCAATTACCTCCATCTATCATATATTCATGGCACATCCTTCTGGTTCAATATAGGTTGGTGCTAGTTTTGTATGGAATTTTAAATTATGTGCCTTATGAACCTTCTATTATTTTTGGAATCTGTACAATATTTGATTTAGAATACTGATCTAGTAATTAGAAAGAAATATGACCACTACTAAGCATGTGAAGAGGGTTGCTAAATTTCTATTTATTTTCGCTTGCATTTTGAAATTCAGCGATCAGTAAATGAACTTGCATCTTTACATTTTCTTATAATTTGCAACTATTATTGGTTGACAAAAAGATCACAACTGCAAGAGACTTGATTATAATATTAGAAGAGGCCATTCATGGCGGGTATCCCATCTTGATCATTTCCGAGGACATTGAACAAGAAGCCTTGGCTACTCTTGTCGTGAACAAACTTTGTGGTGCATTGAATGTTGGTGCTTTGAAAGCTCCTAGATTCGGAGAGTGGAAAAGCCAATATTTGGATGACATTGCTATATTCACTGGAGTTATTTTTCAAGTTTAGCTACATTAAGGACTTACATGCACTAAGAGATTAAGTACAAAGTTTGGTGTGTATATAAGCAGTGTTATATCATTTTTCGTGGAAACAATCTTTATTTGGTAATGGGTTTGCTCTACAAGTTCAACTTTTCATGTTAATAGGATAAATTCTCACTGAGTGAGATGTATTGAGAATAAAATATCTCCACCGTGTCTATAGTCACAGGTTTCTAATATCTTATGTAGATATTGTTTTGTTTATTCTTTCTCTGTGTAGGCACTGTTATCAAGGATGAAGTTGGATTTGCCCTTGGATAAAGTTGGAAGTAAGGTTCTAGGTACTGTTGCCAAGGTGGTACTTACCAAGGATTCAACAACAATAGTTGGTGATCAGAGCACTCAAAAAGGGGTTAATAAAGAGTGTCTCAAATTAGAAGCTTGATAGAGGCATGTTATTTCTCTATAACTTAAAAATAGGTTTCTTTATGCAAATCGAGGCTTGAAATTATTGTCTTGTTTTCTCTGTATAGCCACCATATATAGTAAAGTGGCCATCACCTTGTTGGGAGGGATCTCCTCATTAATATCATTCATGATGATGGTATTAATCTCAAATTTTATTTGTGAGTTGTCAAGGCAGGAGTGTAGAGATAAACAATTTTGATGCATGGTTTATAATTTGAATATATGCACCTCTGAAGGAACATACAACAATAATTACAGACATTAAATTTAAATAACTTACGGTTGCTTTAATATCAGAATATGTTTGGCTTGATAGTTAACTTCCCTATCAACCTATTTTATAAAATGTTTTCACCAATGATATCATTCTCATTTTCTTTGCAGGTTGCAAAACAAGACTACGAAAAAGAAAATTTGAATGAAAGAATTACCAAGATTTCTGGTGGAGTTGCTGTTATCCATGTAAAGTTTGGCATGCTGAATTCATGGTAGCTATTTGAAACAATTCCTTGTTATTACCATTATAGCAATCTAAATCTAGTTGGTGGATGTTGGTGACTGCATTTCAATGTATATTTGTCTAAAGTAAGAATGGATGGTATATAATAGTGTAAATAATTGTTGATAGGTGGGAGCACAAACAAAGACAAAGTTGAAGGAAAAGAATTTAAGAGTGGAATATGCCTTAAATGCAACAAAGGTATGCATGCATAACATTATGCATAATCAATTATGGAATCTAATTCATATTTGCAAAAACATGTTGTGATATGAAATAAAGGTGAATAATGAATGTTAATTGAATCTTTTCATGCATGGAGCTGTTATTATATCATAGGGGTATAGGAAATAAGTTCTTGCAGCTTGGACTTATTTGGAGTGAGGCTTTCAACTGTTGCTATGTGGGATTGGTGTTTGCAACAGTTTCAAGCTAAGCATCATGTCCAACAACATAAGGATCTAATTTTCTAGTAATTAACAGTGGTCGGGAGGATGTATTATGTTTCATGTTAGTTTTCCTAGTTAAGCACAATGTTGGTCTTTGGAATAGATCTCACATTCCTATTTATGGTCAAAGTATGGTGGAGAGAGGGTCAATTGCCCAAGAATGAGAGAGTGCTTGGTTTGATTGATTTGGCTACTTGGAACTTGGAAGTGTATCCTTGCTATGAAATCATTTGGAGGGGAATGCCCTTGTAGGGGTTATTACAACATCGATTTTCTTTAGTGTAGCATGTTGGCAAGGTGTTGGTAGTCTTTCTTCTTCCCACCTATTACAGGTCTCTTGTTCTTTATATTCAAAAGTGTTTGGACGATAATCAACGTTTTGTCTAAAAGAAAACTAGAGAATAACATATTGAGTGTGCCTTATTAACTAGATCATATCTAATTTTGGGTTATAGAAAATTATGATTTTAAATATAGAATAATTAGCATAATTTGTTAAATAATTTGGTGAGTGGATAGTGCAGTTTCAGAGAAAATGCTTAAAATAGTCATTTGGTGATAAAGAGCCCCATAAGATTTTCTCTGGCAAGGTTCACTAGTTTCTAGGACACATTCATGATAGTCTATCTACATCCTTAGGTAAACTTCTTTGTTAGCATGAAACAAAAGGACCAGAAAACAGACGCAGAAATTCCTAATCCAATTCTTTTGACTACCAGTGTGAATAGAAATTAGTATAGGAAGAAATTCAAAGTTATTTTTAGTGGTGATTTTAGTGCATTGACACATACTTTGTGCTTTCATATATATTCTAAAGTTCAAATTAAATGGAGTGTTGCTTTTGTAAATCTGAAATTCTCCCATATGTATGCATGAATTTTTAATTGCGAGAGCCTCCCATTGTTAGTTATGTACTCTGTTTGAGTTCAGTGTTTGTGTCCCTGTTGGCTGTTATTATTGGAGGAATGGCACATATTATTACAGGGCTGCATTAGCTTCACTAATTTTAGTCTTAAGAAGAAAATAATTTTATCTCCTATTTGACTCGCCCAACTTGATAGCCCTACAACTAGCTTTTTCATATTTTATTTCAAGTGAAGGAGATGTAAGACTTTGTTATTTGGTCTCTTTGGTGTCATCCCTTTTATAATTGTATATAATCAATTATAATTAATTGTTAATTGGCTTCGACTTCAATGATCAGAATTTTTCCTCCACATAAACTTGAATTCCCACTATGACTTGGAAGGTCTTCACCAACACCTCTTTCCCTAAAGCAAAAATCTCAACACTCAACCTTGATTTGCTAAGTAAAATGTGCATCTTCTCCGAGAGTTTTCATTTTCCTTTTAAGTTGAAGTCGAACAATAAATATCGCTACTAAGTTTTCTCAATGGATGGTGTCAATCCCTGTGGATCTGTTTATCCACTAAAGAGTATAGTTCTTTTAAAAGTTTAAATATGTTCAGATTTTATGAAATTTTAGGTTTCCCTTAAAATATATATTTGAGTTCATTAAATTTTTCAAAATGCAAAGATGTCTCCTAAAACATATAGAACTAACTGATTAAATTCCCACTCTAATCCATGTATAACAAGAATACATAAAAAGTATATCACAACGAAATTTATAGTGGAGAAGACACCCAACAATGATAAAAATTCGACTCACAAGTTCAAAAAGCTTGCGATAACAGTCCAATAGTATCCCAATAGAATACGTATGTGATTTACACAAATAAATCTTCTGACAATAGTCTAGCGGTATCCCAATAGAATGCATCAATATGGGATTTTCATATAAAATTTAACAGGTAAGCACGTTTACTTCAGACTATGAACTCAAAATGTAATGCCAATTAGGAACTTATCAAAACTACAAGCAATCTAAGCAACAATGTTGCAGAGCCCACTAATAAGACTCCAGGGAATTTACAGACACCTTTAGAATAATTGGATGACTGGATTTTAGAAATGCTGATAATGGAAATGGGACATGAGTGATATGTCTATTATTTTCACAAAATAAAGCAAAACATTACAAAGGATCCTTGTATGGAATAAGGACTTCATATTACAAAACATGCCTATTACTGTCATATAAATAACAAAGGATTCTTGTATGGAAGAGAATTGGCCATTTACATTTTACATTCACGGACTTCACTTTAGGATTCTTGATAGATGGATATATTTACAAAAGGAGATAATTTAGGGAAAGAGTTGTTGGTGAAGACCTTCCAAGTCATAGTGGGAACTCGGGTTTATGTGGAGGAAAAATTATGATCATTGAAGTTGAAGCCAATTAACAATTAAGTATAATTGTTCAAATACAACTACAAAGGGATGACACCAAAGAGATCAAATAGAAAATTCTTACATCCACTTCACTTGGAATAAAATATGAAAAAGCTGGTTGCAGGGCTATCAAGTTGGGCGAGACAAATAGGAGATAAAATCATTTTCGACTTAAGATTAAAATTACTGAAGCTAATGCAGCCCTGTAATAATATGCTCCATTCCACCAATAACAACAACCAACAAGGCCGCCAAAACTGAACTCAAACAGAGCACATAGCTAACAATGGGAAGCACACGCAATTAAAGATTCATGCATACATATGGGGGAATTCAGGTTTACAGAAGCAACACTCCATTTAGTTTAAAATTTAGAATATACATGAAATCACAAAGTATGTTTCAATCCGCTAAAATCACCACTAAAAATAACTATGAATTTCTTCCTATACTAATTTCCATTCACATGAAATCACAAATCACCACTAAAAATAACTATGAATTTCTTCCTATACTAATTTCCATTCACATGAAATCACAAATTTCCTATACTAATTTCTTCCTATACTAGAATATACATGAAATCACAAAGTATGTTTCAATCCGCTAAAATCACCACTAAAAATAACTATGAATTTCTTCCTATACTAATTTCCATTCACACAGGTGAGTCAAAAGAATTGGATTAGGAATTTCTACGTCCGTTTTCTGGTCCTTTTGTTTCATGCTAACAAATAAGTTTAACTAAGGATGTAGACAGATTGTCATGAACGTGTCCTAGAAACCAATGAACCTTGCCAGAGAAAATCTTATGGGGTTCTTTATCACCAAATGTATATTTTAAGCATTTTCTCTGAAACTGCACTATCCACTCACCAAATTATTTAAAAAATTATGCTAATTATTTTATATTTAAAATCATAATTTTCTATAACCCAAAATTAGATATGATCTAGTTAATAAGGCACACTAAATATGTTATTCTCTAGTTTTCTTTTAGACAAAACGCTCAATTTTTCTACTTAGGAGTGCTAAGCAATCAACTTCAAAGAAAAATGATTTATTTGGAACATTCACCATCTTCGTTCATTTACATTATTGAGTCAATTCTCAAGATTTTTCTATTCATATCACATGTTAGTCTTATCTTACACGAAATAGGTTATCAATATGTGATCTGCATGTAAAGATATGTAATGATATCTAGGTGTTGTGTAATATTCCTTTTCTTGATCGGGGTCATAATGGATGGAATTTGTCCATGGTATTTATTGTGTTATTTTCCCATGGTATCAACTTAGGGTATTTGCCTTTCGATGGAAAATAATAAAATAGGGTCTTTAGAGAGTCCATAAAGTCCATAAAAGGGGATAGAAGCTAAACAGTTAGATCATTCGGGTTTATCTATGTTGTTGTGTTTTTCTTGAGAACTTGGCATGGCTAGTTCTAGTTTGATCCCAAGGATTGTACTTCAATGCATTTGCCTTATCTTTTGATAAGTAGTCATGCATTCCATTGTAGGGGCATTGAAATTTATTGTATGGGAATGTATCATTTTCTTCATTTATTAATATAAATAAAGGTTGCATTTCCCATTGTGTTCGGTGTTTTTATTGCAATTATTTTTAACTAGAACACCTAGATGTTCCATATCGGTTAATTATTTTGTTGTTCGGTATATTATAGTGGTATCAGAGTTGTGCATCGTGCTAGCCTGAGGGGTTTATTGAAAATCTCCAAATTATTTGCAATATTATTCAAGGGTTTCATGAAAGGAACTTCGGTGGGACATATCCTCACCTGGCATTTTTCCATCTTCGGTGGTACTCGATATTACCCTAGTTGGTCTCATACCTTTCACTTAATTATTTTTTAGAAGTATCTTGCAACGAGTTCTAGAATTTATCATTTTGAAGAGCTCTATTACATTGGATGTGCTGTATCAGATATACCCATTCATATTCAAGTTCAAGATCAAAATCTTCAGCAGAGATTTATCCCTTATCTCGGGAAATCTGATCTCATTAATAGATCACTAAGGGTCAGACTTGGTTGTCGTAGGCATAGAATCAAGAAATTTGGCTTCTCCTTTCCGTTTGGTATCCTTCATATCACAGTTGCAGAGGCATCTAATTAATTCCATTTGGTACCCTTTAGATCATAGTTGCGCGACATCGAATTAAGGCCATTTAGTATCCTTCAGATCACAGTTGCAGCGACATCGAATTAAGGAGTTGAGCCACTCTACGGTAATCGGATATCATGCTCTCATTTCAGGTCATTGTTTGCAGTCGTGGGATCAGTTAAGTTTCCATCACATGGACTTTAAGGAACAAGCAAACGTGGGATATTGGAAATCATCTTCGCACATGCATCATAAGGCCAACAAACCAGTAAATTCAGGATCGTGGAGCCTCCCATGAAGGGAACAAACGTATTGGGAAAACCATGCCCGAGTCGACACATTAAATCCAGATACGTGGGCCCAACAACCATATAACAGTTACATTGAAGGAAGCATGGAGGGGCATGGGCATAAAATAAAATATTGAGATATTAATTCAAATGGGAGCTAGAGTTAAATTTTTCATAAAGAGGCAAATGTATTTTCAAAGCCTCATTAGCCAAGGGTTCAAAGGTTTATTGAGGGGCCTCCAAATCCTCCAAAAGAAATTGAACAATTCAAGACATGTAATTATCATCGCAAGACCAATCCATGGTAAAATTACTAGTGGAGAGAAATCAAATTGGTCCTGTAACTAAGGGCTCAAAAGTTACGACAGACTATTTCTACTAAAACCTTAGCCGAGTGGAGAGAGATCGAATTGGTCCGGTAACTAAAGGCTCGAAATTTACGGCTGATTATTTCTACTAAAACCCTGGCCTAGGTCATCTCTTGGACGTGGTTATATGCACTTGGCAGGTTGAAACGTCTAGAAACCCAGTGCGCCCCAGCAGACTAAGACATTACCTTATTCTGGGTGTGTTAGTTAAGGATGATCTGTGTTCGTGAAGGATCCGGTTTGCAGTTGTAGAAATTACAACAGATCAATTCCGTTCACAACTGTTGGATTGATATTTCACCACAGGTGATCGCATTCTCAGAAAGTCTGTGAGGCCATTACATACCGCGTGGAGCAGTTATAAGGACGCAGGAACAACACCCCCATACCGCTAATCGTAAAGGAACACCCGCAAAGATAAAGGAAGATGGGGACATACATTTTGAAAAGGAAAGGGGGATTTCTGCCGAATGTTGACTGAATGGTTTGATCATTAAAGGATATTAGTTACCTTTCGAGGCCAATGAATGATAATGCATACATCTTTTGAGTATAGATCCACTTGCTAATAATACTACTTTACTAATTATTTTGGGAGGATTGGTTCTCTTGAGTTGTTCTTGATTTATGATGCTTTGATTTTGAGATATTGGTTTAATATTCCAAGTTGATATCTGCTTTTTGTTGCTTTGAGTTAGGTCTCCACTTCAAATTTTATTTGTGCAATTTATAATGATAGTTTATGTTGTCAAATTAATAGTATGTTTTAATATGCTTTTCGACGAGACTTCAAATGTTAGAAAGTATTTTAACAAAGTTGAATCCTAGGGGTACTTAGGAAGGTTTTCCATTGTCTCCTTGGCAACTCTTCCACTTACTTTAGGCCAATGCTTTTCTAGCACAAGGGGGGAATCCCTAGAAAATATTGTTTTTGATATTCTCTTAAGAATAAGATGGATGTTGGAATTTATCGAGACCAATGCTTATCCAATTGGGTTGTGAAGTCAAGACCAATGAAGAAGAGGGTTCAAATGTGATGAAGAGGCATGGCTAGGCTATTAACAATATGCTCTAGCCAACCACATAGGTCTTTTCAAATGTAGAAATTAATAGGAGGGCCCTTCCAAAGAACCCTCACAACAATTATGAAATAGACAAATATAACATGTAACCATGAACAAGAAATGGAATAAGAACAATATCCATTAAATGAACAATGATTACAACATGGAGGGTTACACCTCAACCTTCTCTTCTCAGTGGAGAAAAGTGGCCCTTCATTAAAGACTAGATCAATCGTTTGTAAGAGTAATTCAAGCCCTCATTGGATTTATGCACAATTATGGATGACTGACGAGGAGAGCCTAAATTGCAGTCACCCCACACCTTAACCACAGAGAATATACCTTAGATATTCATTCCTCTATCACAAATATATGCTTCATAACTTCTCTCCTCTATCACAAATATATGCTTCAGAACTTTGCTCCACTGTCACAAATATATGCCTTAGATTCGAGCCCTGTATTTTCACCAGGTTCCATAGAGATATACTACAGAGTTTCATTGACTTCCATAAAAGAAATATCACATATTAAGGCTCTTTTCATAGAGGATATACTTCAGAATATTCATCCTTCTTTACACAGAAAGATTCATCCTTCTTGTACAAAGACAAACCACATAATTTGGACAAGACCACAAACTTTATTCTACAAAAAATTCAGGCTGAATCATTGCTACCTCAAATCCATAGAACTGAACTTATCTTTCCTTCCACGAGCTCTTTGATCTTTTTATTTCACCAAGTTCCTTGCTTCACTAAATTATTCTTGGACTATTTCATACCTTGGACTATTTTTAGCTTAGATGACCCACGAGTTCCTCAGTTGCTTCTTTCTCACCGAACTCCTCTCCTGGAAATGGAGGAGGCATCACTTTTATATATGCAATTTCAACTTAACATAAACGTATTTCGAGTGAAGAAAAATCGAACACAAGGAGGCCAACATGAACATAATGATAATTCAAATTATTCTCAATAGCCCAGGGAGACAATAGTTATAAGAATTTAAAGGCATTGGCATCTGATGCTTTTGCTACTTCCTGTGGGACTAATCAACAAGGTGTTCATTTTCTTCCCTTTTTTTTCTGCCACATATTTTCTATTGAGTATATGGAGAGGGAAGATCATCATTTCAACACCCTCTCATGTGCTTAGATTTGAGGATTTAGTGGCCATTTTCATTCAGCTCGCTTCATTCATATATTTGGTGGGATTCTTTGGCATCGATTATGTCCAAAATTTCATCTCTAGGAACAATGATGATGATGATGTGAAGGAAGAGAAGGAGCTCATGAACCTTGTTTCCAAGAAAGAAGTCATTTCTAAGCTTAGCTCAAGCTCATGAACCTTTTTTCCAAGAAAGAAGTCATGGCTAAGCGAAGCTCATGAACTATGTTTCTTTTTTGGATATTATTTTATTTTTAATCTTTTTGTTTTTCGTATAAAATAATTATATTATTGTAACCTTATAGCTAAAACTATTTACATTACACACAGGCTCTGAGGCTCTAGAGGGTCACCTCATTCTTAAATTTCAACATCCTTCTTTCTGAAGGTTTGACTTTGAAGCCCATAATATCTGGAATACTTCTTATATGCCAAAGATTTGAATGTTCAAAAGAAAATGTTATTATTTTAGGGATACAGCTTTGAAAACCATGCCTGAGCTCTGGACTGATTTAACATTAAGCCCAAATGAAAATAAATCATTTGACTTGTAATGTTGACTTTTAGGCTGAAATGAGTTACTCTGACTTTGACACGGTTGATCTCCAAAATTAACACTCCTCTCAACTGCCTGGGCTAGGCCCAATTGACAATACACACACTCACACACTCTGTTTGTAGTCTTACCTTTACATTGTCGGCACCACTTTTGCAATGGCTAACCAAACACCCAAGAATAATCTGGAATCAAGCACTCATGGGGTTAGAAGGAGAAGCATTTGGGTTCTGTTTCAGGTGGTGGATTGGGACCCTACCATTAAGGATAATTTATTGTGGTTGCAGGAACTATTGAATCCCTAGGAACAAGCTCCAACTCGATCTTTGTATGAGATCTCCATCCAAGCTGGGCTAGCCAAACCACCTCCTAGTTAACTTTGCTGGCTTCAGTTGCTTTCTGCTTTTACTTGTTAGTACCTTTAAAGAGGAAACACTTTAACACAAATCAAACAAGTAAATACAAACTTAATTTGTATATGTATCAAAGTTACTTTGAGAGTTGCATGGCACGCTTAATTTTGTATAGAAGCAAGGGAAAAATTGAAGGGTTGATCACAACAAACATGTATGGTCAATTATGATTATCATAGGTATATTAGTTTGGTTTTCCCAATCCAGAACTTGCACACTTTGTTACTACTGTTAAAGGCATGTCATGATGGTTTACTGGTTTAACATCATGTACATTTAGTTGTGTCTATTAAAGGCATGTCAGTTCAATGACAAAACCAATGGTTTGTCAACTTGGTCAGCTTAGTGAGTTATGTGTTAATCATCTCAGTGAACAACATATAAGGTCAATTAGCTTAGTCATTGACATGCACATTCCATTGTCACTATTAGTGACATGTTAGGTTGGATATTAACATGTATTTTTTATTAACATTATCTAGGAGATTAACCAAATCAACATGCATGTTTGACTACAATTGTGGGAGATATGTTAGATAGGTCAACCCCATCAACAACATTTATGTTCAATTGCACATGTTAGAGGCATGACACAATGGTCACTTGATTAGTAACATGTACATTTTGGTTATCACTATTAAAGGTGTGTTAGGTTGGTTAACTTGATCAACGACTTGTATGTTTGGTTACAATTATTAAAGCCTCACTTGATTGTTTAATGTAGTAAATGGAGTGTAAGTCTAGTTACCATTGTCGAAGGCATGTTTTGTTGGTTAAATTAGTTAACATCATATACATTCAACTATGATTGTTAGAGCCATCCAAGGCTACTAAACCCATTTAAAGTAGTGCATAACATCGATGGGGGCTTGCTTATTGCATTGTGTGTGAGTATAGTGTGTTACTTTTTTTGTAAGTCGAATATTTTTCATTAATCAAAATAAATCCCACTTGAGAATATGACACCCGAGAGAGGAAGGGAGGACAAAACTTTATGCCCAAACCAAATGATATTCTTATACTCTTGACAAGAGTACCTCAATGTGTGGAAGATCTTCATGACTCCATGTTGGCTTTAGTAAGTAGGACAGAGTGTGGTGAATATGAAGATAGCAGTATTCTCGAGGTGAAAATATGTGTTCCAGATATGCATCCTTTTTGCACCAAAAATAGCAATATGAGAAATGAATGTTTTGGTATTTATCTTGGTAACATGGCAACAAATTTGCGAATCTGGAATGCTTTGCATCCTGAGTTGGGCAATGAAATAATCAATTTGGCTATGCTTGGGAAGGCAGTATACTATAATACAAAGGTGTGCACTTGTACTGTTTTAGGCCTCTATAGGATTTGAAATATCTATTTTTGTCATTGTTTTTGAGTGAACTGTAATCTAACTGGTTGAGTGGACAAGCCAGAAAATGAGCCCTAACCTAACTACGTTTTACAGGACTATAATGAAGACAATGTCAAAGAAAATGAAGATGATATAGATATATTGAGAAACAAACATTATGAGTCCCACATGTTGAATGATTCTCAAGCTTCTGCTATATTTAGTGCAGTTAATGCTACTAAGAAGAAAAGGCGTCCCTGTATAAATCTGATCCAGGGCCCCCCTGGGACAGGGAAGACCTCAATGCTGGTTTCACTTCTTTCTGTCTTACTTCACCAGAGGTACAAAGTACTAGTGTGTGCACCAACAAATGTTGCAATATCAGAAATTGCGCTGAGATTCTTGAAATTAGTTACAAGTCCATCTGATCAGTGCCCCGATATATGCAACTTTCCCTGTGTTTTGACCTTGAGTGACCTTCTACTAGTTGGAAATGAGGAGCGCTTGGATGTTGAAGGTCCTTTGGAAAATATTTTCCTTCCATATTGAGAGGAACGCCTATTAAAATGTTGTGTGCCAATGATAGGATGGAGGCAGACTTTGAGCACCTCCTGTTGTTGTTGGTGGGTTTGCAGTACTTTAATTTTTCCAACTTTGAGCACCTCCTGCTGCTGTTGGTGGGTTTGAGGTACTTTAATTTTGCAGAATAGTTGTCGTTAATATTCCACAGATTTTCTAAAGTTTGCTGCCTAGAGTCAATCCTAGTGGTCAAAGTACTCCCATTTTGCAAAATTTATGATACAAATCTACAATTTTCAAACAAAGGCTTTTGATGATTTTTTTCAGGTTAAATGTGTTGCATAGAGTCAGTCCTAGTGATCAAAGTACTTTGCAAAGTTTATGATAGAAATCTACAATTTTCAAACAAAGGCTTTTGATGACTTTTTCAAGTCTAATGTATCCCTGAGAAGTTTAAATCCATAGCAAAGTACGTTGCCTCTTTTATTTCACATCTAATAGAAGAAACAAGGGAAGAACTCCACAATACCCTTGAATCCATCTCTGAAGCTCCATATGCAGCTGTAGAATTTCCCGAAAAAATACGGCCATCACATGGTGCAATGGAGGTATACAAGATGCTTATTGACAGAGAATATGACATCCGAGAGAGGAAGGGAGGACAAAACTTTACGCCCAAACCAAATGATATTCTTATACTCTCAACAAGAGTACCTCAACGTGTGGAAGATCTTCATGACTCCATGTTGGCTTTAGTAAGTAGGACAGAGTGTGGTGAATATGAAGATAGCAATCTTCTCAAGGTGAAAATATGTGTTCCAGATATGCATCCTTTTTGCGCCAAAAAAAGCAATATGAGAAATGAATGTTTTGGTATTTATCTTGGTAACATGGCAACAAATTTGCGAATTTGGAATGCTTTGCATCCTAAGTTGGGCAATGAAACAATCAATTTGGCTATGCTTGGGAAGGAAGTATACTATAATACAAAGGTGTGCACTTGTACTATTTTAGGCCTCTATAGGATTTGAAATATCTATTTTTGTCATTGTTTTTGAGTGAACTGTAATCTAACTGGTTGAGTGGACAAGCCAGAAAATGAGCCCTAACCTGACTACGTTTTACAGGACTATAATGAAGACAGTGTCAAAGAAAATGAAGATGATATAGATATATTGAGAAACAAACATTATGAGTCCCACATGTTGAATGATTCTCAAGATTTTGCTATATTTAGTGTAGTTAATGCTGCTACGAAGAAAAGGTGTCCCTGTATAAATCTAATCCACGGCCCCCTTGGGATAGGGAAGAGCTCGATGTTGGTTGCACTTCTTTCTGTATTACTTCGTCAAAGGTTCAAAGTACTAGTGTGTGCACCAAAAATTGCTGCAATATTAGAAATTGCACTGAGATTCTTGAAATTAGTTACAATTCCATTTGATCAGTGCCTCGATATATGCAACTTTCCCTGTGTTTTGGCCTTGAGTGACCTTCTACTAGTTGGAAATGAGGAGCACTTGGATGTTGAAGGTCCTCTGGAAAATATTTTCCTTCCATATCGAGAGGAACACTTGTTAAAATGTTGTGTGTCAATGACAGGATGGAGGCAGAGAGTGGCATATTTTCTTGATTTTCTTGAATCGACAGTTTCACAATATGAGGTTTTTCAAGAAACAACACAAAAGATGCAATCAGTTAACTTTCTACAATTTGTCAGAAAAAGGCTTGGAAACTTAGCTACAGAATTTTTTGAGTGTGCGGGGATTTTATTGAATGATTATCCAGGACCAATCTTGGAGAAACGGGATTTGGATTATCTAATTGAAGTTGTTGAGTGTTTTGTAAATCTAATTCAGAAAAATGCATGTAAGGAGAAAATTCTTAGAGCATGTTTTTCCGGTGATGGAGAAATTTGTGAAGAGGCAACAAAGTGCACAGAGATATTTAGAGAGAGTGTGTTTAACAATATAAGTTCATAAAAGAAGACCTTTGTTGGTCGAGAAGTGAATGTATCCATCTCCTAAGGAAGGAACTATGCTGTGCAAGAACAATCCCTAGGAAAAACATTTTAAAAATGTGTTTGTCAGGTGCTAAAGTGGTCTTTTCAACTGTATCATCGTCTGGAAAGAGCTGCATGAACTTGGCAACACCATTTTATTATTGATGAGGTGGCCCAGCTCAAAGAGGCCAAATCTACAATTGCACTACAGATTGAAGGTGTAACACATGCATTTCTGATAGGAGATCCAAAGTAGCTACCGACAACAGTAATCAGTAAGGTTTGTTTACAGTGGCCTTTTCAAAAGTCTCTTCCCAATTTCATTTTCCTAAAAGTTCTTATAAATTTATTAATTCCATGCAATGATTGGTTCATCAGCTTGCGGAGAAAATGAAATATGGAAGAAGTCTCTTTGAAATATTGGAGAGGCTTGGACACCCAGTTCATCTTCTAAATGTACAATATCGCATGCATCCATTGATAAGTCTTTTCCCAAATGGGGAGTTTTATGACAACCATATTGAGAGTGGTCCCAATGTGGAAATGAAGCTATATGGCTATGGCTATCTCACATTGGAAATGTATGGAGCATACACATTTATTAATATAAAGGATGGAAGAGAGGAGGAAGATAATTTTGGGAAGAGTAAGAGGAACATCATGGAGGCTGTTGTTGTCATGTACATACTTTCTAAACTGTACAAAGGTAATTTCACTGTTCTGTTTGATTTGTATGTATACAAATGTGTTTTCTTATGTCCTAATTGGACCATTTTCAAATTGGTGTAGTGAAATGTCTAATTAGACCATTTTCAAATTGGTAAATTATTGTAGTGAAATACCTTTACAATTTCAAGTGGGTACATATGTGTCCTGAAGTAATGCTTTTTTTCTTGACTATTCAAGTTTCGAAAAGTATGTTGTTTATCTCAAATGATTTATAATAATGCACTTTTTAATTGATTAGTTTGGCCCTTCATACCGAAGATAATAAGAAGAAATGCATTCTAAAGGTTGTTCAATCTTATTGTTAAATTAAAAGAGGAAAAGCATTAAAAAACAAAAATGTGTATTAGTTGGATTTTGTGTTATGTAAGGTCTGTATCCATGTTTTTTGAATTGATAGAAGGTCATATTCTGTTGAGAATACAATTTTTTTTTGTTAAGAATTGTTCATTGTTTTCTTTTTTAGAAAACTAGTATCAGTTCCAAGGAAAAACTTGTCGAATCTCTTCTCTTCTTCCTTGGAGTATCTGGGTGGAGGGCATCTGAACTACCAGCCATAATGGTGGTTGGTAATCCCGAGGGACTCTTATTGGATTTGAACTTGTGACCTATAGTCTCCTCATTAGCAACATGCCTTGGGCAGATGGTTCAATTGAGCTAACTCTTAGGGTTGAAATTTTGGTTGTAGCCAAAATGGTTAGTGTCTAGTCTTAAGGATGACAAGAGTGTTGGCTTTGATTTGCTTATAGGGTTAGTGCAGTGCAAGCTTCACACGTTTGACCACTAACTTTGGGTGCTCCCATGGCAATCTCAAGGGCCAAATTCTCTCATGGGAATTGAACATTGGTCATTATTGAAAATCTCACCATTCCTCACCAATGGGTCCAAACCCCTTTGGGCAACTAGTAGCCATCAATAACATCTACTCCCTTTGTTGGAAAGAATGTACCATCAACATATGTTGGGAGAACTTCTTTTAGTAGGGAGAAAATGATGAAACTTAATAATCAAAGTCAGAAGTGTGCATAATAGAATTTAATAGAATTTATATGCTCTTGATTTTGTAGGTCAAACATGTTGTCGTTTCACTACCAGAGAGGTTTGGTGAGGTTTCAAATTAGAATAGTTATTTAGACATTTTATTTTTAAATTTGAAGTTTCTATAATCTCTCTAAGGAAAACTAAGTTTGCAAAACCTGCATTTATGGTTTTATATATTCTCTGATATCTGGCAGAATTGATTTCTATTTTTCATGTATATATTAAAATCTTTCTAACTTGTTTTCTTGTATGGCCATTAGTAGAAACCCTCCTCTATTGAAATCAACTCTTGCAAGTACCCCTTTATTTACAAATTCTAGGCCTTGAAACTTTCCCTAGCGTTAAGAAGATTACCATCAAGACTCAAACTGATAGGTGGGTGTTCCCTGACAGCAATAGTGGCACCATTGTTCTTGTAGAGGGACATCTGATGAACTTGGGTTGTGCAACTAGCCACCCAAGTTTTTTCATGTCTTGCTCCTTTACAAACCAGGTAAATATTTCTAATGCCCTGTAACCATTGCTTGTACATACTAGATTGCTCAAGCATACCAATCCCTTGATTATATTGTTGTGTATGATCCATTGCTATTTGCCAGAAATCCCCATTCCCTGTACCTAGCCCCGTTACATTAAAACTCATGCAACATATGGTGGAGTGGGTCATGCATGTCATAGCAGTGTCCAATTTCACCAATTAATGTCATAGCCATGCTCTCTGTGCTTTTTCATAAACATTCTGTTGTTTTTCCATAGATGTTTTCAGGTGGGCATGGTCTGGATGTTGAGATCTCTTCTAGAGTTTTTGAAATGGGATCTTTCTTATATGTTGTGATTTGGATTTGGATTTGCATTCGTGCCTCATTTCTTTGTTGCTTGTTGTTTTTTAATAGACGTTTTCAAGTACATGCATGATTTTTGAGATCTGGTCACAGTGCTTTGAAGTAGGATCTTGTCTAGGTGTTGTGGTTTGGATTTGAAATTTGTTCTCATTTCTTTTGAACTCACACTTTTATGGTGGGTTTGTTGTTGTTTAGATCTTTTCATGGTGTTTGAGATGTGGAATCTTGATTATTTGTTGTGTTTTTGGTTCTAGCAATGAGTTTTGTGGTTGTTTTAAAGTAGTTAGGATCTCATCATCAAACTATTATACAAATTTATAGTATAATATGGTAAATTTCAGACTGCTATTTATCAGTTTCGACAGTATTATCTTATATCTGTTTAGAGAATTAGGAAGTATCTTAATCTTAATGCTAATCTTAATCATGTGATACCAGCTTCCTGATGTTGGATCTGATATGGCCTTGGGGGCATTTTGGTCTCATTCATGATGTTATGAGTTGCACTGCTCTTGTTAGTTGCCTTGATTCTTCGGTGTCATTGAGATCACATCATGATGCTTTTGGTATAGTTAGCTTGCATTGCATTACATTTTAGGATTCACTAGTTTCCACTACATTAAAAAAAAAAAAAAAATTCAAGGTGCTAAATCAATATGAGTTCATGGTGGGTGTAGAAGCATCTTCATAAAATCAAGGACCAAGTTTACATATATTCAATTATCAGGTTATGATGGGTTAATATTAGCGAAGGTTTTATAAGATGATTGGACTTGTATTGAAGTTTTGAATTATTGTGAATTATAGATCTAGGGCCAGATTTCTCATATCTTTTTTTTTCTTCAAAATTTTTCTATTTGAGATGCAATTTGTGTTGATTCTGATTCTCTTTCTTCTTTTTCAATTTGAAAACTTGTATGGATGTAGGCACTCTCTCCTAGACAGTCTTATGAGAGCCACAGATGTCATGATCGTTGGTAAGGTTGTTGTTGTTTATGGGTTTGGAGCTGTTGGCAAGGGTTGTGTTGTAGCCTTGAAAGTCGTTGGAGCTAGGGTCATTGTTACAAAGATTGATCCTATATGTGCCCTGCAAGCGCTTATGGAAGGCCTTCCTGTTCTCACCCTTTAGGATGTAGTTAGCACTGCTGATATCTTTGTGACAACCGCTAGCAACAAGGACATCATCATGGTAGATCACATGAGGAAGATGAAGAACAATTTCATTGTTTGTAACATCGATCACTTTGACAATGATATTGATATGCAAGGCCTTGAAACTTTCCCTAGTGTTAAGAAGATTACCATCAAGCCTCAGACTGATAGGTGGGTGTTCCATGACACCAACAGTGGCATCATTGTTCTTGCAGAGGAACGTCTGATGAACTTGGGTTGTGCAACTAGCCACCCAAGTTTGTCATGTCTTGCTCCTTTACATTCCAGGTAAATATTTTTAATGCCCTACAACCATTGCTTGTACATACTATATTGCTCAGGCATATCAAGCCCTTGATTATATTGTTGTGTATGATCCATTTCTACATAGGTGGATGTTCCATAAATGGTGCATAATCTCTACTTTTTGCTACAGGTCATTGCTCAGTTAGAGCTCTGGAATGAGAAGAAATCAGGGAAGTATGAGAAGAAGGTCTATGTGCTGCCTAAGCATCTAGATGAGAAGGTGGCTGCTTTGCACTTGCCCAAGTTGGGTGCCAAGCTAACAAAGCTTTCTCCTGATCAGGCAGAGTATATCAATGTGCTTGTTGAGGGACCTTACAAGCCTGCTCACTACTGATACTGAAAAGATCTGACATTTGGGATGGCTTGTTGGATGAGTAGCAAATTCCCTCGCTGTTTGCAAATAAAAGAAATTGTAGCATTTATTTTTAGCAAATGTCCTCTCTATCTACAAATAAAAGAAATTGTAGAATTTATTTTTGGTAGCTCTATTGTTTTAAGGGACCTTACAATCCTCCTGACTACATACTGAAGAGATGACATTTTGGGTGAGACCTTCTCGGTGAGTATCAAGTAGCAATTCTCCTCGACATATAAAGATCTGGCCTCTCTTTGTCGGCATCTCCATTGTTTGGGTAGAATTATAATAAAAATTTTCTATTGCTTGTATGCGTGGCTGCTGAATTTCTTGCAGCATCACATCAAGCATCTCGTTTTAAGGAAGCATGGGCTTGCAACACCCAAACACCAAAAACCCATGCACCTTTCTCGGGACCTATTTGTAAAGATTTTATAGATCATGTGTCAATTTTATAGATTATAGATCATGTGTCAATTTTATTTATTTACTTATTTATTTTTTTATTTTTTTTATTTTTTTTTTCGTTGTTGTGTTAATCAATGGCTATAAATGTAGTTTTCAGGATTGCCATAACTCTTCATGTAATTCTTTAAAGTGTGCTAGCTCAATGGAAGAGCACCTGCCTTACAAGAAGGAGGTTGGTGGTTCGATTCCACTGTGCGCTAACATGAATTAATCAACGATTTTGTAGTTTATTTTTAATTAAATGTTTTTTATATTGATTTATTTCAATGGTGAGATATTTCTGGATTCATTGTTTTATATTGTCTCTAGAGAGACAAAAGTGATCTTTAAATAAAAAAATTATTGTCTCTAGAGAGACAATAGCTAGTATTAAAGACATATTGTCTCTAATCCAAGTGTTGTCTCTAGAGAGACAAAAATGAAATTGTCTCAAGAGAGACAAAAATGAAATTGTCTCCTAAGAGACAATAATGCTTGTGTTATATATTGTCTTTATAGAGACAATTTTTTAAGACAATAATCTTTAAGACAATATTTTTTAAGACAATAATCTTTAAGACAATAATTTTTGAGACACCCGCTTAAAGACAATATTTAAGACAATACACAAATTTACCCGCTTAAAGGCAATATTTAGACAATACACAAGTTTTTTTTTTCTCAAGTTAAGACAATTTACCCAAAAATTGTCTCAAATATTGTCTTAAAACCCCCCTTTATGTAGTAGTGACCTCGGTCGAAATAAAAATGCCTTCCGCCAAAAATACTTAAAAACATATTGTAACAAAGATTGTTTCAATATGAAAATCAACCGTGCTCAAACCTGTTTATTTTAGTATTTTTAATATTTATCTTAGGGTTTTTATACATTGGGTTTATAATATTAGTCCCTTGGGTTTAGTATTATTCCATTGTGTTCATAATCCTTTGGGTTTTTAGCGTTAACCCCTTGGGTTTATTATTTCCTTAGGTTTATTATATCAATCATTGTCAATCATAGCCAACGATGGTTTAATGTTGCATTGCGACAAGGATTGTCTCACCATGAAAATAAACCATGTTTATTTTAGTGTTTTTAATATTTATATTAGGGTTTACCAATGTTGCGTTTATAATGTTAGTCCCTTGGGTTTAATATTATTCCCTTGGTTTCATAATCCCTTCGGGTTTTAAATCTAAAGAAATTATTTCCCATTTCCATTTAGAGATTGGTAGTGGATTTATCTTTTATCACACGTTGGGTTTATAATAATTTCTTTAGATTTTATCACACATTGGGTTTATAATATTAGTAGTGGATTTAGCTTTTATCACACATTGGGTTTATAATAATTTCTTTAGATTTTATCACATGTTGGGTTTATAATATTAGTCCCTTGGGTTTAATATTATTCCCTTGGGTTCATAATCCCTTGGGGTTTTAGTGTTAATCCCTTGGGTTTATTATTCCATTGGGTTTATAATATCAATCCCTTGGGTTTATTATTCCCTTAGGTTTATAATATCAATCATGGTCAACAATTGTCAATCATAGCCAACCATGGTCAACCATTGTTGAATCTCGCATTGTGAGAAGGATTGTCTCACCATGAAAATAAGCCATGTTTATTTTAGTGTTTGTAATATTTATATTATGGTTTACCAATCTTGGGTTTATAATATTAGTCCCTTGGGTTTAATATTATTCCCTTGGTTTCATAATCCCTTGGGGTTTTAGTATTAATCCCTTGGGTTTATTTTTCCCTTGGGTTCATAGTATCAATCACTTGGGTTTATTATTAACTTGGGTTTATAATATCAATCATGATTAGCCATGGTCAGTCATGTTTAGATCTCACATTATGAAAAAAGTGTCTCCATATAAAAATTAAAGACAATCATGGACAACCATGGTAAACCATAGTCAACCATGGTTAATCATGGTCAACCATGTTTTATAGAATCAGACATGGTCAACCATGGTTAAACATGGTTAATTATAGTCAAACATGTTCGAACGTCGCCTTGTGACAAAGATTATCTCGATATGAAAATCAACCACATTTACCAATATGGAAAGTCTTGTGGAATGTCACATTGTGACAAAGGTTGTCTCCATATGAAAATCAACCATGGTCTAACATGGCATTGTGATAAGCATTGTCTCAATATGAAAATCAACCATGGTCAATCATGTTTATTTTAGTGTTCATAATATTTATCTTGGGGTTTATATATGGGGGGTTTATAATATTAGTCCCTTGGGTTCATAATCCCTTGGGGATTTAATACTAATCCCTTGAGTTTATAATATCAATCCATTGGGTTTATAATATTAATCATGGTAAACCATGGTCAATCATAACCAACCATGTTTAACCATGGTCAAACCATATGGATATGAAAATCAACCATGGTCCAACGTTGTGTTCTTACAAAGATTGTCTCGATATGAAAATCAATCATGGTCAACCATGGTCCAACATTGCATTGTGACAAGGATTGTCCCTATATGGAAATCAACCATGGTCAACCATGTTTATTTTAAGGTTTATAATATTCATGTTAGGGTTTATATACATTGGGTTTATAATTTTTATCCCTTAGGTTTATTATTCCCCTGGGTTTATAATATCTATCCCTTGGGTTTATTGATATAAGGGTTCATATTCCTAGGGTTTAATATTATTCAACAATGGTCAATCACGATCACCCATTTTCAACCATGGTCAATGATTTGAAATGGAGCAGATTAGTAATGTTGTGCTAATTCCCCATTCAGAATAAAACCCAAGATGCTTATCATTTGCTTATCAAGTGGTTAAGGATTCACCATTTTTGCTTAATTAACTGATACCCATGAGAGTTCCTTATGTAAATGTTATAAACCATTTAACATAAAACATATGTTGAACGACATCAAAATAAAAACGAAGAACATCAAAATACAACACACAGCACAAAGATTTGATGAGGCGTTCACCCCTCCTAGGCTACATCTCCTTGGTCCAACTTCTAATGCTTGGGTCTCTCTATTATGCTTAAAATTACAACAAAAGTGTGTTTACAATGCTCAAATGCCTCTGAAACTCGTCTCAATGAGTTCATAATACTAAAAAAAGGCTATCTAGCCTCTTTTTGCAACCAATTCGGTGGAAAACTGAAGAAGTTATGACTTCTCCTAGTTCTTCCACTATTCGTTCCACAAATTGCTCCAAACCCGATAGAAACCCACAATTCCACTCCAAAATCCACTAACCGAGCAAGAATTTTGCCGCGCAGTGGACCTTAATCTATCGGTCGACCGTCTTATCAGAAATCACAATCAGCAGAGTTATGCGGGCTTATGGTCTGTGAACGGGACATTAAACTACAGCCTATAACTTATCGCATATGGATCCTTTCACTAATCGCAATCGCCGAGTACCGACAGTCTTATATGTATGCGAGACTCTGCCCTGTTTGTGATATGCGATTGTGATATCGCATCACAACTTCTTACCTGCTGGGATTCGATTCTCCATAACATTGACCCTTCTCCGATATGTGATTGTAATATCACATCGCAACTTGATACCTACTGGGGTCGATTTCTGCAATGTTTTCCCTATTGCGAAGTGCGATTGTGATTTATCGCATCACAAACCTAGCCTTGCTTGGGGCCAATTATTTAACACGACTCGCCCGCGACATGTGATTTGCAATATGGGGGACCAATGGAGGCCTGCCACTTGGCACCTCCTCATTCGTTGAAAGACCTTGCCACATCACCCAATCCTGCCATGTAAGTAAGTCAAATCTAAACTTTGACTTGCTCTAACTTCTACATACAAGCTCAGATTTGAGTGTCATTCACACTGTTGGAATCAAAATGACGAGCTCTTTGATATGAATCTCAGTTTAACAAAATTATGACACTCTGATTTTTTAGCATAATTTTGGGCGCCTGATCAGTCAACCATGGTCCAATGTTGCATTGTGACAAGGATTGTCTTAATATGAAAATCAATCGCTCTCAACCATGTTTATTTTAGAATTTTTAATATTTATCTTATAGGGTATATGTACCTTGAGTTTATAATATTAGTCCCTTAGGTTTAATATTATTCCCTTTGGTTCATTATCCCTTGGGTTTATTATTCTTTTGGGTTTATAATATCATGGCTAACCATGGTTCAATGTTGGATTGTGACAAGGATTGTATCTATATGGAAATCAACCATGGGCAACCATGTTTATTTTAGGGTTTATAATATTAATGTTAGGGTTTATATACCTTGGGTTTATAATTTTTATCTCTTAGGTTTATTATTCCATTGGGTTTATTATATCAATCCCTTGGGTTTATCGATCTAAGGGTTCAAATTCCTAGGGTTTAATATTATTCAACAATGGTCAACCATAATCAACCATGGTCCAACATTGCACTGTGACAAGGATTGACTCAATATGAAAATCAATCATCCTCAGCCATGTTTATTTTAGTATTTTTAATATTTATCTTAAGGTTTTTATACCTTAGATTTATAATATTAGTCCTTTGGGTTTGATATTATTCCCTTGGGTTTATTTTTCCCTTGGGTTCATAATATCAATCCCTCGGGTTTATTATTATCTTGGGTTTATAATATCAATCATGGTCAACCATGGTCAATCATGGTCGGATCTCGCATTATGACAAAAAATCGTCTCCATATAAAAATCATGGGCAATCATGGATAATCATGGTCAACCATGGTCAATCTTGGGTTTTTAGCATTAATCTCAATGGTTTGTTATTCCTTTGGGTCAAACATGGTGAATCATAGTCAACCATGCTCAAATGTTGCTTTGTGACAAAGATTGTCACAATATGAAAATCAATCATAACCAACCAGGGTCAACCATGATCCAACGTCACATTGTGACAAAGAAATAATATTTTTATTTATTTAATTAATATTAACATTATTATAATTTAATAATATTTAATTAAAAAAAATATTATTACTGTTAAACAATAATTAACTAATTAACTAATATTTATTAATTATTATCAGTAAATTATTATTATTATTATTATTATTATAACTTATAAAATAAAATAAAATAAAAATATTTATATTTTTTTTCTAAAAGCAATATAATTTTTTTTAATAAAATAAGTAATTATTTATGTGCATTTTATAAAAATTGAATAATAAATTATTATTATTGTTATTTTTATTATATATGTATGAATGATTTGTGTCATAGATAGAAATGAAACCTTATGTGTATATCAACCATATTTACTAAAATAATTATTGTTATTATTAAAAAAATTATTGTGCTTAAGATTCTTATTATTAATTAATATTACTAATATTTTTATTAGTTAATATTATTATTAAATATTTAAATTATATCAAATAATTTAAAAATAAATAATGTTAAATAAAATATTATACAGTAACTTAAAATTATTTTAATATATAATATAATATTAATATAATAATCATAAATATATAAATATATAAGAATATGGTTGTTATTATTTATATAGTTATTAATAATCATAAATAGTTGGTCTTTAAAAAAATATACATAATAATTATTAATGTGGTTGATATAGGCCAATAGGAAATACATTGTATATATACTTCATATAAGCGTATTCGCATATATCAACCACATTAGTAAATGTGGTTATGTTAGTAAAAAATCAAAATGGATTTATCCAAAAAGAGTAGAAATAAAAATGCCTTCGACTAAAAATACTTAAAAAACTTAAAAACATATGGCATATAAGGCATGAACCAAACAAAAAATACTTAGAACATATGACATAGAAGGCATAAACCAAATAAAAATAAAGTAATTGGTTAGATGAACATATTGATTTACTGCAATATTTCTAGCTTTTGTCAAGTGCAGCCAAGAGATTGACAAAGTGAGCTTCGATTTTGCAAACGTAGTACATGGAGCGCATGAAAAGATCTGAATATTTTTCATCAATCCTTTCATTCACTTTGCTTCATAGATCGACCTTCTTGCTCCTATAGAAAATCCACAGTGCAATATTTTTTTCCTTATGCTATGAACTTGAGAAATCATTTAAAAAGATGAAACAAAACGTTGTTTCTAACTTGTTTACTTCAAGAACATGTAAGGACCAAGCGATTTACCATTAGCAAAACCTAATATATCTGAAATAGCAATTTTGAGATAAAAAGATTTCCACAAATTTAAAAATTACAAGATCTCCACCCGAGTTCAATATTTTAATAACAAATCCTTAGTAGTAGTAGAGAAAGAAACCTATAACACAATATCAACCCGAAATGATGTTGCAATGTGATTGGCCCGTCTAAGTAAAAGAAAAGAAAATTGGTTTCCTTTGCATTTGTTGGAATATTAATTCCAACTGCGTGCAGTATTGGTGGACGCCGACAGTTGAACAGTGCCGGCAGCAAACCGCGTCCGCAAAATAGCCAGACTCCCCCGCACCGCTTATGCCGAAGAGTGGTTTCTGTCAGAGGGCCTCCGACACAATCAGCTCCAGCCACGCGTCCACAGTACGAACCCAAAACTGCCCATTCCCCGGGCGGTAAACATCGTTTGGCTTGTGTGAGTTTGGTGTGCGAAATGCGTCCGATCAGGTCAACGGACATGGATCTCCTTCAACCTGCCTGAACCTTATTGCCTGACCGCCCACGTGAAGGAATGAATGAGATTTATGATGTTCCGTAAATTGTAGGTAAAAGTTGGTAAATGTTTTTAAGTCTTGTTTGCACGGAAGCATGGCCAATTAAAGAATGGTATGGGCAAGTCAACGCCCTATTTTTTTTAATGCTTTTGATATATGTTTTGGTTGTGCTCATTCGCATATGAGGTGTGTGTGTAATGGAATGAAAGAGGGGGCTCGCGGAAGTAATGTTTTTTATGTTCATTGCACATGGGATGAAGGAAAACGAAAAGCCTTGCGGCAGTAAAAAAATGAAGGGAGACGCACAGCAGTGCATAGATTTGGGTTGACTTTCATAAAAGAAATTTTAGTTTTTGCACAGCAGTGCAAGGTGTGAATGAAAAAGGGAACGAAGATGAAGATTGAGTGATGCAAGGAGAGTATAACGCACAGCAGTGCGAAACATAAAGGAGAGAGGTTGAAATGTATTGTGGCTGGTTGCTCAAATGAAGGGAAGCAAGCTGCGAGCGGATGAAGAATTGTATTACACAGCAGTGTAAATGGTGTGAGTAAAGAAATGGTTTTTCACCTCACAGTGAATGTAATGTAAAAGTTCTTTTTACAGGAGTATATGTAAAAGTTCTTTACAGCAGTAAATGTAAGTAAATATTTTTATTACAACAGCATATGTAAAACTCTGTTTTTATAGCAGTAAATGTAAATGAGATTTTTACACACAACAGTGTAAAATCTCAGGAGGAGACAGAGTAAATTCTTGTTGGTTGAAATGTATTTTTGGTGAATCCCTCTGTTGAAGAGGAAGGTACTCTTCAGCACAGTCTCAAGTGAATCCCTCTGTCAAGAGGAAGGTGCTCTTCAGCACAGTCTCAGGTGAATCCCTCTGTCAAGAGGAAGGTGCTCTTCAGCACAGTCTCAGGTGAATCCCTCTGTTAAGAGGAAGACTCTTTTGATTGTTTGTGAAACTGCATCTGAAGTAGTGTTGGTGAATCCCTCTATGTGAGGAAGACCTTTGTGTAACAGCAGTTCAGTAATCCCTCTGTTAAGAGGAAGACCTCTTTTTTTTTGCAATGTAAAGTTTTTTTTTGGGGTGTAGAAAAACTCTGTTTCTCTGAGTCAAAAACAGCTTCCCTGTGTAAAAGATCCTATGGCAGCAAAACAGAGCATTGCTTTGTCTTCAGTTAATTTGTGTTTGAAATTACCAGAAATTTCCAACAGCATTTTGGGCAATTAGTCATGCGTTGGACTCGTCCAAAACAATCATTGTCTCTGATTATCTCTCAATCGACAATGCAACCATGCTACCTAAATTTCCATTTGTTTGGCGAGGCCCAAACATAGCCTGCATAAGCCAATAGAGTTACATAACATATGTACGCTTTCTAAATTTCTAATTGTAGTGTGGAGAAATCACCATTCTCTGCATTCTCGTATTTCCGCACTGGGTCAACAATTTGTGGAGTGAAAGAGTGTGAAGAATACGGGAGTGCAGAGAATAAATGCTTGAATGATTATGTATTGAGTCATAAGCGCAGATAAAAATGCAACACAAGCAACAAACAATGTCGGTTTATAGGGAGAGTCAATAGTTGGAGTTGCAAATGCAAAAGGTGGAATGTTATGACCAGACATTCAATAAGTTTAGGATCGGGCTAATGGAAACATAAAAAAATGCATCCTATATTGTATTGAGGGCCTTGGCTTAGGTTACCGGCTTCTGCAATTTGGGCGGGTTGTTTGGTTTTAGTCATATGCACTAATTCTTGAGCTAAAGCTCCTCCTCTAATATAAAAAAAAACATTAGAGCATCATTGTTTTGGCTTCGAAAACCAGCAAATGAACAAGTGTGGAGAAATCACCATTCTCCGCAATTTTGCATTTGGTCAACAATGCAGGACTGCAGAGAATAAATACTTGAATGATTATGAATTGAGTCATGAAAGTAGCCTTAGAAATGCAATAAAAGCAACCAGTAATGTGACCGTGCACAAAGAGGCAGGATGTGGCTAATTTCTCAATAAATTCAGTGCTTTGGAGAAACTACTATAACGATTGCAAAGTACACATATCTTAGGGTAGAATATGGAAGTGTGGAGGAAACCTTCTTTGTATTAAATGCTGAAGAAATTTTCATTGTATTTAGTGTAAAAGTATAGCTTGCTAAAATGATTGCAGAAATAAAATGTTCTCAAATAACAACGAAACACAAACCTCACACAAAAAAACAAGAACTATGCTGCTATGCATCTGTCACCATGTTTTCCTATTATATCTATATTAAAATTTTAGTTTAACACTCTAAATTAAATAAAGTTACCAATGTTTCTATCTTCTAAAATGATTTAAATGGTTGTAGATTATTTTGGACATTATTCAATGATTACATTTCTGAGTAGTTATGCTTCTTAACAAAGACTAGTTAAGAAACAATATGGTTATCAGATGCAACTTGTGGATGAGGCAATTAAAATTTCCTAAGTGATGCTCTAAACTAGTAAAATAAAAATAAATGTGACGATGCAAATGGAGATTTTATGTGAAGTCTGGATACTAATGTAAATGGTAAGATGAGCTGTGCTGTTTCGGTGAGCTTTAGTCGATTGCAGATTTCCTGAATATTTGGGAATCCCACGGATATAGACATGGTCAATTTTTTTTTACGGCGCCTATGCCTGTCGGATTCCCAAACATTCTGAAAATCTGCAATCGAAGGATGACCTGCTCATCTAGACCACTAGTTATATTTATCTTATTTGCAAAGTTAAAGATATGATATCGGGTGGACCACTTGTTATATTTATCTTATTTGCAAAGATAGAGATATGATATCGAGTTTTATTGGTGAGTCAAGCAGAGATTTTCAATAGAATGTGATATGTGACATTATTGCAAATATATTCTTTGAATATTTGAGAGAGGCTCTGCCAGTACTGTCAATGAAAGAAGATTCGGCCAACGAACACACCGCGAATGTTTCTTTCGCTTTCTTCTCAGTTCCTGAATTGAATGAAAGCTACTAGCCAACTCTTCAAATTCATTGCACAACGCATCATGGGCCACAGTTAGTGTCGTGAAAATCACAACTCAAGATATTTTCTCAGAATTTTCTGATTTGCGTGCTCTGCAAGTAGGGTTTTGTTATTAAAACTAGCTTGAAGTGGCCTTGTTTTGCAGTTCGCAAGGAAGCTGCCTTTTGGGTTTGGCTGAGGTTGGTGTTTCTGATTTTGACATCGCTTTCTCCAGGAAAAACTTTGGTAATGGTGATTCTGAAATTGGTAGCAGCGGGAAAAGGGCAGTGGATGGAAATCGCTCCTTTCAGGAAGGAATGCATGGGGAAACGGTCGCATTCCGGTAAAAGGCTACACACGATCGCAGAGGGGTGGAGTCTGAGCAATAGCGAGCTCATGGATGGCCTTCACCCTTCTTTTCCTGCAGTCTCTAACTTGGAAGCAAATAGTGATGATAGAATATTTTCGTCGGCGGAATGCTGAATACTTTTTTGCTTCGCGGAAAATAAATCTTCTTCGGCTTTTTGCATGTGAGAGAATTGTTATGGGAATCGATACGTGATTTGTGTGATCGAACTCTTAAAATACATATCGTTCTACAATTACCATAATTTGTATTATATTTACCCCTGTTCTAAAGTTTTAATTGAAAATTTACAGATATTTTTTTCATAAAGAGTATCAAAGAATAGTTTTTTTAATCAAGTGATATGATTTGTAAGATTTGTGAGAACCACAGATCTAGATCTGCAAAACAATAAACAAGCTTGCAAGAGAAGAAAGGAAGTGAGCAAGAATTGAGAAAAGAATGAAATTGATTCTACAATATTAGTTTTAGAATAAATACATAAAAGCAACTAAGTTAAGCTTAGTTGTACATGCAATAACTAAAGCTAAGTGTGCTTTATCTTATGTTAATGTGTACATGTGCCACATGCAAGCAATAAATTAACTGGAGCTAATCTAGGTGCATGTACACCAACACAGCTAGTCTAAGTGCATGTACACCAACACAGCTAGTCTAAGTGCATGTACACCAACACCCCCCCTTAAGCATAACTTAGGTGAGTGTGATGCAAAATGAATGAGTCTCGGAAACACGGCCATTTTAGGTACCCATATACAATGCATAAAAAAGGAGGAAAGAGGGGAAACCCAGTGGGAAGAAAACCCCCCCTCAAAATATAATGCAAAAGTAGAGAAAAGACAACGGCTAGGCAGTCGTGTCCTTCACCCCGGGACGATCTGGCAGGAAGTGAAACTTCTGCTCAGCATGTTTTCTTCCAGGTGTTGCAAATCCGCAGCCTCGTCGAGAACATGGTAACCCCTGTCGAAGCAGAGGCGGAGATGAAGGCTGCCTTTGAATTTGTTGTCGCCACCGCCGCCATTTTCTACCTGCTCTTCTTCTTTTTCGAGATTGACCCAGCGGGAGCTCACCTGCCTGTTATCCATGCGGCGCTCTATGGCGTTGGGAAGAATTCGAGCATGCCCAATTGCTTCCTCCTTTTCTGGGCCTACACGATCTTCGAGCACCTTCATGCCTATTCTCAAACCCTCGGCGATATTCGTGCTTCCCACGCAGACCAGTTGATCGACGACGAGTCTCGCTTCGTGCTGGCCGTCTAGAGCCATGCTCTTCAAGGGAAAAACTCGCTTGGCCGTCGTAGAGAATACGACGATGGATAACCGATCCGCTGGGCTGAGATTTGATATCACAAAAGCCATGGCCCGTTTCAAGAGCGACAGCTTCATTCCCGTCATGCTTCCGCTAACATCGAGCACCGTAACAAGATCTATCGGCGCACGACAACCTGGATCTATAACCGTATTTCTCTCGCAGTTTTCGTAATTCTGTTTCTTGGAAGCTTCGCTGGCCGGTGGAGCCTTAACATGCACCAGCACTGTAAAATTCTCCGAAGCTTCAGTGGCCGCAACGGCTTCGACCTCGGGATGCAATGCTATTCTCAATTTCCATATATTTGTGGTAGCTCGATCGCTTGTTCTTTCAGGATCGCCGACGAAACCCTTGAATTCAAACACTTGGTCATCATCGGGTTGTAAGCTTGTTTGCCTTTCAATCTCTCGCAAGTTCGAAATCGAATCCAGAGGTTCGTCGTCATCGTACACGGCCGGTTCTAAGCTAAAGCTTTCACGACAATTTCTATAGGTTGCGATCGAATCGTCTATCATTCTAAGCATTTCATCCTGTTTTCCAAACAATTCTTCCAAAATTTTCCATACTTCATTTGGAGTTGAACATGATTCAACATGAAATAGCAGTTCCGGAGAAATAGATAAACATAGGATGCCGAAGGCCTCGTCCATGCGATTGAAATATCTTGTTTTCTCCATTGCCGATGTTGGTTCAACTTCCGTTTCCATGGTTATTCGAAATAAGCCTCTACTTCTGAGATGAAGTTGAATCTTTGGCTTCCATTCGAAATAATTATATGGAGTGAGAATTGCCGATTGTGGAAACTCCAATTTAGACTCCATTCTTTGTTGTTGCTTCAATCTTCTTAACCTGCAAATAAAATTGCTTGTGCATTGATTACAAATCCCTGTGCTCTGATACCATGTAAGATTTGTGAGAACCACAGATCTAGATCTGCAAAACAATAAACAAGCTTGCAAGAGAAGGAAGGAAGCGAGCAAGAATTGAGAAAAGAATGAAATTGATTCTACAATATTAGTTTTAGAATAAATACATAAAAGCAACTAAGTTAAGCTTAGTTGTACATGCAATAACTAAAGCTAACTAAAGCTAAGTGTGCTTTATCTTATGTTAATGTGTACATGTGCCACATGCAAGCAATAAGTTAACTGGAGCTAATCTAGGTGCATGTACACCAACACAGCTAGTCTAAGTGCATGTACACCAACACAGCTAGTCTAAGTGCATGTACACCAACATGATTAGAGGAACCTAACTCTAAAATCTATTTATCAGATGATGAGGCAATAGTAGGCAAAGCATAATATATTAATCGATTCTCTGGTGGTTTGTCTCCATTTTTCTCTTGGCATTGTTTGGAATGCAGTCTACCACATTATGCTACTAAAATATATTGGAAATTAGATCAATTGTCTCCACCTTACGAGATCTCTTTGTATGGGAGCCCTAGCTAGATTATTTTTTCAAGAGGAAAAAAATGCAACAACCTTCATTAATGATATAAAGAGGCATTTACATTGGTTTAGATATTTTTTCTAATATCCAAACAATGGCTCTGAAAATAAAACTTAGAAGCCCTAAATAACAAATAGAGCCTAAGGATATAAGGATACAAGTTGATACCCATGTGAGAAGTCAAATATGTTGTAGGGGCAATGATAAGAAATGTAAACATAATAACAATGCACATATTGATGAGGGATAAAAATAAAACTGCCATCAAACCTACAGGAAGAGATAAAAATAAAAACTGTCATCAAACCTACAAGAAGAGAAGGAAATCAAAAAATACACTTGAAAAGAAATCTTCCACATAAGTCATGCAAAAACAAAGCAAAATGGAGGTAGGGTAGACTAGATCTCAAAATAACCCTTCCCACGAACTGAGCCATGAACTAGGTATTTGAAATACATCAATCCCATCAAGAGAGATACCAAGCTTAGATAAAGTGTCAGTGTCATAATTGTTTTCCCTGAAAACATGTTGAAATGAGATATCTGAGAAAGAAGGCATAAGCAACATGATATTCTCCATCTAGTTAAGCAAAGAGGGGACCTTGAGGGAATTTCTCCCCTAAGCCCAATGGATGATGGATTTTGCATCGCAACAATCAGAATTGATTCAATGGCAAGCTAGAGAGCACGTTGTAGTGCCCCCCAAGAGGGCCACCATTTCAGATCTGTAGTTGGATCCAATGCCTCCGTACCAGCTAAAATGGAAGGCATCATAAGGGTTGATCTTGATGAATATGTCGCATCCACGCGAACTTCTAGACGAGGCACTGTCAAAATATCCAATAGGGAATTTGTCCCCCATACTTTGGATACTAGGTGCCAATCTTCTGGAAATATGCGATGATCAGGACACTGGAGGACTTAACTTCTAGATGTTTTCCCTAAAAAATGCGAGCATTCCTTGAGCACTAGATCCCCAAATAATGTATAGTGGCAGGGCTCTGAATGTTTTCTAATTATACATCCAAGAAGAAATACATGCAATGATAGAGGAGCAATCCACCACAACATTGATCTTTAGGGTCCTAGAGACCTCCTCCCATATAGACACCGTGAAGGGGCAATTTAAGAAAAGGTGGACATTATCTTCGAAATCTAGTTCGTGGTGCGAGCATCTTCCTGAACCATGAAGGTCCCTATTCATTAGGATTTCCCAAGTAAGGAGGTCGTTGTGTATAGTCAACCCTGTAAAACATTTGAGCTTGAGGGGGACCTCCCAATTCCACATTTGAGTAGTCCATCTAGGAACTGGAAGTAGATGATTACTCATTGAAATATAAGAGTAAATGTCCTTTGTGAAGATACTCCCAAGAGTAACATGACCATCCCAAGCAAGCCTATCCTTTTTTTAAGACAAGGATATATGAGCCTCTCATAATTGATTACGATAGATCTCCCATTCAACTTATAGATGCACCAAAATCCCTATCTCCCAGGCATGAGGCCAAATAGTTGAGGAAACCAGTGAAAATTGGCCAGCACTGATGATGGCAAGGGTGTGATAGCCATGCATATTAAGCATTTGTATAATAGGGATAGAGAGAGTGTGATTTCCAAGTAAACCTTTAATTGCATCCAAGCTAATGAAAATATGTTTCCTGTCTCCCACCTCCCAGCGCATATTAGCTCATAACCAGGGACAGGTTTCCATTAAGTTGCACCAGATGTAAGAAGCTATGGGGTTTGGTGGCACCCTTGCAGCAAATATAGTCTTCCAGACTAGATTGCTAGATGTATTATATGAAAATAATATCTTTCCAAAGACCCTTTTTATTGAAGACCCGCCATAGGTTTGTGGCCATCAAGGCAAGTTTGAAAAACCTGGAATCCTGAATGGCCCACTCAACCATCTGAATAACATTGGAGATGGATTCAAGTTTAATAAGATGAGGATTTTTAATTTTTCAAACACTAGAATAGATAATTTTTTCAATGATTTCATTGATTTTTTTATAATTGTCTAAGGGATGTGGAATAAATGCATCCAAAATACCAAAATAACATGTAGGGAAACCTTCATGAGGGTTACCCTTCCACCAAGACTGAGCCATTTATGGTCCCAACAAGTCAAATTGTTTCAAATTTTTTGACTAGCCATTACCAATCCCCGATCTCATATTTATTTGGTTTTAAAATGAAGCCTAAATATTTAAAACCAGTAGACATAGGTCAAAATTTGATCCCCAATGTTGACACAATCTATTGGATTTCATCAGTAGCCCCTTGCATTTGAAATGATCTCTGAAATTGATGAAAGCCTAGAAAAAAGCCTCCCATTCCAATATGTTGGCTACCTTAGTGTAGAGAATATCATCTACGAACATAGGTGCGTAGATGTGTTATATCTAGTGACCCCACACCCAATAATGGCCCCAAACTCCTCCTCAACTTTGATGCCTCTGCTAATTGCATCAATTGCTAGAATAAATATTATAGGAGAGAGGGTGCATCCTTGTCTTAGCCCCCTAAATATTCTAAAAAAAATTGTAGGTTTTCCATTGATTAAAACAACCATGGAAACCGAAGATATGCAAGGAATTATCCATTTTACATGTCTCTGAGGAAAATCGATTTTGTAGAGTATCCTATTTAGGAACTGCCAGTCTACCTTGTCATAAGCCTGGATAAGGTCCACTTTCACCAGACATGCTTTCAACTTCTTAGTTTTTATAGTGTATGCACTCTTGCTCTATTTCATTGCATCTTGAATTCTTCTATCTTCTAGAAAACTAAATTGTTCCAGTGTAATATGTGGTGATAGGATCTTCTTCTTTTTTTTGGATAGAAGCTTAGAAATCATTTTATAAATAATATTACATAAATGGATAGTTGTAAAGTCAGAGAAAAAAAGAGAGTTTTTCGACTTAGGAATAAGAGTAAGAAAATTTGCATTGGTTGCTCTCGATATTTGGCCGGTGGTTGTGGATTCTTCCACCATGTGCATCAAGTCTCGACCCATGAGATCAAAGAAGAAGAGGAAGATTTTGACTGGGAAACCATCAGGCCCCAAGCTCTTATCCTTCATCATTTCCTTCAATGTTTGAAGAAGCTCATCCTCCATAATAGGGGAATCCATTTGGGCAATATCTTCCTTCTTGACCATTCTTAGATATAGGCTCACGAAACCTAATTTCTCCTCAATATTTTTCTCTTTTGATTCCTTGAATTGCTTACAGAAATCATGAAAATCCTCATTTTTAATATCTTGCATAAAGGTCATGATTTTTCCAGTTTTGTCTCTTATGACCCATATTGAATTGGATGTCTTTCTTTTGGATGATATGTTGTGAAAAAATTTTGTGTTTTTATCACAGCCTTTAATCCAAGTGATATGGATTTTTAGCCACCACTTCTCTTCCTATAATTTCAGGATTTTATTCTTCCTCGCCACCAAATCTAGAAGAGATCTTTTTGTATGTTCTAAGAAATATTTAGGGATAAAGGGGTCCATGAATGAATCAATCTCTTTTTCAATTGTATCCAACTCCTTAGTGAGTTGTTTCTTGCATCTTAAAACCCAAATTCTTACCTTATTTTTAAGCCTCTTTAATTTATAGTTGACCAGCATTGACCACCTGTCTTTAATAAGCCCAACAAGGGAGATCTAGGAGCGCCTAACCAAATCATTGAAGTCTAGTTCATTCAACCACATGTGGTTGAATTTAAACTGTATTATATTTGGGACTTTATCGTCACTCCAATTCAGAAGAATGGCATCATGATCTAATATTTTTGTGAAGAATGAAGAATATTGAATCTTTTTCAATCTCTAGCATAGGAAGGAGTGGACACAAATACTATAAATTCTCTTTTCAATTCCATCGGCCTCCGATTACCCATTCCTTCAAGTCGGGCACAATGGAGATGGGAAAATATCCCAAAGCAATTTCCAACCAAAGAGGTCTTTGATAAAATATCTAAGGCATATCTTCGCCTTTTGACCCCAACATTCTTTATCTTCCAAAGTGAAGTCCAGAACCCAAGAATAATTAGCAAATGCATATCCTAGATACCTGTAGCATCCACCATCTTCCAAAATGCTTTACAATTATTGTAGGGGACATAGATATATAAGATTCGAATTTTGTGATATTAACCCCTGTAGAATATGGTCAATATAATCACAACGCATGACCTAAAATCGTTGAAAGAGAAATACTTGGGGTTCCACATGGCTACAAGCGCCCCAGAATTACCTGAAACACTAGTGTCACATACCACCCATGAGGGACATAATTTTAGCAGAACGTCTTGAGCCTTGCCCTTCACTGTCATCATTTCCTATAGCAGTACACTAGCTAGATTTTTTTATTGTATGCTATAAATAAGGGATCTTTTAGTTTGGGATGATCCCAACCCTCTTATATTTAATGAAATTATTTTCATTTGGAAAAATTGAGTTAGGATTCAATGCTCTAAGGTCATAGGATTGTGAGTCCTATAAAGTGTCAATTTTTCCATTAGATGTGTCAAGATCAAAAGAGGGATATAAGGCCTCCTCCATTGTCTCAGAGAAATGAGAAATCAAATCTGCTTCAATATTTCCACATAATGATAATTTTTTGTACTTTGTTTCTTTATTTTTCCTACTATAATGGTTAGATTTATTTTCTTCTTGACCAGTAGAACAATCCCTAATTTGAAAGAAAATTATTTTGATAGTCATTGGTTGTAAGCCAAACATGAATTTTATGCTAAAGTCTGTAGGTCAATGTCTGTCGAAGTGGGGGAAAAGTCTTCCAAATCTTATGGTTGATGGCAGATGGGCGATAGTAAGGATTTTATTTTGTTTTTCGTTTCTACAGTATCCTTACTTTTATGTTTGTGTTTCGTTTGAGTGATATTTGGTCTATGGGATGAGGCCTCTGAGTCTTGATGAATATTGGATGTGTGAGGACCGTCAACAAACATTTAGGTAGCTTCCAAGGGACCAATATAAGATAGGGGATCTACTGAAAGACCAACTTCTGGGCCTTGTTCTGAGAGGACAATACAGGTCTAGCAAGCCATTACATCATTTTCAAGTCTCATTGGGAGATAATTTTCCATTGTTGTCTATCTGTCTACACATAACCTACCAACATTATGGCGATAGGGGTACTCCACCAGCAAATGACTAGTTTCATGAAAACCAAGGCACCTGTAAGGAACCCCCTAGTAGTCGATTTATTTCCTGATGGAGAAAGTTCCCTAGAAAATGTCGATTGTATATCTATAAGACCTCCGGAAAGTTCAACTTCTACCAGAAACCACACATATATTTTGTCTAAAAATCTCATGCATCCTTCAACCACATAGTATAGTTTACCAATCTTACTACTGATCTCCTTTATTGCACCCTTTATCCATAGCTCGATGGGGAGGCCAGGAAGTTTGACCCATATTATTTTCCTTTTGGGCTACTCAGTTATGGGATCAAAGCCAATTTTGCAGTTTTGAAGGACCAGAAAGCCATGCCCTTTTACCCAAGGCATGGTAGAATTTTTGTAAAATATTCCTCCTTGAGAAAATTAAACCTGAATCAACCATTTACCATCACACTTGCCTAGGGTTTTTATCGAAGGAGGGATGACCAAAAAATTTTGACCCAGTATTTTGTTGCACTCCTATCATCTGCATGAATTCCCAACATCCCACCAACATGCATTTACTCAGTCTTTATATGTTCTACGAGTATAGATCTACCCCTAAAATAAGCTTTTCTATCTCCTCTATTTCCTTGATCAACTTTTTGTTTTTACTCCTATAATTTATATTCAGAAAATTGTTCATAGCCCTTCTCCTCCCAAGAATTTTCCCATACTTTGCATATGTAGTGCCCACGTGACTAGATGAGGAAGCACCCTAGGATTTCTTGTTCTGGTATACTTAGAAATTGTAATTCATACTTGTCTCAGTTGTGATTCATTCTATCTACAATATTTTGTTCCTATTCCTTAGGGCTATTATATCTAAATGTTCATGGATTGGTGTGTGGTTGAGATATTATCTCAACCAAGTGATTATGTGTCCAATATTAGTTTACCTATCTTGAGACAACACTATATGTATTTATATGTGACATTATTTGATGTGAAAATATAATAAAAGTGTGCATTCTCAAAATTTATCTTGGTATCAGAGCTCGTATGGGCCTGGCCCTGGCCTCCCATGAGGGAGAGTGAGGGAATAAAAAAATATGTGTGTTTGTTGAGAGTAGACTAAAAGAGTGTGTATGTTTGTCCATCATTTGATTACTTTTCTTATTCTATTTTACGCAAGAGCTACGTTGTGAGCAGTGTGTGGATTGCTGCAGATCTTTGACTTACATTGTATATGAGCATTCTAAATTTTGGCATATAGGAGAAGTGTTGAGTGGGGTATCGATGTGTGGTGAGGCAGAGATTTGAGTGGTGAGGTGGAGCATGAGATGTGACTGGTGTGGAGTTTGGCAAAGTTTTGAGCTTTGTTTCCACTGTTTTAGAAATATTTTGTTGAGTGTGTTGCTGCAAAGCGGTAGATTATTTCTTGATAGAGTGTGGGTGGAGGTGTATTCTAGTAGCGGTGCCCGTGCTCACACCCATATTTTGACTAGGTGTATTTGTAGTTGACCCTAGTGTTGTTGTTGTTTGAATGAGATCGATTTTCTACTTGAGGAGGCCGATTATGAAGGACGATCACTGTTAGTGTTGTGAAGGTTGATTGAGGCCGATTGTAAAGGCTGAATCACTGCTGTGTGAATGTTGATTCCTGCTCAGAGGCTGTGAAAAGGGTGATTGTTGTGAAATTGGGCGTTGTGGTGGAAAATACTAAGATGCATCATTTGTAACACCCTCCTCCCACATCAACCCAAGTAACCATGCCAACCGAGGTAAACATGAGATGAGAGGCTACAATGATCATATTCGACCTCCTAAGTAACCTTAAGGAAGTGGAATCGATGGAACATCACACACAATCGTCCAACACCATCAATAGAACCCTCACGAGATAAGTCAGCCACTCAAATAACCTATCCCTCAGTTACATTGTTGTTTTGAACCTCTTGGGCCAAAGTCGCTCTACTTCTATGGCAATAAGGTGGTGAGAGACCTAAAGTCACTCTCATAGGCCTACCAGCCAGTGAATGTGGTCCAAACTTGCCAGTTATATGCCAGAGACCCCAGGAATTAAGCCACTTTTCAGGCCTAGAGCTCAGGCCACTACCCAGAATAGAATGAAAGCTCATAATCAAGTAAAGTAAAGGGAAACAATGATGTAAAAATAAATAGTTGATCAAGACCTTAACTAGACCCCTACTAGCCATGACAGGCATTTCATCAAACATATTGTCAACATGTAACCTACATGTGTAAACAATAAAATTAATTGTAGGGATCTCATACTTATATAAGAATAACCATGAACCATTGTTTCCTCATGTCATTTTCTCCCTTAGAATTTATTAAGTCATAGATACAATATCCATTCAAATACAAGTAAAACAGGCTGAGAGCCAAACATAGTTGCTGCCATAAAATGTACATATAACTAGCATAATAGGAACATAAATACAATAAACATATCAGCCATAAAAATCCATATATACACCAGTACATTTACACATCAAAAGCAATGAAAGTAATTTCTCATTAATCAATGTAATGAACCAACCAGTGATGGGACTACCACATTCCGATCGACCATAGATTGGCTGAGCTAAGTCTCTCTTCAGTGAATCACCCCCGTGCCATATTCCAAGAATGAATGTGGGACTCATAGAACACATAAAAAACACCAATCAATGTGGATGCCACCAGAGTTCTCTGCATACACCATGAGGAATTTGAGTGCCTCCTAATCTCTCAGGCTTTACTGTGCATCTACAGTCCAATCTAGGGATCACTAGGCCCTGCATCGAGACATACTCTCCAAACTTTACCGTGCATCTGTAGTCCGATCCAGGGATCACTAGGCCCTACACTGAGACATACTCTCCAGGCTTTACCATGCATTCCATCCTGGAATCACTAGGCCCAACAGAGAGAAAATTCACCTCTTAGCTTTACTGTATATTCTGCCATTCACCGAAAAGGATTCCTAGGCCCACCAAGGCACACATTCTGGCTTTACCACAACCCACGGTCCGGTTCACGGGCTACTAGGCCAATGGCTTCATGCATCCTCAATCCAGTTCAGGGGCCACTACCACCATGTGTTTGTCAATTCAGAGATCCACCCCTCTCAGCTTCGAATCTAATCCATCCATCCCACACAAAATGTATGACAGAACCCATCTCATCAAGGCTATCAGGAAATGGCAAGCCTAGGCGAAAAAAACTATCACACCTGAAAAAAATCCATGCCATGGTAGAAAATAAACACATTCAATCCCATGCATGCCAAATATAGCAATGAAAATACACATGCAAATCGATACCTGTAATGAAGACCGTTGTAGCTGCTTGATCTTGCCTTTCCCTTCTTGATCTTTGCTTCCTCTTTCCTTCTTTTCCTTTCTTTCTCCAATGCCAATGTGCTCCAAGAAAACTCTAAGTGTCCAGGAGTATGAGAGAGAGAGAGAATAATGAGAGAACTCCAAAGGTAAATTGACAAAAGGTTACCAACTGATCCTTAGAAGCCTTTTTATGAACGAGGCCTCTATTTTCTTCATTTTCCATTATTTTCCTCCTCACATGCAACCCGTGACCTTTCACCTTTTTTTTCTCCTAATTTCCATTATTTTCATAAATAAATGTGCCAAAAATTCCATTTTGCCTTTTCAAAGCCTTAGCCATTTCCTTTGCAATTTCCTTAGCCATAAACAACCAAATGAACACCCCTTAGGATGTATTGTCCAACATTCAGCTTGGAATAATTTTCCCATTCATCCATGGTTATTGTTTTTTTATCTTTTATTACATGGAATTTTCACCAAGGCTTTTATAGAACCCTCCCCCTTGGGGGACATCGTCCTCAGTGTTCAATCACACATATACCTTGGCAACACACTGAAATAAGACATACTTCTTCTGGAGATTTATAACACAACTCGATCAGTATTTACAATGAAAGGTCTACTCAAGAGAAGAACATCATGACAACATGACAACATACCGCATAGTGGAGCCTTACAACATAGATCATTACGATATTTACAATGATCATCATGTTATGTGCCAATCCACATGACATCATAACATCATAATAACATAACCGCATGATAACATAATAACATGATAACATATCTATAATGACATGACACCCATGCCGCATAGTGTAGCTTTATAACATAGCTCGTTATAGTATTTACATCCACAGACGGGTGTACATATAGAAACATCATCAAAATTATACATACCAAAACATATGCCAAATCATATACCAAAACATATATCAAACATATACTAACATCATATCTAGGCATATATCAAAACATCATATAACATATATCAACCATCATAAAGCATATATCGATCACCATAAAGCATATACTAAACCAACATAAAGAAAATACTAAACCGCCATGAAGCATATACCAAGCCATCATAAGAAAATACTAAACCACCATAAAGAAACTACCAAACCACCATAAGCAACTACCAAACCACCATAAGCAATCACCAAACCACCAAATCAAAGCTACTTTGTCTCAACCGGGAAACAAGGAAGGATACGTGGCCCACATGTGATCCTCCACCTCCCATGTAGCTTCATCAGGCCCAAAGTGCTTCCATTACACTTTAACTTTCTCAATTGCTCAATTCTACACATGAGCACCTTTTTCTACAATATACATTGAGGCTCTGGATGGAATTCTCCGTATGGCTCCACCTACAATATAGACCATTCAATAACATGATCAACATCCTTAACATACTTCTTAAGCAAAGATACATGGAAAACATCGTGGACTTTCACTATCATAGGTAGTGCAAGTCGATAGGATACTGGCCCAATCCTCTCATGATACTAAAGGGTCTGTAAAACTGTGGTGCCATCTTGGTACATGATCTAATCCACAAGGAGATCTTCTTCGGTTTGATGAGAAAGTACAATTGTTCTGCAACTTGGAACTCCTTGAAAAACCTGTTCCTATCTGCATAACTCTTCTGCCTATCCTGTAATGCCTTGAGATTCTTCTTGATCACCTGCATCTCATGTTCCATGTATGCCAACATATCTGGTCCAATGAATACTCTGCTAATCAAATCACTCCAACTAATGGGAATTTTGCAACTTCGCCCATACAATGCCTTAAAAGGGCTCATCCTCAATGACTCATGACAACCATTGTTGTATGCAAACTCAACCAAAGGGAGATACTCTTCCCACTTCCTCTGCTGATGCATCACATACATCCTCAACATGTCCTCTAATATCATGTTGACCTTCTCTATCTATCCATCAGTCTGTGGATGATAAGTTGTGCTGAAGGCCAACTATGTGCCCAAACCTACAAATAACTCCTTCCAAAATGTGGAAGTGAACTTCGCATCCCTGTCTGACACAATCTTCTTTGGAACACCATGTAGTCTAACCACATCTCTGATGAACACCTATTCCACATCACTAGCTGAGAACGTAGACTTCATCGAAATGAAGTGTGCAACGTTGGTTAAACTATCCACAATGACCATGATGGAATCATGTTGCTTCACTATCTTTGAAAACCCTGTGATGAAATACATGGAAATTACCTCCCATTTCCATTCTGTAATCGCAATCAGTTGTAGCAATCCACCTGGATATTTACACTACATTTTCACTACCTAACAATCAAAACATCGAGCCACAAACTTTGCTACATCCCTCTTCAAGTTTGGCTAATAGTAATATCTCTTCATTGCTTCCAGTGTATTCTAGTAACCTGGGTGACCTAAATACAGCTTCACATGAAACTCCCTCAAGATCACCTTCTTGAGCTCATTGCTATCTGGTACATATATCTTGTCTTGGAGCCTGAACAATTCATCTACTATAAGATGACAGTCCATGCCCTGTGCACCTACACCTATACCTATACCTATACCTACACGTGTACCTGTATTTTAACTACCACCTATACATGTACCACTACATGTACCTATACCTGCACTTGTACCTATACCTGTACTATCAACCTGTTGCAACCTGTGCACAATATCCATATACCTGACATCCTACTATCCTACCTGCAAGATCATATCCTATAAGTCTGTCCCATAGGAGCTCATAGCTACCAAGTGATGTACATGTACCCATCTGCTGAGAGCATCTTCCACCCTGTTCTCTTTACCATTTATGTACCTGATCTCAAAGCAAAACTCGCTAATCGTGGCCAACCATCTAGCTTGCCTAGAATTCAAATTCAACTGGTCAAACAAATACGTCAACCCAATGTGATCACTCATAAGCACAAACTTCTTGCCAAGAAGATAGTGCCTCCACATCTTCAAGGCATGTATAATCGGTGCTAACTCAAGATCATGTGTCAGGTAGTTATGCTCGTGCTTGTTTATTTTCTAGGACTCATAACATACCACATGTCCATCCAGCATAAAGACTCCACCATTCCCTTTCTTGCAAGCATATTTACTTACTACAAACTCTTTGTCCGGATCTACAATCTGTAGCAGTGGTTCATGCATCAACAACTTCTTGAGCTGCTCAAATATAGCCTCACACTCTTTGGTCCATTTGAACTTCTTACCTTTCCTGTGCAATGAGGTGATAGGATAATAAATATGTGAGAAGTTCTTGATGAACCTCCTATAACAGCCTGCCAGACCCATGAAAGATCTCACCTTGTCCACACTCTTAGGAGCTACCGACTCCATGATGGACCTTATCTTATCTAGATCTATTGCAATGTCTTCCTTGGAGGCAACATGTCCCATGTAGTGCACCTCAGTCTGGAAGAAACTACACTTGCTAAGCTTAACATACAAGTGATGCTCTCTCAATAACCTCAATATTGTTGCTAAGTTCTCGGCATTCTCTTCCTCATTTTAAGAATATACATGTATATCATTAATGAACACAATAGCAAACTTATCCAAATATGGATGCAACACACTATTCATCAAACACATGAATGTAGCAGGAGCATTAGTTAAGCCAAATGAAATAACAACAAACTTGTAATGCCCATACCTAGTCCTGAATGAAGTCTTGTAAATGTCCTCCTCTTTGATGCATACCTGATGGTATCCGGATCTCAAGTCAATGTTAAAGAACACTACTGCTCCCTTTAGCTAATTGAACAAGTCATCAATCCTCAACAAAGGTGTTAGGAACAGGTCCCCTGGGGTTAATTTTGGGTTAAAAGCCCAAGTTTTGGGGCTAAAGGCCCAAGTTTTGTATAAAGAATATAAATTCTCTGCATTTTTTGGTCGCAGAGTGCGAATATGTAAACAATAAAAAATGGTTTCCGCCCTTAGTTTATATAGTTTGTGTCGGCTTGATTAGATCCGCCCTTCGTTTGTGGGCCATGGAAATGTATAAAAGGGGAGTCTTAGAAGACTCTAAGGCAATTAGTTAGTAGAGTTCTAAGTAATTTTTTGGGCAATTGAGAGCTAAGTGCGAAGAGTCTTAGCATAGGAAGAGGCTTTGCAGCTGAGTGCGTAGAGACCTATGGTAGAAGTCTGCAGTTGAGTGCGCGGACCCCTACAGCTGTGTGCGTAGGGTAGTTAGAGTCTGTACTGGAGATCTGAACCATCAATAAAGAGAGTTATTCTGGAGAAATCTGTGTATGGAACATTTTACTTATGTTATGAATGTTTACGATTATGTTATGTTGAATACTAGATTTATGATTTAATGCTATATTGATGCGCAATTCTATGTATTTTACTTTGTCATACGAACGCAAGTAAGAATATCTGTTTACGCGAAGATAATCATAGTACAAGTTGAAGTTAACTAATACTTAAGTTAATCTGGGTAGACATAGAAGTAAGGGTAATTACAGAGGCGCATAAGCATCTGAATTGACTATTTAGGGTCCGCGAAGGACGATTGGAGGCTTCCGCAAAGGTTTTAAAGCTTAATAAGAGAAGTACTTTGATAAGCCCTAAAGGGCTTATAGGTCTATGCGAATGAAGGGTTAGGGTATAAAACCGACATCACAACCATCTCAGGGTGCGGAAACTTGGTTCCTGCATCCCCTCATACTCCTTTGAGTGAGGCTTTAGTCTGCACTCCGCAGATTGATGTCGAAAGGGCCAGTAGTGTAGGGATATGCTTGGCTAACTTAACACTGAACCTAGGTCAGGGCCCATCAAGCCAACAAATGGTTCCGTTGTTGGGAATGGGATTTGCATAACGAGATGTGTAATGTCACATCATTGTAATCTAGCTAAGAAAGAGACTGAAGATTGGTTGGATAGAAAGATGCATGAATTTGCGGTGCAAGAAAACAGGAATCCGCAATTAACGAAAGAACAGTGGTTGGACATATACATGTAAACAGAAATACATGAGATCTTATTATGTTCCTTCCCGATTGAGTTGTATGAGTGGATCGCAAAGTTGGCAGATGGCCAAGGAAGGTGGAGATTGGATGGTCCAATAGTCTGGACCCCAGAGTTAGTGCAAAGATTAGAAGCCTCTGAAGATAAGATCACACACGCAGTCAATCATTCGCTCGATCGTATCATAGGAGGGTTCGTGATAGAATTCGCAGTCGATACCTCGATCAGTTATAGCAAAGCAGAGCGCCGCTTCTTCATGGGGCTGCGAGGTATATATTTAAAATCGTTAAATACTTGGATTAAGTTTCTCTTGTGTGAAAAGTGGGTTATGCAGCTACCTTGATCTTTGGGGCTACGTGGAGTGGAAGGAAATTCAGGAACAAGGGTAGAACAGGTCTTGAATATAGCCCGCTAATTGAACCCCCTCTGAGTGACGACGAGGAAGCAGCACAGGCATCTTTGCAGAGCATTGTTTAGTTGATAAAGAAAGGGTTCCCATGAATACCCCATCCACCCACGCCACCTCCATCACATACACCTTCACCTACACCACTGCCACCTCCGCCACCATTCAATATGGAAAACTCTGTAAAGTTACTTGTTTTCAAGGGCGTAGGAAATGAAGATACGAACCAGTTTTGGTTTGTCGCAAAGGTTGTATGGGAAGCTCAGGGTATCACGGATGATCAAATGAAGAAATAAACGTTGGTTAGTGCTTTGCAAGACCGTGCACTAATGTGGTACATTAAGCACTGCACTGATAATCGATGTCCACATTAGCAAATATCCAGACTACGTTGAATAAGGAGTTAAGTAGACCTAAGTCTGAGGCGCAATAAATTGTGGGATTCAAAGAGATCATGATGAACCTTGGTGAGACACCCTGGGATTTGGATCATAGATTGAAGTGTACAATCCACAAGGCTAACATGAATTTGACTGATGGTTTGCATCGGGAATGTTTTGTGGCTTTGCTCCTGCCTCATCTAAGGGTTGCGCTATCACAACAAAAGATTGGGACCCAGGAAGAAGCTCTGTAAATCATGATGAGATTGCATGAGACACCAATGCAAGATGTTAATCTAGGAGTTCAGCACGTTCATGCATAGTTGTAGAACCTTTGCCTAGAAATGCAGAGTATGAAGAAAGATAGAACAGCTCGGCGCCAGGCACGTGAAGAAATTTGGTGCCTGAAGTACAAAAGCTAGGGGCATGACAAAGACCACTGCCCAATTTTCACAAATTATGTTGCAGCAGGGGGTCAATGCCTCTAAGGCCAAAAGCTCCAGCAGGGCTAAGTACAGGGCCCACGATATGGTGTGCTATCTGTCAGGTAGCTGGAAAACATGCGACAGACAATTGCCATTTCCCGCAGAAATTCATATAGACATGGCAACAACTCTTTTAAAAATTTTATCTATTAGTGGGTCATGATGAGCGCAAAATGTCACAGTTACGAATTAATGATGGATAGGACACCTGCATATAGGGTGGAGGAAGAAATGCAGCCTCCGAACCAAGGCACTGGAGGAGCATGAGGCAAGTATCAGGGGCGCAGAAAAGGTCGAGGTGGAGTAAGATCTGGTAGACGTCGAGGGCAGGTTATTTGTTACAATTGTGGGGGACCAAGACACTACGCACGAGACTTCCCGAATTTGACACGTCTATCATGCCACTATTATACTCAGTTTGACCATGCAACGAAGGATTTCCCAATATTGTTGGCTAAGATATGCAAAAAGGGGGCGCAACCTCACCAGCCGACTCAGAACTTGCAGATGATGAGGGTTGAGCCTCGCGAGGAAGATCCTAAGGTAAATATTGTGTTGCGGAGTAAGGCAACGACTAGTGAGGATAAGGGGAAGCAACCTGAAGAAGGTGAGTGGGTCTGCAAAGCGCTAGAAAAGGAGATCGAGTTTGATCTAGAATGCGCAAAAGAAACGTTTATGGAAGTAAAGAAAAGTTTCATTGAGGCCTCTACCTCAGGGAGTCAAGAGAAGCCGACTGAAGAAATGGACTCGTCCATGATTACCATGTTTTTGGAGACCTACATGAAACTGCTACGCGATAGAAAGGTTGTGAAGGGATTGCAGGAGCTGATCAATAGGTGTGTTAGAAAGGAAAACACTACTAACGGACCGTGCGTAGTTAGAAAGATTGGCAGGCATAAGACGAGTACGGGTCATGAGATGAGGCTTACTGCACAAATAAGAGAATACTAGATGGATCGAGTCATTTTGGATTTGGGGTCGAATGTGAACGTTTTGCCAGAACAGACATGGGAGAGAATGGGGAGACCTGCACTTCAGTGGTCTCTGATTCAGTTAAGGATGGCAAGTCAACAGAAAATCATCCCAATGGGGAGGTTGCAGGGGGTAACGGTTGATATTGAAGGCTTGAGCACACTAGCTAATTTTGAAGTGATAGAGATTGTGGATGACAACAATTCCTACCCTGCGCTCCTTGGGATCAATTGGGCCACTGACATGAATGGTGTAATCAATTTGAGGAAGCAAAAGATGATATTTGAGAAGAAATCTCTCTACATAATAGTGCCCCTGGACCCTGTAGAAGGACCGTGCTATACTGAACCGGTCCGCGATTATGAAAGTGATGACGATTTGGACCAGATTTACAAGATAACAACGCGAGATCAGGATTGGGTGAATCCGACAGTAGACAAACGTATTGCATGGGACCACAAGAGTTCCTGCACATTAGATTCAGACGAATAACTGGAGCATTAGCATAATCGATTGCATGACGTATCTATGTTGCACTGTAATATGATGACCAAGTCGTTGCGCTATGTATTATCAGAGGTAAGAAATCTACCTTACTGTGATGGTTTAACTAACGTTGATCACTTTTTGGATGCATTTGAGAGAGAAGTTCGAGAGAAACATCGCTTGCAGGCCCTAGACTTGGTGTTGCATGCTACACCTGTGAGATGGTGGGGCACACACAAGGACAGTTTTGATGATTGGTGCATATATAGAAAAATGATGAGAGTGTAGTTTGGTCACCCACAAGTGCAGCTAACAGAAAAGTATGATGGGAGAAATGATTCGCGCGACCATTTGGCCAAATGGACTGAAGTGTATGGAGCAAAGCCTCAGCCGGAGTGGGTCCATCTATTTTTTCATACCTTGGATGTTATACTAATGAATTGGTACTTGGAGACAGAACTCTGCCATGGCACTGAAGAATGGGATGTTTTGTGCCAAGGATTTTTTATGACGTTCAACTTTGAGGATGGGTTTGAATGTATCGATGAAGTGTTGCAGGAGGTTAAGGCAGCAATCTTCAGGATACCGCAAGATCCTCTAGATTTGATTCAACCTAATTGGACTACCTAGCTGAGCCACATGCTGGAGTGATACAATGTAATAGCGGAAGAAGAAGATGAACACCCAAGGAAGATTAATATCCCACAGACTGAATGTCACCACGAAGTTGAAGGACCGCAACTACAGAACCTACACATAACCGAGCCACTTAAAACTAGACAAGTGAACATTGGCATGGAGGGAAAGACGAAGTTTGCAAAGATTTTGGACTATGAGGATGACATGACAGTAGATAAGGTTTCTAAACTACTCCGTGAATATCAGGATCTGTTCCACACGAAGTTTTTAGATCTGAAAGGGATAATAGGGGACTTGGGTGTCATGAAGATCACTCTAAAACCGGACGTGAAGCGAGTTCAGCAAAGATATTACCACCTCAATCCAAAGTATAAAGAAAGGGTCCATTTGTAGTTGGATAAAATGCTTGCAGCAGGTGTCATTGAACCAGTCGAGGAGTCTGATTGGGTAAGCCCAATGGTAGTTCAGGACAAGAAACAGAAGGATGAGATACGGATATGCGTAGATATCAGGAAGTTGAATGATGCCTATTTGCATGATCCCTTCCCAACTCCATTCACCGATGAGGTGCGGGATAATGTTGGAGGTCAAGAATATTGATGGGTTCTCAGCGTACCATCAAATCAAGATCACGCCAGAGGATAGGAATAAGACGACCTTCACGACTGAATGGGGATGCTTCCAGTATACGATGATGCCTTTTGGGCTGAAGAACACGCCAACAATATTCTTGCGCATAGTCATCGCAGCGTTCAAGGATTTCATTCACAAATTTTTGGAGGTATACTTTGATGATTGGAAAGTGTTTGGACTGGTAAAGCGCCACGTAGCAAGTCTACACTTGATGCTAGATACATGCCGAAGGTACCAGATTACACTCAATTTGAAGAAATGTTTGTTTTGTGTCCCTTTTGGGATCTTGCTGGGTCATGTGGTATGCAGACAAGGCTTGATGGTAGACCCCGCGAAGATCGTGGTTATAATCAATTTGGAGGCACCAAGAAGTGTGAAACAGTTGTGCGCAACATTGGGGCATATAGGGTACTATAGAAAGTTCATCAAAAGCTATGCCCAGATCACCGCGCCAATGGAGAAACTGTTAAAAAAGGATGCTACATTCTGCTGGAATGAGGAATGTCAGAAGAGCTTGGATGTGCTCAAAGAGAAGATGGTCATCGCGTCGATCCTAGTCTTCCTAGATTGGAAGAAGGAATTTCATGTGCATGTGGATGCGTCATGTATTGTGTTGGGAGCAGTACTGACACAAGCTGGTGAGGGAGAACTGGATCACCCCATAGCATTCGCAAGTAGCAAGTTATCTAAAGCTGAGAATAATTATTAAACAATGGAGCATGAAGGTCTAGCTATGGTATATGCGCTCCAGAAGTTTAGGCACTACTTGCTAGGCAAACACTTTAAGATGTATACAGACCTTTCTACATTTAAATACTTGATGAACACGCATGTGTTGGGGGGGGAAATATGCAAATGGATGTTTCTGTTTCAAGAATATGATTTTGAAGTTATAGTGAAACTAGGACACTTGAATGTACTGTCACGCATTGAAACAGAAGAGGAGCATACTAATTTGGAGGAAGGACTACCTAACGCGCAGCTTTTTGTGGTGCGCATCGCAGACAGCCACTTTGAAGATATTATACACTTCCTAACGACAAGAACGGCTCCAGAAGGATATACTAACCAACAAAAGAAGGAATTGGTGGTGCGCACGGCAGACTTTTCTGTCATTGCAAGCCACTTGTATAAAATGGGATTAGATGAAATACTATGACGTTATGTGCTAGAATTTAAATGAAACAACATCCTCACTAAGGCTCATGGAGGAGCTGCGGGAGGACATTATGCGAGCAAAGAAACAACGCAAAAGATTCTATGAGCTGGGTTGTGGTGGCCGACACTGCATAGGATTCAAAGGCACATTGTAGGGCATGCGATGCATGCAAAAGGAATGGCATACCCTCATGGAGGGATGAGCTGTCGTTAAATCCGAAGATATCATTATAGCCCTTTGAGAAATGGGCGACTGACTTTGTGGGACCAATTCAGCCTCCAGGAAAGAAGACGGGTGCACAGTACATCATTATCGCAATTGAGTATTTAACCAGATGGGCAGAGGCGCAACCTATGAAGGACTATACAAGCACGACAACAGCAAAATTCATCTTTGAGTACGTGCTAACAAGGTTTGTTTTTCCAAAAAAATTAATGAGCGAACGTGGTACACGTTTTCTTAATGAGACGATCAACGCGATGATTGAGGAATTTCAAGTTTACCATCAGAAGAGTACGCCATATCACCCGCAGGCTAATGGAATGGTAGAAGCATTTGATAAGATTCTAGAGAGCATGCTAATGAAGGTTTGCAATACGCAAAGAAATGACCGGGATGTGCATGTACCGCTGTGCTTTGGGCTTACTAAACAACTTGTAAGAAGTTGACTGGACAAACGCCTTTCAGGATGGTTTATGGCTTTGAAGTCGTGATGCCAATGGAATACATTGTACCTACTCTATGCATAGCAGCATTCACAGGAATGGCAGATGACAGAGCCATGGAAGAAAGGTTCACGTAGCTGGCAGAACTGGAAGAAGATAGGTTTCTAGCTAGATTCCATCAGCAAGTTCAAAAGGAACGCGAAAAGGCATGGAACGATCGACACATCAAACTACGCACCCTTAAGGTAAATGATTTAGTGTTATTATATGACAGCAAATTTGATAAATTTCCAGGAAAATTTCAGATGCATTCACTGGGGCCCTATGTCATCAAGGATATTACCGATGGTGGAGCAGTTCAGTTGGTAAAATTGAATGGAGAGGCATTCCCAGTGAGGGTAAATGGTAGCCAATTGAAGCCATACACCGGGGATCCGGCCAGCTGACTATATGCTGGAAGTATAGTCTTAGCACTCCAGGAAGATGAAAGGAGGCACGAGACTATAAACTACACTGCTCGGGTTGTAAAGCTACGCAATTGGGGTACTGCACGGAATGGAGGATTGTCACAGTATCAGCAAAAGCATGAGGGGAGCTACGCTATTGTAGGAGAGATCGCGCAGGGTGGTCGGAAAGTGACTGTTATGGTCACTGTTCATGTCTTGACAGTGGGACAGCAACTAAATGGAGCTGGGGGGGCAACAATTAAGTCAGAATTTAAGAGCAAGATCTTTGAAAATCTAATGCCACTCTTTCATTTATGAAATAATTTTGGGGGGAACAGTCGGATTCAAATTCAAAATTTCCTATAAATTACAGATGGCCAACCAACGAAAAACACTTGGCATTTTGAGAATTGATTTGTTGAGCTATCAGGCGTGTATGAACCTTGATTTTTCTGTGGCATTGGTAGAGAGTGCACTATTTGAGAAGTTGTCGAAGGAGACTCAAGAGTTTTTAAGTGGCATTATGTCGGAACCCATGGATACTGCAAGTGTTGGGGAAGCCATGGCCACTGAAGCAGCTGCCCCGGAGGTAGAAAATGAAGAGGTACATGTAGAAGTACCCAAATCGCCAAGGTCACCCAAGTCGAGGTCTACGTCGCCCAAAGAAGGTCCCAAGCTGAAGAAGGATTAGCAAAAAGAAACACAGGCGGTGCGTGAGTCGCAAAGGAAACACCAGAAGAACGAAAAGGCTACTGCATAGGAGAAGGCCAAGGTAGCAGACCGAGAACCTAACGAGGACATCGAGGACATTAATGTGGGCATAGAAGATGTTGACATGGGGATAGAAGACGTTGACGTTGAGGGGGAAGACCCTATCTCCAAGCTGCCACCATATATCCCTTCGCGTTGAGGCAAGGCGAGGGTACCAAAGGACATCAATGAGAACAAAGTCACACCTTTCACCCCATTGCTTCCAGACAAAATAACATTCGAAGGATCGTGCTTGGCGTGTATCCCCCTTTTGAAGCTGGAGGATTGGGATTTAGCAAATACAGAGCGCTTTCCCCACTTGGCGAATGATACATTCATGCACCGCATCTTCTATAAAGACTCTGGTGTCACCACGTTGGAGCCAAGAAAGTGGATAAAAAGGGTGGAGAAGGCAGGATTGTTGAACCTGCTATGGGTGTTGCATTATAACCGCGTGCACATAACTTTGATCATGATCAAGTAGTTGTTATGCTTGGTGCACGATGAGTGCCTGTGTCTAGGAGATCTAATCCCAATCACTGACATGTTGATCCATAGGATCACCTTTCTCTTACACTCAGGATTAAATTCGACCACGGAATTTGGCGGAAAGTTGGGTGAACGCGACCTCGTAGAATGAATGAAGGACAAGTTCAAGCTTGCCAAGAAGCTGTGTGACTACTCCATCTCCAGCATAACTGACCCCGTGGTTAAAGTAGCCACTCAGATTTTGGTAGGAAAAATTATGAGGAAGTCTCATGCAAATGAAGTGCTGGCACCGGTGGTGTCCTTGGCAGCCCAGTGCGCAGAGGGCGTACAATTTAATTGGGCACGTGTTGAGCCTCAAAATTACTCTTTCCCTAAGCAATTCTTCTCATTCCTTTTCGTTGTTTTTCCATGAGAAAGATGCATTCTCATCACCAATGACTGATATATACTGTCTTGAGGAGGAAATTTAGTGATTTACATGTTATACTTTTATGTTTTGTTATTTGAATAAATTTTTGTATATTATCTATGGAACGCAACCTATTCTGCAGCTAATTGGATGTTCCGTAGCCACCTTCATTCTTTAACAGGTTCCAGGTGTTAGAAGTAGAAACTAGCTACATGGGTGGCTTGGAAATCATCGTGACATGGACCTTGTCCTATTCACTTAGCCCAGGTCGACAAAGAAGATGGCATAAGACTACGATCAATGGATAAGTCAAATGCAGAGACTGAAGGTAACAGGACTCTGTTTCGTAATTTATTAACATGTTTCACAGTGATGGGAAGCGTTATCCGGAACAACTACCAACAATGTAAACTATGAAACGGGAACTGATACTGTTACCCATTTCGTAGAGATAGCAAAAAATTGACCCGATTTTAAAAAGGGGCGATGCAGAATACACATATTTTTTTTAGAACATAGTTTTTGGCACTTTAAATAACCGATACGATTATCCGTTTCATAGAGGTAGTAAAAACATGACCCGATTTTGAAGAGTGGTGATGCAGAATACAATAATTATTTTTTGGAGCATATTTTTGACAATTTAAATATTCTCATGTATCAAATATAAATATTCGTTTTTAAATGTTAGTGATTTTTATGCTGATTTTGAAACGTGTTGATGCAATGCGTTATACATCATACCTTTTTTTTTAGAGGACTTATTTTTCACACTTTAAAATTTATTATGTCCATTGATTTTTTAAATTATAATTACTTAAAGAATTTTTAAGTTGTTTTATTTTTATTTTTTTAAATGTTGATTACTTCAAGAAAGTCATATAAATATATATATAAAATAAGACCCAAAAAAAAATGTTAATAAAAAAAAAATTATCTCATACACTATAAAAGAATTTGGAAAAAAAAAAAAAAAACATAATTTAAAATATATATATATATATATATATATATATATATAAAATTAAGTAAGTCAAAATATAAAAACTAAAAAAACATTACAAAAACAAGAAAAATAAATAAAAAAATAAATGAAAACAAACTAGATTAAAAAAAAAATAGAAAATTAAAAAAAATAAAAATAAAAAACTAGTAAAATTAACATTAAAAACATTTAAAAAAAAAAACAAAAAAACCAAAAATACACTGAAATTTACAAAAAAAACCATAAAAATATAAAAATTTTAGAAATATATGTTTAAAAAAAATAAAAATAAAAACATGTATTTAAAATTAAAAATTAAATTTTTCAAGAATCATGTATTTTTTATTTAAAAAATCAAAAACAAAATTGATTAAACACAAAAAAAAATTAAAAAAAATTAAAATTTTTTAAACTTACTTTTTTTATTTAAAACACCAAAAAAAAAATTAAAAAAATTTAAATTTTTTTTTATAGAAATTTGATATTGATAATGACATTTGTTTTTTTTTTTTTTTTTAATTTAAAAAAAAACATTTATTAAAAAAATTATTTTTTTTAAGCAACGTTTTTTGTTTTTTTTTTTAATTATTTAAAAAAAACCAATTATTAATTTTTTTATTTTTTTAAACAATGTTTTTTTTAATTTAAAATGAAAATTTTTATTTAAAAAAAAAAACAGTTTTAAAAATTTTATTTTAAAAAAATATTATTAAAAAATTTGCGTTTTTTGGGCCAGGGGCGATTCCCGGAATCGCCCCTCGGCCCCCCGGGCGGCCCGTGGCCGAGCCGCCGCGCAGCCCTCCGCCCGTGGCCGAGCCGCCGCGGGCCGCCCGGGGTGCCGAGGGGCGATTCCCGGAATCGCCCCTCAGCCCCCCGGGCGGCCCGCGGCGGCTCGGCCACTGGCGGAGGCCTGTGCGCAGGACCTCCGCCCGTGGTCGAGCCGCCGCGGGCCGCCCGGGGGGCCGAGGGGCGATTCCGGGAATCGCCCGTGGCCCAAAAAAACCCAATTTTTTTAATAATTTTTTTTTTAAATAAAATTTTTAAAACTGTTTAATTTTTAAAATAAAAATTTTCATTTTAAATTAAAAAAAACATTGTTTAAAAAAATAAAAAAATTAATAATTGGTTTTTTTTGAATAATTAAAAAAAAAAAAAACAAAAAACGTTGCTTAAAAAAAATAAATTTTTTAATAAATGTTTTTTTGAAATAATAAAAAAAAAAAAACCAAACTTGTTTATCAATTAATTTAAAATTTTTTGATATATATTTTTCTAAATAAAAAAACAATATGTATTAAAAAAATTTAATTTCTTTTTTTTTGTTTTAAATAGATAAATAAATGTTTATTTAAAAATTTTAAATTTTTTAAAATTTTTTGGTTTTTTTTTAATTTGAAAAGGCATATTTTTAAATTTTTTTAAACTTTTTGGGTTTTTTTTGTTTTAATTTCAGTGTTTTTTTTATTTTTTTAGTTTTTTTTTAAATGTTTTTGATGTTAATTTTACTGGTTTTTTATTTTTTTTGGTGGATTTTTTATGTTTTTTTTTAAATCTAATTTGTTTTTATTTTTTTTCCTAGGTTTTTTTAATGTTTTTATTTCTATTTTTATTTACTTATATATATATATATATATATATAGATATATAAATTTTGTTTTCTTTTTCCTAATTCTTTTATGATTTATGAGATAATTTTTTTTTAACTTTTATTTTTTGTTTTTTTAATATATATATATATATTTTAAGTAATTAACATTTTAATCTTAATTTTAGTAGTTTTTAAATTATTATTTTTTGGTTAATTTTCTATGTTTTTATTAAATTTAGTTTGTTTTTAATTTTCATTTTTTTTTAGTTTTTTGATAATTTTTTTAAATTTTTCTATTTTTACCTAAATTTTATGGAGTTGTCTATAATGCGACTTTTTGAGATTCCGGTGACGGAATCCGGCGGAAGAAATTGAGATGAAATCATGATTTGTTGCAGTTAAAATGGTTTTTTAACTGCATATTCGGATTCAGCACCCTGAAAAACCCCTGGGACGGTTTCATTGTGCAGAAATTAGCTATCAAACTTGGATTCCAATAAATCACTGCCGGATTTTCACCGGAAAAAATCGCCGGAAAGGCTTTCAAAAAGTCGCGTTAAAGACTACGTCAAATTTTATAGTTTGTTTAATTTTTTTTTTCTTTTCCATATATATATATCTATATATATTTTTTCTTTTTTTTGACAACTTTTTTTATTGTTTACAAGATTTTTGATTTTTTCCATTTTTTAAAATATGTTTTTTTACTATTTATTTGTTTATAATTTTCAAGTGTTTTTTAGTTTTTTAATTTAGTGGTTTTTTACATTTTTATGATTGATTTTTTTGTTTTTGTTTTTTTTTTTTTTTTTTATGTTCTTTTTTTAGTATATGCTTTAATTTATGTTTTGTTAATTTTTAAACTTTTTTTGTTTTGTGTTTTTTCATTGTTTTAATTTTTATTTTTTTTTATTTATTTTTATGTTTTCATTATTTGTTTGAAATTTTAATCTTTTTTAGGGTCATGATAAAATATTTTAGGCTATTATTTCGAAATGTTGAAATATTACCCTTGAAAAAAAAAGGGAAAAAAAGGTGTTATCCCAACGTTAACACTTTTTGTTTTGAAGGCGTTTTTGGGACAATTTTTGCATAAAAAATTGGTTTTCACCGCCATTTTTAAAACATGTTCAAAATTTACCCTAGAAAAAAAAGTGTTATTCCAGCATCAACACTTTTTGTTTTTAGCACTGTTTTTGATGTTTTTAAGGGGTTTTTTGGCTAGAGTTCTCGTTTTGAGTTTATAGTTCCCGTTTCATAGTTTACATTGTTTACCTGTACCTACGGACTCCAACAGCCACCTAGACAACCGAATCCAATAGCCACCATGTCTTGGATTTATGTTTCCAAGAGCCGAGGAAGAAATTCCACATATCTGTCTTCTACATGTTTGGCTATAGCATGTTTTTCTCCACAAACAGTTGTATAGTTTTTCTTATAAATACCTGTGTAAAGGACCGAAGAAGTTAGTGGTAATAGTGATAGTTTTATTGTGAAATCGAAGTTTTAAACTCTGTAGTTCCTAGGCATTTTTTGTCCCTATTTTTAATATGAATACCGCATGTTTTATGGAAATCTGAAGGAGTTTTCTTGGAGTTGATTGAGCAAGCATAGCCTAATCAGTTGTAGAGGGCCCCTACACTGAAGAAGGTTTCATTTCATTTTATTTTTTTCTTCTTCTTGTTAACTGTAAATTCATCATTTTCTTTCACAATGTTTATAATCATTTTCTTACTAACAATGTTTATAATGCAATTTTCATCATTTTCTTATTAATAGTATTCATAATTTAGAGTAGCTTCTTTTTGCTTGATCTTTTTCTAGTTTTTATCAATAGTTAGAAGTTAAAACTCAGTAATGTAATCTAGTTTACTTCATTCACTGTTTTACTAGTTTTTAAATTCTCAATTAGACTAATCAGTTCCATTTAATGTCTTTGCCATTTTATTTCTAGTTTACTGACTCGTGGTGTTAATGAATGTTTCTAAAAAACCCTTCAAGTTGATAATTCATCCTAAACTAAGTGGTTGAAAATTTCATTTACGCAATGAGTCTTTGCTACATCTCTGTATTTGTTTTCTCTTAGAATAATGAAGTACAGAATTCCTCAAATGTCATCCCAAGGAGACTTTCTCCCAAAATTGAGAGGCAGAGTAACTAAGTATTTCATTTAGTTTTATTTTTGTAATTAGTTAGACATCAATTACAAATTTCACTTTTGTTTTTAATTCATGATTTGGAAATAATACTGAAACAGGAATAGAAACTTTGTTTTCATTTCTTGCTTAAGCTCTGCTTCCAAGTCTTTTTTAAGCTCTGTTTCCATCTTTAGATTTTGAGCAGTCTTTACGAAAGTTAGATTTAAGTTTTTGATAATTACATTGTAAATCATTAGGAACTAAAGACCATGAACCCCCAAAACAACATAAAACACAAAAACAACAAATTAAGAAGGGTTATCTAACACAAACAGTGCATTGCACTTCATCAATTTATGATACCCAGATTGATAATTTATGTAGAGCAATTTAGGACACTAAATTGACCAAACATCGTGCTATCTCTACAGTGAGTTCCTCGCAAACTGCAGAGAAGCGCAAGATCAAAGAAAGTCTTTTCACTATGCATAGTTGTTGCTGTCGATTGTCTTGGTTGCGTGGGACTTATCAGAGGACAGTGAGTTTCCCCCAATTGCACTGAAGATGCTAGAAGCAGTGAAGTTCGCTTCGCTCTGGACCACAAAGGACCCCCAAAGGATCAAGGACAACAAGATATTCTAGATTCTCATGGAATCAAGCATATGTGCTGATCCAGGTGGATATTGGTTGCCACCAACCCATTCCACTTAGACCTCCACCATTGTTTCTATCAGTTTTTCAGTTTCCTTATTTGTAGCACAATTTACTATTTTTGGCAATTTTTCGGGTCCTGAACTACCGGAGCTGTTTTGAGGCCCTAAATGATGTTTTTTGGGAAAACTAGGAGCAACATGGGTCTATGGATCAATTTTCTCACTTTAAAGTTGTAGTGCTCAGATAGATCTTTCTAACGAGGTATTGTGCATGTCAAACGAAGATCATATGCTAAAGTTATGCCCTCGGGAAGGTTATGTACCAACTTACCCAAAACGGGGCCCATAGTTTGGCACTTCATCTCCTAGGGTTAGGTTTTTGGATGTTTAGGGTTTTCCATTGTTTCCCAACAATAAATAGGCCTTCAAGCCTCATTGTAAGATAGTTCAAAGGCATGTAGCCACCACATCTCTTCTTAGAGATAAGCTACCATCGCCCGAGCTAGTTTATTTCAATTTCTATCTGTAAGCATATTTCAGTATTTTACATCAATGAAATGATGTATTATTTCTGTTGCATCTCTATATTTATGGTCATACCTATAATTTGTTGCGCTCCTGTTTAAATCTGGATCAGTGGTATCAGAGGGGTCTGCTCTTTCTCTGTTTTTCTTTACATGTCCCCAACGAGGTCGGGATGTAAGGAGTTAGGGCTTGAACTGGTCGAACCTTTGCAAGACCAGCCTCACAAATCCCGATGGCCTTCCATGGAAAATGAAAAGAAAGACGATGGGGCAAGAGATCCTATCAAAATATTGCTCGAAGAGGCCCTTGAGCGATAAAGGAACACGATGCTGGACAACTTTGCCCAGATCCTCTAGTGGCTACCTAGGGGTGACACATCTACTTCCAGCAGCTACTCTGGAAGTGCCACACCCTTTAAGGTACAAGTTAACTTTGACATTATCATATTTGAGGATCAGATAGATGCAGACGCTGTAGATAAATGGTTAAATCTGCTAGAAGGGTATTTTTCTGTTGATGATTTTTCTGGCCGGGAAAGATTACTTTTGCTCTTCTCAAACCCGCAAGCAAAGAACAACACCACGAAACCAAAGAAGGACATGGGAAAGTGGTGTCAAATCCATAAGAGCTCCACTGAAAACACGAGTGAGTGTTGGGCCAAGTAGTCACTGGTGGCCGAGCTCAAGTCTTCGGAATCAGATGCATGTTCTAACTCTGAGTCATAACACAGATAAGGGGAATGATAAAGGGAAGCAGATTACCGATGCGGAGCCCAACGTCACTGTTGCCACCACGAATATCCAGAAGGAGGAACCCAAATATCCAAAGGAGGAGGAGCACCTCTTTCACTCCCAGATGTGGGTAAAGGGTTCCCCACTACAGTTCATTGTCGACAGGGGGAGCCAAAAGAACCTCATTTTGGCAGAGGTCATGAAGTGGCTGGGCTTACCAACCACAACACATCCATAACCATACACTATCAGGTGGCTTCACCAAGGACGAGATCTTCGCATGAGCCAACAGTGTCGCCTTCCATATAACATCAAGCCCTTCACGGATGAGGTATTGTGTGATGTTCCTCCCCTTGATGTTTGTGATGTATTATTAGGCCAACCATACTTGTGGAAGTGGCATGTTGTGTATGAGTCAAGACCTCATGCTGTTATTGTTACTTTGGGAAATAAGTTGTACAGGATACCGGAGGTAACATCGCCTATCGCCATCTCTTTGGTTATTTCAAAATAATACAGTAAGCTCATTTCCAAAACCGGGAAATTTGTTTTCCTGATGATACGCCCTCAAGGAAAGAAGAAGACAGTGGCCACGACCTCCAAACAGGGTCCCTCTCCATGACAACAATTGATGAACAAGGTTGTGGAGGAGTAGGAGGACATCTTCACCTCCCCCACAAGGGTGCCTCTACACTGCCAGGTCAAGCACTCCATCGATCTGACCCCAAGTGCACCACTGCCCAATGGACCAATCTATCGGTGCTCTGTTCTAGAGAATGATGAAATAAAGAGGCAGATTTAGGAACTGCTGTAGAAAGGTCACATCCCACTGAGTTCATCATGTTGTGGGAGCCCAATCGTGTTGGTACAGAAGAAGGATGGGATTGGAGACTCTGTATTGACTATCGGGTGCTGAACAAGATCATTTTCTGGAATAGGTACCCGATCCCACGAATTGATGACCTTCTAGACCAACTAAAGGGGGCAAAATATTTCAGCAGTTTGACTTGAAGTCGGGATATCACGAGGTACCAATCGAACCTTCCGATGTGTGGAAGACTGCCTTCAAAGCCAAGGAGGGCCTTTTCGAATGGTTGGTTATACCTTTCAGGTTGACGAATGCTCCTGCAACCTTCATGAGGCTGATGGATGACATCTTGTGGCCATTCACCAACTCATTTGTAGTGGTATATTTGGATGACATCCTGATCTTCAGCCAGACTTGGGAAGAGCTCCTCCATCACATCCGACAGGTTCTCCAAACACTGCGGCAACACAAGCTATGTGCAAATTTGGAGAAATACACTTTTGGCATGACCCAAGTTTAGTATCTAGGATACATTATTGATGAATGGGGAGTGCATGTGGATCCAGCCAAGATCCAAGTCATTCGAGATTGGCTAGCTCCAACCACTCTGACAGAGCTCCGCAGCTTTCTGGGTCTTGCCAATTTCTACCGCAGGTTCATGTTGGGATTCTCTCATATCACTTAGCCGTTGAGTCAAGTCACCAAGGGAGGAATGAAAGAAAAATTCTTTTGGTTTGACTCTCAACAAAATGCATTCACAGAGTTGAAACATCACCTCTTCTCGGCACCAGTGCTCGCGTTACCATACTTGCAACAACCATTTGGGGTTGAGATCGATGCCTCTGACTATGTTATTGGGGTAGTCCTTACTTAACATGGGCATCTAGTGGCATATCATAGTGAGACACTTTCAGACACAGTCCGAAAGTATCCCACTTATGACAAAGAGATGTATTCCATTGTGCAGGCCTGCCGATAATGGAAGCATTACATTTTGGGGAAAGAAACAGTCATTCACACATACCACCGTCCCCTACAGTTCATACAGACGCAAGGGAAGTTACAGAACAATCGCCATTAGAAGTGGTCCACATACCTGCAACATTTCCATTTGAATATCAATTATAAGAAGGGCAGCACCAATAATGTTGCAGATTGCCTCAGCCAACCATCGATCATGGCGTTAACCACCATGCTCAACTCTTGTGGGCGCGATACTTCTGATTGGCCACTTCTCTACAAAAGCAACTCAGAATTCAGCCACACATACCAGACGCTCTTGGAGGGTCAACATGTTCCAGATTTTCACCTCCAGGATGTCCTGTTATGCCACGTGGGTCACCTTTGTGTTCCTTCAAGCAAGCATGCCAAGATGATTTTGGAAGCACACTATAGTCGGGATATTGGGCATTTTGGGGTCGATAAAATGGTGGCAGTACTGCAAAATTATTTCTATTAGCTGAATCTTCGATAGGATGTCAGGAAGTACATCAGATCCTGCACTGCCTATGCCATTGCCAAACCAACCATCAAGAAGTAAGGCCTCTATACTCTGTTGCCTACCCCTAGTTGACCTTGGGAATCCATCTCCATGGATTACATGTTGAGCCTTCCTTCTACTAAGCATGGCAATGACTGGTCGTCGACATATTCTTGAAGATGGCCATTATGACGGCTTGCAAGAAGAATATCACAAAAGAAGCCAATGCTAAACTCTTCTTTGAACGAGTGTGGGTACACTTTGGGATCCCACAATCTATCATGTCAGATTGATATAGCAGGTTCCTTGGTGCATTTTGGTCTAGTATCTAGTCAATTCTGGACACCAAGCTGACTAAGTCCACAACTTTCCATCCCCAAATTGATGGCCAGACAGAGGTTGTCAACAAGATGATCGTACACATTCTGCGCATGTACAACTCAAAGCATCCATGCACATGGGATGAGATCCTCCCCTATGTCCAACACAACTATAACCGGGCTCTCCACAGCTCGACGAGCCACAACCCCTTTCAGGTGGGCTTGGGATTCCAACCACTATGTCCCATTGATGTGGCTATTCCATTTGCAGCTACTCATGGAGATTCGGCTGATGTCCAGTCCGGAACCGATAAGGCAAAAAACTTAATTGAGCACATCCAACATATCTGCCAGTAGGTACATGACATTCTGGGGAAATCAAATGCCAAGTACAAGTAGCGACATGATAAACATCAGGTGCCACACAAGTTTCAGGTGGGCGACAAAGTCTGGTTACATTTGCAAAAGGAATGCCTTATCGAAGCCTATCAAAAACTCAGACCACTCCGATATGGTACTTACACCATTACCAAGGCTGTGGAAGATAATGCATTTGAGCTCAGCATTCCCCCATTCCTTGGCCTACACCCAGTGTTCAATGTGGACCGCCTTTGACCATACTTCCCACCATTGCTAGACACATCAGACATTGCAGAACAACTCACACCAACAGATTTAAATCCAGATTGCATGGAACAAGTCACAGTTGATTGGATCATGGACATGCAGAGCAAGAACACTTGACAGCAAAGGATCCAACTATATCGAGTTGTCAAAGCAGGCCAACTCCTTGACTAAGGCAAGTGGTTCACCAGGGAACAAGTTTAGCAGAAGTTTCCTCATCTCATGGAGGAACTCAACACAATGGGGACCATTTCTTCTTAAGGGGGGAGGAATGATCCAGGTGGATTTTTGTGGCCACCCACCTATTCCACTTAGACCTCCACCATTGTTTCTTTCATTTTTTCAATTTCCTTATTTGTAGCACAATTTACTATTTTTGGTAGTTTTTGGGGCCTAAACTTCCATAGTCGTTTTGAGGCCCTAAACGACGTTTTTTGAGAAAATTGTTGTACCAACAGTTGAGGCATAGGTTGCAACAACAAGGTGAAGGAGATAGGGATTAGGAATATCATCTCAGAGCAGATGACTTGACCAAATTTAGGAACAAGATTTATCTGCTAGATCAGAGTGAGCTCAAGAAGCTTATCTTGAGGGAGTTTCATGTCAAGCCATATTCAAGTCACCCAAGATATCAAAAGAATTGAAAACAGTTAAGAAGTTTTATCATTGGTTGAACTTGAGGAAAGAGGTGGCTGAGTATGTCGTGAGATGTTCTGACTTTCAATGGGTAAAAGCAGAGTGTAAGCATCCAGATGGTTTATTACAGCTGATTTTGATTCCAGAGTGGAAATGGGAGGTCATTTCCATGGATTTCATTACAGGTTCACCAAGGACATTGAAGAAACATGATTCTCTTATGGTTGTGGTTTATAGGTTAAGTAAGGTAGATCACTTCATTGTAGTTAAGCCTACAAATTCATCTAGTGAGGTAGCTCGGATTTTCATCAGGGAGATAGTGAGATTGCATGGTGTTTGTAAGAAGACCATATCAGACAGAGTTGTCAAGTTCACTTCCAAGTTCTAGAAGGAGTTGTTTTCAGGCTTGGGGATAGAGTTGGCTTTCAATATAACTTATTATCTGCAGATGGATGGATAGATAGAGACGTTCAACATGATTCTTAAGGACATGTTGATGATGTATGTCATGCATCAACAACAGAAGTGGGAAGAGTATTTTCCACTGGTATAGTTTTCATATAATAACAAGCATCAAGAACCCTTGAAGATGAGTATGTTTGAAGCTCTTTATGGGTGGAGTTGCAGTACTCCCATCAGCTAGAGTGATCCAGTAAAGAAGGTGTTGATTGGACTAGATATGTTCGTAGAGATGGAACAAGAAATTTAGGTTATTAAGAGGAATTTGAAGGAAGCACAAGACATGCAGAAGAGTTATGTAGATCAACATAGGGCATTCAAGGAGTTTAAGGTTGGGGAGAACGTGTACATGCACATCAAACCAAAGAGGAGATCCTTGAGGATTGGGTTATGTGCCAAGTTGGCACCTCGATATTGTGGTCCTTTTGAGATCCTTGAGAGGATTGAACTAGTGGCCTACCGACTTGCATTGCCTTTAACAATGAAATCCCTGATGTATTTGATGTTTCATTGCTTAAGAACTATGTTTAGGATGTTGATCATGTGATTAACTGGTCTATATTTCAAATGGAACCAGAGGAAGAATTTTAGCCAGAACCAAAATGCATATTGTAGCAGAAACATGTCATGCTTAGGAATAGAGAAAACAATCAGGTTAAAGTGCAGAGGAAGCACTTTAGGCCTGATGAAACTACATGGGAGATGGTTGATCAGATGTGAGCTTTATATCCTTCATTATTTGCTGGTTCAAGCAAATGGTTTTTTGTTATATGTATATGTATATGGATGTTGTAAATACCGCAATGAATGTGTTATAAAGCTCCATGGGTAGTATGTTTTGTTTTTTAGTGGTTCACTGGTCATAGGTGTCAAAGAATATTGAGGACGGTGTTCCCATAAGGGGGAGTGGATTGTAAAATCCCTTGGTTGATCCCAACGATAAAAAAGTTTCAGAGAAACAATTCATAGCTTTTGTTTGTTCTAGTTTTTGTCAGCTTAGTTTTGGAGCTCTCATTTTCATTCTCTCATTCTCTCACACTATTGCACACTTACAAAATTCTTGGAGCATGTTGGCATATAGTTTGGATTTGGAGAAAAGAAGGTAAAGGAAAGTAGGGAGCACAAGGAAAACAATTGGATTAACAACTACAGCTGGATTCTTTTGCAAGTAAAAGGTTTCATGTGTGATTTCCTTGTTGATTTCTATATGCATGGTATATGCATGTGATTTTATGGTTATGTGTTGTCATTGGCTTGGAGATTTTCCTAGATTGACAGTGGTTTAGCCTTGCCTTACCATTTCTTGGATAGCCACAGTGTTATGGGTTTTCCCACTTGTTTTTCAGATTGGTGCTCAGGTTCCCTATGGTTGTGGGTTGGAACAAACGCTCTAGAAGCCCTGGAACAACTTGGGTTTAGTTACTAGTTCTAGAGCCTTGGTTGGGACAAACACTCTAGAGCCCTTGGTGGGTTGAGTTACTAGTCCCTGGAGACGGGTTGGATAAACGCTCTAGAGCCCTGGAAGGCTTTGGGTTGAGTTACTAATTCTTGGAGCCCTAGACAGCTTGGGTAGAGACCGATCTAGATGATGTTAGTGATTTCTGGACCATAGAGGTGGAATCAATGTGGATGAGGGTTGAGGTGGTTTGGCCTCGGAAGCCCTAGTTGGTTTTTCTTGGTTTATTCTATGAGATCCCAAATTCATGCTTGGAATATGGCGTGAGGGTGATTGGATGAAAGAGAGGTTTGGTTCAACCCAATCTGTGGTCAAGTGGTATGTGGAAGTCCCTGACTTGACATTTCCTATTATGATTTATGGGCATTTGTAGTGATTATGTCAGTGATATTATGGATGAGTTGTCATGATTTCTATGTTGGTTATTTGTTGCTTAATTGTTGGTTACATTATGTATGTTATCTTTGGATCTTGTCATGATTTGTTTAGTTATCTAATGGTTCATGAGTATATGGACTAATAAGTTTTGTTGCAGCGATGTGGAAAGGGCATAAATCCTTCTTGGTTATTCTCATATGAATCTCAGACTCTTAAGATCAGATATGCATTCATGACTTGTATCTTACATGTTTTCCTTATGTTTAACGAAATGTCTAGCGTGTTTCTAGGCAATCTAGGTCAAGTTTCTAATTCGGGATTGAATGTTTAGCTTTGTCATCATGTTAATCATGATTTTGTAAATTCCTAGCTAATTTTGGGCAGTGGTTTGGAGGTTGGGCTGAAAAGGTGGCATAGATCCCGAGACCGCATGCTCAGAACTGAAGAGTTTAGGTCATAAGCAATGGTAGCTAGGCTTATGAGTGCGGCTGGAGCCTCATAACTATTGGAAATAATACTGAGAGGGGGGGTGGATCATTATTATTTCCAACAATTATTTTTCATTTCACAATCAGATTTGTATATGCTACTTCAGTTATGGGAAACTACGTATATACGCTACTGTGTCTAAAGCAACCAGCGCATATCAATAAACTTATGATTCATTAAATGTTGATCTTTAATCAGTGCATCAGAACTTCATTAAACATAAGAACAGTAAACATGTGTAGTAAAATAAAACAGATCATCACACACATGGACACAAGATATAAGGTGGAAACCCAATGTGGGTGAAAACCACCTACTGCAATTTGTCTCTATCTTCTTATAATAAGAAACTTATTTTTACAATATTTTTGTATGGGTGCAATCTTATACTAGTACGCAGGCTTCTACCTGTAGAAGGCTACTACCTTCTCTCGTTCTCCAGCTTCTCCTGGAAAGGAGCTACAACCCCCTTAGCTCTTGTACTAGCTGATGTACTAATACGTAGGTGCTGACCTACAGAAGGCTACAACCTTCTGTTTCTTCCAGGGACCACGTTTCATAAATTTTCAGACTGGATCCATCAATGACAATAATCAAACATCAAATACATCTGCATCAACCAATCTCCTTTACTTCAATCAAAACTGAATCAAACAATTACTTCTCTCAATGCTATAACTGGAATACATTTACAATAACCAGAAACCAATCCTGAACCCAGAACACTGCAGCAGAAGTAGCTAAAACATATTTCATGAGACGTATGCTTCTTCAATATGTAGAACCTGCATGCATACGCTTCTGTATTAAGGCCAACCAGCATATATACTGTTTTGACTTACTTAACTAGCGTGTATATGCGCCTCTGCTGTGTCGAACCTGTGTACAGATCTATAAAAGATAATTTACCCTTTTCACTTATTCATACATCAGTTATACCGAGATTATTAGATTTATAGATAAAGTCATGCACCAAATATAACAGATCAAAATCACACAAAGATACTACTATTCAAGCCTTAATATCTTGACCCAACAATAGAACTTATCCTTCTTCTAGTACTCAGGTTCCTCCTTGGTTCAGATCCAACTATGCACCATAACCCAATTCTAGATCTTGCTCTTCATTAGATATTCAATACTTAAGTGAATACCTTTGCCTAATGATCTCCTTCCCCTTTTATAGTCTTAGGCCTTACTCAATACCATGGTCCAAAACCACTTAGAACCAATACTTGGGGTGCAATACCTGGGATTAATACTTTGGACGAGATACCAAGGTCCAAAACCATAGGTCCAAATACCAAGGACCAAATACCATGGACTAAAATTAAGCTTTCCCACATGTACATGCTTTTCCGTGCATGAAGGTACGTGTATATGTATACGCGCCTTTTGATCGTCGAACCCATGTGTATATCCGACTTGGTTAAGAGGAACCTGCGTATATCTCTTTTTCTTTCATTCTGAGAGCTTGAACTGTGATCTATCATTTGAGTGAGTTGCCATCAAGGACAACACCTGTGTCATAGCGCCAAACTTGTGTCATAATGCCAACAATCTCCCCCTTTGGACTTGATGGCAACCCCAAGTCACTCAAAGTCATTCTCCCCCTTTGTCATCAAGTGCAAAGGGTTATGCTCCCCCTGAGTACATGTTGAAATCTCTGCTCTGCTGTGCTGTCCATGCTCCCCCTGACTGTAGGCAAGGTCTGCAAGAAGATGTTCTACAAGAAGAAACATGACTTTATACATCATAAATGACCTTCCTATCACCAAAGACTCATACATACATCCATCTCCCAACCAAGTGGGGATATACCAAAATTGACTCATCCACCCAACCAAGTGGGGATACACCAAAATTTTACACATGATAAAACAAGAACAATACATCATCCATCCCAGGCATAGTGGGCAAACCAACATAGGCCGTTACATGACCTTGATAATGACATAGAGACTAAATATCTAAGACAAGACTATGATAGTCATCAGCAACTAACATCAGCAGCATCTGTCAATCATCATTTAGACCAGCAACCATGTTCTCCCTCTACACCTGTTCCACCTGAAACCAAAAACAACTGTGAACTTGAACCAACATCTTCTAAGATAATGCCAGCAATGCATTATTAGAAGTATATATGCTCCCCCTGAACCTGTGCCAAATGGTCTCTGTCAGACCCATATCAGACTCTTTTCATCCTGAGCCTGGCCCACTGTTTGTCTTCAAACCAACATATATGTGATTGTATCCATAGAAACCAGCATATGTACGCGGATGCTCCTCATGAAACTCGCGTACAACCACTCTTTTCTGAAACAGATAAGTTTCAACAACAAGATGATGCATCAACTACTCCCAGCTTCTGTCTGAGGTATTCAAATGTCTCCCTGGGCAGTGGTTTGGTGAATATATCAGCAACTTATTCCTTGGAGGGGACATACTCCAATTTGACCTTTTGTTCAAGCACTTGTTCCCGGAGAAAATGATATTTGATAGGTATGTGCTTGGTCTTTGAATGCATGACTGGATTCTTTGAAATACTGATTGCACTTGTATTATCACAAAAAATGGAGATAGGTGGAGTACAAGTGATTTGAATGTCTTGCAATGTTTGCATCATCCAAAGGAGTTGTGTGCAGCAAGATGCAGTAGCCACATATTCTGCTTCAGCTGTAGATAATGCAATTGAACTTTGTTTCTTGCTGAACCAAGATACTAATCTGGAACCCATAAAGAATGCACCACCACTATTGCTTTTTCTGTCATCCACACTTCCTGCCCAATCTGCATCTGTATATGCATGAAATGTGAGATTTGTATCTCTAGGATACCATAAGCCATAATTTTGTGTTCCTTGAAGATATTTGAAAATCCTCTTAACTACTTGAAGGCGTGCTTCCTTTGGATTTGCCTGGAATCTTCCAACTATTCCCACTGCATGCATGATGTCTGGTCGGGTACCTGTCAAATAGAGCAAACTACCAATCATGGATCTATAGGTTGGTTGATGTACTGCTGCTGATTCATCATTTGCGCTGAGGCTGCATCCTGTTACCATAGGGGTACATACTGGTTTCGAATCCTCCATCCATGTTTCTTCAGGATCTGCTTAAGGTACTTGGTTTGTGACAGAAAAATACCGTCTTTGTTTTGTTGGACTTGTAAACCAAGAAAGTATGTGAGCTCACCAAGTAAGGAAATTTCAAATTCTTTCTGCATCACCAAAGCAAAGTTTTGACTCATGGTTTCTTCATTGCTACCAAAGATGATATCATCAACATACACAACAAGTATTAGCAATTTATCATTGTCAATTTTTATATATAGATTTCTATCTGTTGATCCTTTTGAAAAACCTTGTTGATGGAGATATTTGTCCAACCGAAAATACCAAGCCCTTGGAGCCTGTTTAAGACCATAGAGAGCCTTTTTGAGTCTGCATACAAGTTTTGGATCATTCCCAAGGATGAATCCATCTGGTTGCTCAATGTACACTTCTTCTTCTAAGTCTCCATTTAGAAAAGCAGATTTCACATCCATTTGATATACTTTGAACTCCTGAAAGCTAGAAAGAGCAAGGAACATTCTTATGGCATCAAGTCTAGCAACTGGTGCAAAAGTTTCTTCAAAGTCTATACCTTCTTGTTGAGCATACCCTTTGAAAACAAGTCTGGCCTTGTTTCTAATGACATCTCCATTCTCATTCAACTTGTTTTTGAATATCCATTTTGTCCCTATGACATTCTTATCGTTTGGTCTAGGAACCAACTCCCAAGTGTTATTCTTTTCAATCTGCTCAAGTTATTCATTCATGGCCTTGACCCAGCATTCATCTTTGCATGCTTCACTTACATTTCGTGTTTCAATGGAGGAGAGCAATGCTAGATAGCTTGAAGCTTCTGAAATAGTTCTTCTTGTTTGTACACCTGCCTCTTTCTGTCCTAAAATTTGAGTCTCTTGATGATTCTTCTGGACATACCTAGATGGAGTCTTTTCTTCTACCTTTATCTGTTCTTCTAGTGCGTCATAGGTTTCTTCTTCATCATAAGTCTAATTTGATGTTGAAGGATAGTCCTCATCATCTTCGAAATCTTCGGATTTTACCTGGTTGGATTGTTTGCTTCTTCATCAACCACTACATCAATACTTTCAACAATTTTTCCAAGCCTTTTATTGTAACACTTATATCCTTTGCTTTGGGAAGAGTAACCAAGGAGAAAGCCTTCATCTTCTCTAGGTTCAAACTTGCCAAGGTTTTCATCAATTCTTTTGATGTAACATTTTCTTCCAAAAATTTTGAAGTATTTTACCGTAGGAGTCTTACCATACCAAAGTTCATGAGGAGTTTGAGTGTTGTTCACCCGGACGTTTGTCTTGCTGAGAATAGTAACTACAACAAATGCAGCTTCAACCCAAAAGGTTGTGGGAGTTCCAAACTCATCAAGCATAGCACGAGCCATTTGTTGAACCATTCTATTCATCCTTTCCACTACTCCATTTTTCTAAGGAGTCCTTGCAGTAAAGAATTCCCTTCTTATTCCATGTTCTTCACAAAAATCGAAAAATTCATCCGAGGTAAATTCCCCTCCTTGATCATACCTGAGGCATATGATTCTGCAATCTGATTCATTTTCAACCAAGGCTTTGAATGCTTTTAACTTTTCGAAAGCTTCGTCTTTATGCTTCAGAAGTCCTATCCAACACATCCTGGAAAAGTCGTCAATGAACAATATGAAGTATTCTTCTCCTCGAGGTGACCTTTTCCTGGATGGACCACATACATCAGTCTGGACAAGTTAAAGTGGCTTACTAGCTAATCCTTCCTTGTCAGGGAAATTAGTTATGGTTTTCTTTCCAAACTGACGTGATTTGCATATTGTATTGTCTGGAATTTTGATGTCAGGGAGATCACGAACCGCCTGATATTTGCATGCTTTCCTTATCTGAGAGAAGCTTAGATGCCCCAATCTTCTGTGCCATAGCCAGTGTTCATCATTCTTTCTTAGATAGCATTGTTGTTGTCCTCTCTTTAGTATGCATAAATTATTTGGAGTTCTTATGCCTTTGATCACTGTTTCTCCTATATCAAGCTCACGAAAAATACATCCATTTGATCGAAATATTACCTCATTTCCTTGATCACACATTTGACTGACACTCAATAGATTATGCTTTAAGCCATCAACATACATAACATTTCCAGCTTTGACCTTTTCTTTCAAAAGAACAGAACCTTTACCTTTTATGAGTGCAGGGGTTTCATTTCCAAATGAGACCTTCCTTTCCTTTTCTAAGGCACTATATGACTGAAGTTTTTCTTTATCACCTGTCATATGTTTCGAGCATCCACTGTCGATGTACCACTGATTTTCCTATCCTTCTGCATATAAGGCTATACCACATCTTTCTAGTTGCGGTTCTTTCTTTCTCCATGTTTTGGGACTCAATGAAGCTTGCTCCTTCTGAGTTGTTTTCCGAAACCTACTCCTGCATTCAGAATCTTCATGACCGAAGTTGTTACAAATAGAACATTCTATTTCATTTTCAAGAGCAGAAATGTTATTGTAGTTCCTTTTCATGATCCCAGTCACACTCCTTTCATTTTGTGCTTCTCTAGTCATGATGTTCTTCTAGGAAACACATTGAGCAGCTTTGTGTCGAAAGTTATGACAAGAGAAACATTGCCCATTGAAGAAATTCCTGCGATTATCAAACCTACCGTCTAGGTGATTGTAGTTTCCATAGGCAAATTGAGAATGATTTACCTGCGATTGGTTGTTACTTATGTTCATCCTTGAAGTAGATTGCCCCCGGTTTACTTGGTGATATATGTTCATCCTTAAAGTAGATTGACCCTGATTTACCTGGTGGTTTGCTTTATGCCTTTGTTGTCAATTGTCAACCTGTTCACTTCTCCTTGTTGCATCTAGATAACTTTTGGAGGTGGATGGCTTCTGTGCTTGAGATGCTTCTTCAGAATATCCAAGACCTGTCTTGATTAGAGGAGAATGATGCACTTTGATAATCTCATCTAAAGTTTCAGATCCTTTAGCAAATCTAAGATTAAGAGCTTTTGTTTTCTCAATATCTTTTCTAAGTCCCACAATTTCACATTCTAACTTTTTAATGTGTTTTTCCCTTTCAGCAAGTTGGAATGTCAAAGTATCTATGATCATACTCTTTTCTTCTAAACAAATTTTAAGTTTAGAAATTTCTTCATAGAGATCATCTTCATCTATAGCATCCAAGAAATCATCATCTTCAAAAGCCATCAAAAGTCTATAATCATTACATTGTTCATCTTCATCACTAATTGAAAATCCATCACTGTCTTCATGTGTATAATAGCTCTTCTTACTTACATTCTGTTTTCTGTTCCATCTAATTGGTTCCTTACCTTTGTCAAGCTTATCTTTATGAGGACACTTGGCTGCATAGTGACTGACTCTTCCACAAGCAAAACATTTGAAAGGTAGCTTACCTCTGAATCTTCCAAAACCCTGTTGAAGGTTCTTGACAAAGTTTGATTCTTCCTCTCCTTCTGACATATGTCCTGACTCATTGTAATCTCCTTTTCCTGAAGCTTTGAATGTGGCTTCTCTCCTATCTGATGGTCCCCCTTTTCTCATTTCGAAAGCAGTTAGGATTCCGTGCAGTTGTGACATGGTAATGCTCTGTAGATTCTGTTTTTCTTCTATGGCAAAAACTTTTGATTCAAACTTAGAAGACAAAGATCTTAGAACCTTTTCAACCAAAGTAACTTCTTTTATCTCTTCACCCAAGTTTTTCATATGATTAACAATCTCATCTATATGTAAGAAATAATTAGCCACACTTTCATCATTGTGCATTCTAAGATTTTCATATTGAATTCTGAGAGATTGTAGTTTTGCACATTTTACCTGATCGTCTCCTTCATAGTTTAGAATGATCTTGTCCCATATTTCTTTTGCAGCTTTGAGTTGCATAACCTTGACAAATTCTGATTGAGATAAACTCCCTAATAAAGTATTGATAGCCTTTGCATTTGTTTCATATTGCTTCTTACCAGGCGTATCTGTACGAGTTGCTGATGGAAATGTGTATCCTACTTCCACGATATCCCAAACTTCTGTACCAAGAGATTGAAGATAGGTTGTGATTCTTACCTTCCAATAGATAAAGTTGCTTCCATCAAAGATTGGTGGCCTGATAGATGCCTCTTTTTCGTAGTTTCTCATGATGGTAGATCTTCCTTCAAGTGATCAAGCTTCTTCTGAAGGACCTGTTCCGATACCAATTGTTGGAAATATTATTGAGGGGGGGGGGGGGGTGAATCAATATTATTTCCAACAATTATTTTTCATTTCACAATCAGATTTGTATACGCTACTTCAGTTATGGGCAACTGCATATATATGCTACTGTGTCTAAAGCAACCAACGTATATCAGTAAACTTATGATTCATTAAATGTTGATCTTTAATCAGTGCATCAGAACTTCATTAAACATAAGAACAGTAAACAAGTGGAGTAAAACAGAACAGATCATCACACACATGGACACAGGATATTAGGTGGAAACCCAATGTGGGTGAAAACCACCTACTACAATTCGTCTCTATCTTCTTATAATAAGAAACTTCTTTTTACAATATTTCTATACTAGTGCAGTCTTATACCAGTAAGCGGGCTTCTACTTGCAGAAGGCTACTACCTTCTCTCATTCTCCAGCTTCTCTTGGAAAGGAGCTACAACCCCCTTAGCTCTTGTACTAGCTAATGTACTAGTATGTAGGTGCTAACCTACAGAAGGCTACAACCTTCTCTTTCTTCCAAGGACCACGTTTCATAAATTTTTAGACTGGATCCATCAATGACAATAATCAAACATCAAATACATCTGCATCAACCAATCTCCTTTGCTTCAATCAAAACTGAATCAAACAATTACTTCTCTGAATGTTGTAACCAGAATACATTAACAGTAACCAGAAACCAATCCTGAACCTAGAACACTGCAGCAGAAGTAGCTAAAACATATTTCATGAGACGTACGCTACTTCAATATGTAGAACCTGCATGCATACACTTATGTATTAAGGCCAACCAGCGTATATGCTGTTTTGACTTACTTAACCAGTGTGTATACATGCCTCTGCTGTGTCGAACCTGCGTACAGATCTATAAAAGATAATTTACCCTTTTCACTTATTCAGACATCAATTATACCCAGATTATCAGATTTATAGATCAAGTCATGCGCCAAATATAAAAGATCAAAATCACACAAAGATATTACTATTCAAGCCTTAAGATCTTGACCCAACAATAGAACTTATCCTTCTTCTAGCGCTCAGGTTCCTCCTTGGTTCAAATCCATCTATGCACCATAACCCAATTCTAGATCTTGCTCTTCATTAGATATTCAATACTTAAGTGAATACCTTTGCCTAATGATCTCCTTCCCCTTTTATAGTCTTAGGCCTTACTCAATACCATGGTCTAAAACCACTTAGAACCAATACTTGGGGTGCAATACATGGGATTAATACTTTGGACGAGATACCAAGGTCCAAAACCATAGGTCCAAATACCAAGGACCAAATACCATGGACTAAAAATAAGCTTTCCCACATGTACGTGCTTTTCCGTGCATCAAAGTGCGTGTATATGTATATGCGCCTTTTTATCATCGAACCCGCGTGTATACGCGACTTGGTTAAGAGGAACCTACGTATATCTCTTTTTCTTTCATTCTGAGAGCCTGAAATGTGATTTGTCATTTGAGTGAGTTGCCATCAAGGACAACACCTGTGTCATAGCGCCAAACTTGTGTCATAATGCCAACAATAACCACTTGGAAGCAATGTCAAGGGTGTCGTTGTGGGTCTAGGTCATTGAAACAAGGTTGCAGCTTAGGGATTGACCACCTGGGATGTTTCTTCAACTCCTGGGTGATCTGTAGTCCCTGTAGGATTTTAGTTCGTGGTCAGTATGTAGGCCCGGCTTCCTTAACTAGAACTAGGAGGTCAAGTCATGACATAGTGACACTCATCCCGTTTTTACCCTAGTAGGCTTGTGAATTTGGCTAAATTTTGGAGGGGAGGTTACACATTTCAACCAGAAATACAAGGCTCATTCATTAACATAAATAATGCATTAGAATTACTTATATTTTTTCCCCCGAGGAAAAATTGTAATTTTATATTAATTTAGAAAATTATATGTTGTCGATGCCTATATGGAATATGCAGTAAGTTGGGTCGTAGCCATCAAAAAATATAAGTCTGTACTAAATTACCACGCAGGGTATATTGTAATTGTTCATGAAAAAATATATACAATATATATAAACCAAGTACTGATAGAAATCATTGATGGCCCGTTGGTAAAATTGATCTATATAAGGCTAATGATAATATTGGAAATGATCTTCTTCCTGCTACACCTGTATTATCCACAACCCCAGGGCTGGACCGTGGCCGCCTTGGATAGCTAGTTGACAACCTGATTACGCTCCCTATAAATGTGTTGACAAGAAATATAAGAAAATTGTAATTTTAAGAGCATGAATTCATCCAATATATTCCTGAGTGAGTGCATATGACATGCAGATGAATTATTGAACCAGTTTATGATGATTTTAGAATCTCCAAATATCTGAATATGCCTGCATTCATGTGCTAGTGCAAAATGGAGCAAATGTCTAAGAGAGATTAGTTCTACAAAATTGTTAGTACCAACCACCAAGCTCATCTGGATTCAGAAAAAATGATTTTCAGATTTATGCAATAGTATACCCCCACCCCCCACATCCTTGTTCTTGTGCAGCACCATCAAAATATGCCCAAGAGAGATTACAGTCAATGACTTCTAGTGTCACAATGCAGCCAGGTGTTGTGGGATCGTCTTCTAGAATATCATGATAGGAATTGATAATCTGGGCAATAGATGTTGGCCAGCGAGAAACTTTCTCTGAAGATGAAGTCATTCTTATTCAGCCAGATGGACCAGCGAATAATCAAAGGGAGACACTGAATTTTCTGGTTCGAGGACCCCTCCCTCCAATGATTCTAGGCCTCCAAAGTATTTTTTCCATGCCATCTGATAGTAATGGGCAAAGTTGATAGAACTTGTTCCCATATATAGGTCACTGTAGGGAAATGGAGAAAGAGGTGACCATTGGTTTCCTCTACTTGGTGCATAGAACACACCAAGAGGGACCAAAAAAGGATCTTTTCATTAGATTTCCCCCAGTAGGTGTCTTGTTCATTAAAACATTCCACATAAATAGTTTGGTTCGGGGGGGGCGGGTTCTTTGAGCTTCCAAAGTGTACACCACCAATCCATAAGCACAGGTGGCATATGGGTAGCGTGTATGATAGGATAACCTTCTTTAGGTGTGTATACGCCATGCCCAGTAGGAGCCCAAATAAGTTCATCAACGTCCTCCTTGATGCGAACATGAGATTCTAAAAGCACGAAAATATATCATGCCCATGCTTGATGCCATTGTATAGGAATACCCTATAGATCATACGATATCCATGCTTGTACAAATATGGAAAAGTTCTCCGAATCAGAAATGTTGGTGATCATGTGGATATCTTTGTTCTTGAGGAAATGAATGATTTCAGGAGGAATTCGATACATGTTGCCACAACCAGTCCAGGGGTCCATGCCAATACACACAGATGAGCCATCTCTAATACGCCATGTAAGTCCATTTCTTATAGTGGGTAGAGTATGTAAGATAGCTTGCCAGATCATAGATATACCAGTTCTTTGCCATGTAGGTAGACAAATCCAATCCATAAGCTGGTGAGGCCATATATATTTGTAGTGTACCACATTGGTCCAAAGACTGTGTGAGGTAAGTATAAGCCATCACATCTTTGCGGCAAGTGCATGAGTGAAAGAGGGAAGGTCTTTCAAGCCCCATCCTCCCCATTTCTTTGGGAGTGTAATGTGACTCCATCCCACCCAAGCAAAAGGTTTCCCTTCCTTGTATCCATTCCAAAGGAATCTGCAGCATAGTTTTTGTATCCAAGAAAGAATTCCTTTGGGAATCCATGCCAAAGACATCCAATACACCGGGGTTGACTCCAAGGCTGATTTAATGAGAACTAATCGGCATTCTCTATATAAAAACCTATGGTTCCAGTTGTGTAATCTCTTTTCAACCTTGGCCACAAGCCATATCCAGTCTGCAATTTTGTGACAGTGGGGTTTGATTCATAAACCTAGATATTTGAGCCCATCTTCCAATTGTAGGCTCAGAAATGGAAATTTCTGAAGTGCAATCCGAGCTTCCTGTGGAGTGCAAGCTGAGAGAGTAATAGTGGATTTCAGCCTGTTAGGTTCCATACCAGTGGCAGATGAAAAAAGCAGCAAAATGTCATAGAATACAATGGTATCCTGAATGCCTCCATTGAGAAATATGAGCACATCATCAACAAAAAGGAGATGGGTGAGAGTGCACTGGTCAGTTATTTTGAGACCCTGTAATCACCCCCCCCCCTCCCTTTTAGCCAGGGATATTAATCTACTAAGTCCTTCCATAACAAGGAGAAAAAGGAGTGGGGAGAGAGGGAAACCTTGTCTGAGACCGCGTTCTGCATGAAAAAAGTTGGAGGCTGAGCCATTGATAAGGACACAGTAGTAATGCAACACATGATCCATTTTATTAAAGAGAGTGGAAAGCCCAAATGGGTAAGGAGAATTCTTAATTATAGCCAGCTAACCTGATCAAAAGCCTTAGAGAGATCATTTTGAGGATGGATCCTTTGTGTTGCTTGATATTAATGGAATGGAGGGCCTCCTGAGTGGTACCAATAGCCTCATGTATTTGTCGATTATGCAAGAATGAAAATTTCTCAGGTGAGATATGATTAGATAAAATAGGCTTAAGGCGGTTGGCAATAATCTTGGACATAACCTTGTAGAGGCAGTTGTAGAGTGAAATAGGTCTAAAATCATTGAATGAAAGTGGAGAGTCCACTTTGGGGATGAGGGCAATGAAAGTAGAGTTGATAGCCTCATACATGTGTCCAGATAGCCTACCATCCTCCACAACCTTTAGGAGATCATGTCCAATGGTGTCAAAAAATGGCAAGTAAAATTCAACAGACCAACCATCCAAACCCGGGCTCTTATCCTTTTTTAACTATTTTAGTGTGCTTTCCAATTCCCCCACAGAAATAGGTTTAATTAGGTCATTTGTCTCATATTGGTCAACAAACCGAGGGAAGAGCCCAACAATTTGAACTATTTTGGCAAGTGTGGCTCCAGGGGGGGCCTTGAATAGTAGCTGAAAATATAAATTGCCTAAATGTGCCAATTGGTGAAAGGAGTGGGTGAAATGACCATCCTCAGATGGAATTTTCCAAATAGTGTTATTGGCCCTTCTCCCCTTCACATAATTATGTAAAAATTTGGTATTATCATCTTCATCCTATAACCAAATAGCCTGACTCCTAAGGCGCCATGTTCCCTCCCGATCTTTGAGGATATTGGATCTCTGAGTCTCCAAATCAGTGAGAATTGTTTTAGCTTCATCAGATGTGAACCCTTGACCATGCTTATCCAAGAGACCAACCAACATGATCTCAATGTTCCTGAGAGTTTGTTCTTCCCAGTCTCTCTTATCCTTTTCCCATTTGATAGATAAACTCTTTATCTCAAGGAGATTATGACAGAAACCTTATGCAATGGTTCTCCCCTGAGCATGTGGATGTGTACGCCAATTATCATTGACCAATTTGATGTAATTAGGGTCCTTCAACCAAGTAGAATTGAATTTAAAAGGGGCCCTAGGATTCTGGAAGGGGCCCAATAGCTCAAGGAAAATAGGTGAGTGATAAGATATGCCACCAAATCCCACCCACTTTCTATAATTAGACAAGGCTCTTACCAGTTGTTCCTTGATGATGAAACGATCCAAATGCCTAGCCAATGCTTCATCTCTAGTTTTTGTGTTGCACCAGATGGCTTGTATTTTATTCATAGGGATATCAATCAAATGGTGTTGCTCCAGGCGGTGTTCCATGGTGTCCGATAGGGGATCCAATTGTGTGTTTTTTCCCCAAGATTCCCCATATCCAATGGAGAAATTCAAGTCCCCACCCAAAATAAGATTGTCAGAATTGGCTAGAGATAAATTGAGGAGATGATTCCAAAACTCAGCTCTATTGAGATAGGGAGCATAAACATTGATAATTTTGAAGTCCATGCCTAGCTCCGAGGATTAAATTTCCATGCCAATGAAACCAACCCCCCCAAGAAGCATTGATCTTGATAGTGTGGGGATTAATGCCCATGGCAATGCCACCAGATCTACCAATGACATCAAGTGCGTGCAAAATCCAACTTGGCTTCAAATATTACATGACAGGGATAACTTGATTAGCCATGCCAAGGGTTTCTTATAGGAAAATAATATCGATAAGCTCAGAGTCCAATAGTCTTCTAAGGGCTAGCTTTTTAGGAGAGCTAGCCATCCCTCTACAATTAAAGGAGATCCACTTCATGGAGGGGGATCAGGGGAGCATGTTTGATGCTCTAAGAACCCTGTCTAGTGTAGATTTCTTGTCATGAGCCACTTCCACCCCAACCTGCATGATTTCTTTTGAAATGAAAGAGTGTCAGCCCCTGGTGCTCTTTGAAATTTTAGGAGGGGGGATCAACCCAATCCCGACATGCTCTGGAGGGTGTGACACCCTGAATTGAAGATTGTAGTTGTGTGAATGTCCAGAGGTGGTCGAGAGTTCCGGGGAGGAGGATGAGTAAGCCAAACCAAGTATAGAAGGCAAAGTGATCGAGATAGATGGATGGTGAATTTCCAGTGGACAGGTAATATCAGATGATGAAATGCATGGAATGGATGCATATGCAACATGAAAGTGTTGTGCATAACAAGTTAAATAAATAGTAGATACAGAGCAGAGGGGAGGAGGAATACTCGATGAGTGAGTGGCCATAGTTGCGGATCTCGTCATAGGTGGGAAGGGAGGTCGGGGAGAGACCAAAGATGGAACCTGAGTTCATTCACACTCCGGTGTCTTTGGACCCTATGACCGAGGTGTCTGGACTTCAACAGATGAAGGTGCAGCAGGAATAACAACACTCTAGATTTAGAGGGGGCACGATAGAGCTAACCAGAGGGCATTCTTTATAGAGATGACCAACCTTGTGACACCTTCTACATCTGAAAGGAATCCCCTTGTAGTCCAATATTTGAATATGAGTGAATAATTTCCAATGTAATGTAATATGCTCCTCCAAACCGTCTCTGGTGTCCAAGTACACCAAAATGCGAGCCATCGATTTATTGCTTGATGTAGCATATGACTTGTCGTAGTTCAGGAAGGTGCCCAGAGAATTCCCAATGCGAGTGAAGATATCCTCTGACCAGAAGTGAAGGGGTAGCCCAGGCAGCCTGACCTAAAGCGGTCCAGTGCCCAATTATTCCCACTTAGGATCGAATAATGGGCTCCATCTCTTGAGCAATACAGGATCCATCTCGATATGCCAATACAGCGAGAGTACCTAAGAGGTGTAGTCCTCCCTCTGAAAGTTAAGTGCAAACCATCCTCGAGCTATGGTAGTAACAGTTGGGAGCTCCTTGAAGATATTCCCCCAAATCTCCATGATCGAGAGGTGCAGACAAGTAGTAGAGTACGCTCTTCCTCTCACTCTGCCCACTAATACCTTATTATCCGTATCCACAACTTTCCCCATTTTCACCCCCTCACTGAAACTGAGGGACAGATCCTTAAGGGAAGCTTTACCACGCTTCAATTTCTTGACTTTGCTAGAGTGGGGAGTTATCGAGTGGTCCTAAAGGAGATCCTATGTAGCCGGGTTATCCTTCTATGATAGATGGTTACTGGACCAGGGGTTCACCACCAAAATGTCGAAACATCCAGATGGGGATGTAGATAGACCGGATCCGCAGAGGTGTGAGGGAATGGGGTAGAATCCAGTTAGAGAGGAGAGTATTCTACTATAGGTACAAACCTTACCAAGTTGGGGAGGGAAGAAGGGGGCAGTAGGTGCGATGAAACTGGAGGCAGAGAATCAAATGAGGGTGAGGGTGGGATGCATGTTACAAGGAAGTGAAGCATGGATGGATAAAGGGGAGGGCAGTCAAGGCTGGGAGAGGCAACAAAGAGTGTGGAAAACGACAAACTAGGCACGGAAGGGTTGGGATTGGAAAGGGCAAGTGGAAAATCAGATTGCAACAGATATGGCGTTCCCAGGGATCTAGTAACTGACACTTCCGGCAGATCGTTAGGGCTCGACCAGATGGGCTCATAAGGAATAGGGTTTACCGAATAATCGACCACATCCTCATCCTTAGCCGACATGTTGCAGTCAATCTTGGGGACAAAAAAAGAACAGACTATGAAAACACATGACAACGAAATTGATAGGGATACCCAGAAGACCATGATAGTGATGATGACAACACAATAGGGGAGATGGCGATGTGACGCTGCGGGGTCTGGAGTGAAGGGCTAGTATGCAAACCCTAGCCATGCTCCCATAGAGGTTCAGACCGTAGCTCCATCCTCACCGCCATATGGATGATCATGATGTTTGAGTTAGGTGTGAGTATAAACAATTCCAAAATCATTGTGACCAATCCATCATTAGAATTGCTTATCTTATTGTTGGGTGTGTGTTATATTCTTTCCACAACTATCCCATGTGTGGTAGGCCCCTCTGTACATTGGACCCTATATTAGGTGGGCGGACCTACCTATGGTTTTGTGCATGGATTTCGCACATGGTTTTGGGAATGATGGTTTTCTATCCATGGTATTTTGTAGATCCGGTCAAGGGAACTATGGTTATGTTCTAATCAATCTGGTATTCCTAGTTTTAGGATCTAGGGGGGAATCTTTGTGTATATATGTTTTATGTTTTATGCTCTTGCCATTTTTTACTTTCTGTATTTTAGAATTCATATGCAGGTAATTTTTGTATGGGGTTAAAATCTACATTTGGTATCAAAGGTGTTTTGGCTTCAAGGGGATGCCTTTGCTACTGAGGGGTTTTTCTCAGGCCTGTGGTAGACCCAGTTCAGTGGGAGATCTGCGGGATCGTTTCCTGTGGTGAAAGAAGATGGCGAGCGATGGAAATATAGAGAATAAGAAATTTAATGGCCTGAATTTTGAGTTGTGGAACTCAAGATGGAGGATCTGCTGGTGGATAAAGATCAGTGGATCATGGTAGATCATGGTACTAAACCAATGGCAATGTCAGCTGAAGACTGGGAGAAGTTGGATCGGAAGACAAAGAGCACAATACGGTTGTGTATCTCATATTCAATATTGTTGAATGTATTAGGGAAGCTTCGGTGAAGGCTTTGTGGGACAAGTTAGGGACTTTGTACCAATCTAAGTCTCTGGTGAATAAATTGTTCCTACGAAAAAGATGTATAACCTGAGGATGAAGGATGGAGACTCGGTGACAGAGTTTGGTAAGCCAGTTGTTATCTGTTCATATAAAATTTCAAATGAAGATAAGTGCATCAGTTTGTTGTGTTCTCTACCAGATTTGTGGGATAGTTTGGTTGTTGCAATAGGTAGCAATGTGACTGCCTTACAGTTTGATGAAATAGTCTCATCCTTGTTGTTGGAGGAGATGAGACAGAAAAATATGGAGGGCAAGAATGGTGATGTCTTGTCTATAAAAGGATGGTCCCAAAAAAAAAAAAAACCTCGAGTGGGAGATCTAAATCTAGAGGGAGATCTAAATCTCCAGGAAAATCTGTAAAGGTGTGCTGGAAATGCGGAAAGGAAGGGAACTTCAAAATGGATTGTAAATCAAAAGCTCCTGAGAAAGGAAAAGCATTTGATGGTGCTCCTTCTACAGAGGCGAAAACCACCTTAGATGAAGGTGGGGATGTGTACTTGGCTTCTTCTTCAAGTACACATATAGATCATGAGGCATGGTTAATTAACTCAGGTGCATCCTTTCACTTCACTCCCCATAGGGAATGGTTCTGTGAATATGAGAAATATGATGGTGGTGATGTCTTCTTAGGGGATGATGAAAAGGCTAGAATCGTCAGTCATGGAAAATTCAAGTTGAAGTTGCAAGGCAGAAGGATTAAAACATTTCCAGGTGTTCTACATATTCATGCATTGGCCAGGAATCTGATTTTTGTAAGCAAGCTAGATGATGTAGGTGTAAAAATAGTGTTCAAGAAAGATACATGCAAGATGGTTTAGGGAACGCTGGTATTAATGCGAGGAGTTCGGATTGGAACTCTGTACAAGCTTCAGGATAACACTGTTATTGATGGGTGCAACAGTTCTGTGGTTCCTAAAAGTGGAGCAAAAAATCTATTGGTCTCTGGAGAAAAGACCATGCTATGGCATCAAAGGTTTGGACATATTGGAGAGAAGGGCCTTCGAATACTTCATGGTAATGGTATGGTAGAAGGTATGTCTAATTTCTCTCTGGATTTTGATTTCTATGAAAATTGTGTATATGGGAAGCAGAATCGGGTGAGTTTCCCCTCTGGTGCTAAGAGGGTGAAACAAATATTAGAGCTTGTGCATAGTGATGTGTTTGGACCTGTGTCGATTCCATCACTGGGTAAGTTTATGTACTATGTATCATTTATAGATGACTTCTCAAGGAATACATGGATATATTTCCTCAGGAATAAATTTAAAGTCTTTGACAGGTTTAAATAATTTAAGGCTCTGGTGGAAAACCAGACAGAGAAGAAGATAAAGGTGTTGAGGACAGATAACGATGGAGATTTTCAAGAAGGAATTTGAAGAGTTCTGTAAGAAGTGTGGTATATCATGGTAGAAGACTACTCCATTCACACCTCAGCAAAATGGAGTTGCAGAAAGAATGAACAGGACGTTAATGGAAAAGGCTCCCCTGTACGTTGCATCAGGCATGGCAAGGGGGGTACAAAACCCCCCCTATCAGGGGGTTTGTAGAGGGGTAGTAGCCCCCTTGTATGGGGTCCCCGAGAAAAAAAATTTGGACCCTATATTAGGTGGGCGGACCTACCTATCGTTTTGTGCATGGATTTCGCACATGGTTTGGGGCATGATGGTTTTCTGTCCATGGTATTTTGTAGATCCAGTCAAGGTAACTATGATTATGTTCTAATCCAGGGTTTATGGATGCTTCGACATGCATATATATGTATTGTAACATTGAAAAGAACATAATGAAAAATCAATCTAGTAGTCCCAGTTTTGGGATCCAGGGGAATAACTCTCTGTCTATATTTGTTTTATGTTTAATGCTCTCGCCATTGTTTATTTTATGTTTTTTTAGAATTCATATGCAAGTAATCTATGTACGGGGTTAAAACCTACACTTATGAATCTTTTTGGGCAACTGAGATCGAGACTTCAACTCTCCACCCAAACATGGACAAGTTACAACCAAGTCTTTCTTGCAGCTATCACCCCAAAGTCGGATTCTAAAGATTGAGGTGGATTGATTTGATAGGAGTTTCAACCAATATTTCAGTTGAAACAGGGTGTCTCGAGGTTGCGTCACCTAAACTATCAAAACTAGGTTACCATGGTGACTCACTTAATTGACTTGCAACCATCATCTACCTAAGAGATTACATCAATGTCATCAGCTGAAACATGGTTTCTCAAGGCTACCCTGCGTTTGCCCACCAACTATTCAAAAATTTCACATCAAACAAGGAACATTGTTCGTTATGTAGAGGGAATTACAACATCCCAATATCTCCAAGGATTTGGACACAAAAAATTTTAATTCAAATGTGGAGGAAGAGATATAGTTAATAGCATGGAGGGTTTATCAACTATGTTACCTTTGAAGGAATAAGAGTGCACTTTCCAGTGGCTTAGTAGAATCTTCCACTTATGTTCTCAACCTAATCCATGGAACTACCATAAGGTGTTATCATCCCACTAGCCCTAGGTGCCTCCATTTCTCAAAGGTTATCAACCATCATAGCCTGCAGTGGATTTAACAACCCTATAAGGCACAACCACTGCTATGTGATTAGCATTCAACAAACCTCATGGGTTTCTTAGATAGTTATCATCAGAGTTGTGCTCTATGGTTATCAGCTAGCAAAACTATGGGTTTTTCAATTGGCTATCATTATATCTTCTCTTCTCTTGAATTCTCTCGATCCTCATAACCTTAGTTTCCCTCTCAACAATGTGCTTGTCCCTCAGAAGACTCTCAACCTCCTCTTTTCCTTAGTGTGCATCGAGTCTCCTTCCCCGCGCGTGAGAGCGTGTGAATCTTGAATAATAATTTGTGTCCCCCTTTTTCTATCCCCTCCTCATTGTAATTGAGTGAAGGAGTATCTCCTCCCCCTTCTCATTCACAATGGTTTTGTCCCTTTCAAGTGGTTTACACATGCTAACTCTATGGAAAACACAACCCATACTCTCTTACATGCTTTGGCCATACTACTCTCTTCCAACGCTGTCACTTTTTGTTCAAATTTGTCCTTTCCTGGCTTGTACTTTTTCCCAAAAGACACATGGGTTTGTCCTTCATTTTTGTAACTGCCTCAACCCATATTTACCGACCTTAACCTACTCACTCGAGTAAGCATGAGATGAGAGTTAATATGTGCGACCCAATTTCCAAAATGCACTTATGGAAAATGGGGTCCACATGTCCATAATTGACTGCAAACACCCATTGACACATGATCACAATGTTATCAACCTAACTTGACCCATAACTATTTATTTTCAGTTTTGTTTCCTTGAATTTAACACAAATTTCTATTTTTTGAAAAAAAATTCGAGTTCTAAACTTCCAACGTTGTTTTGAGCGCCTAAACGACATTTTTAGGGAAAATGGAGATCTTCAAAACAAAGTATTATGATATTCAAACAAAGATCATATGCCAAAGTTACAACTCTGGGAACTTGGAGGTCCAAATTACCCATTTATACAAACAATTTTTGTACATAATACATGTAAGTTATAAATATATATATGTTCAATAATTCAATAAGCTCACCAAAGAATCACCACGAAAGCTCAATTCCCTCTCAAGCTAGCTACAACAACACTTATTAGTCCATATATTCATCAATCATTAGATAACTAAACAAATCATGGCATGTGTATGTTTTAACCTCGTACAAAAATCACCTGCATATGAATTCTAAAACACAGAAAATAAACAATGACAGAGCATTACACATAAAACACATATACATAGAGATTTTCCCATGGATCCCAAAACCGGGACTACCAACTTGATTTTTCATTGTGTTCCTTTCAATGTTACAATACATATATATACATGTCATAGCATCCAATACCATGGACCAAAAACCATCGTGCCCAAAACCATGTGCGAAAACCATGCACAAAACCATAGGTAGGTCTGCCCTCCTAATATAGTGTCCAAAAAAAATTTATCCGAGGCGTTGCCTTGGATCCCATAGAGGGGGGCTAACTGCCCCCCTCAACCCCCCTATAAAGGGTAGCTAGTCATGGAAAGAATATAACACAACCCAATATTCTCACACTTGTTGTTTTCTTTCCACAAGGGGCCACAAGAGACCTTAGTCATTTATCCAACCCTGCAACGCCCATTGTTTCTCTACACTAAGAGAACTTCTCAGAGCTCACATATTTTGTCAATGCATATGCAGTATTCTTCAAAGTGTCCACCTTTACCAACAACACCTTTTTGTCTTTTATCATATCCCTCACAAAGTAGTACTGAACATCAATGTGCTTTATCTTTGAATGGTAAGCAGGGTTCTTTGCCAAGAAATTTCACTTTGGCTATCACAGTCTATTCGTATAGCTCCCTGTACTAACCCCATACTTGAACACAATCTCTGCAACCAAACTACTTCCTTTCTTGCATGAGTGGATGTCATGTATTCTATCTTTGTAGTTGATAGTGCCATTATAGATTGTTTCTTACTCATCCAACTGACTGCACCTCCAAATAGGTTAAACACATACCCACTTGTATATCTTCTATGATCCAGATATCTAGCCCAGTCTGCATCAACAAAGTGATGAATATCCAAAACTTTGTCCAATCCTGGTCTTCCTTGGTAGCACAAACCATAATAACTAGTGCCATGCAAACACCTGAAAACCTACTTCACTGATGTCCAATGCTCCTTCCCTGGTTTTGACAAAAACCTGCTCAATACTCCCACTGCATGTGCAATGCTTGGTCTAGTACAGACCATCACATACATCAGCCTACCGACTGCACTTGCATATGGAACGTGGGACATGTCCTCATCCTCTTCTTGTGTCTTGGGACACTGTTCAGAAGATAACTTCACACCTACAGGAATAGGAACCTTCACCAGTTTACTATCATGCATATTAAACCTCTATAGTATTGTCTCGACATACTTCCTCTGGTTTGACGAGAGCTTCCTCTTTTCTCGATCTCTTTTAATTTCCATGCCCAAAATATAGTTTGCAGCACCAAGATCTTTCATGCCGAATTTGGAGGACGATTGGGTCTTCAAATCTCAGATAATTTCTTTGTCATTTCCAACCAGCAACATATCATCCACATACAAGACTAGATAAATAACATGGTCACCAATTAATTTGAAGTACACACAGTGATCTGCTTTTCTTCTGGTGAAGACAAGTCCCTGTATAAACGTATCAAATTTCCGATACCACATCCTTGGTGATTTTTTTAACCCATACAGAGACTTTTTTAACTTGCATACCAGTTCTTTCTTACCCTTCACTGCGAAGCCTTCAGGTTGCTTCATGTAGATCTCCTCTTCCAGATCCCAGTGAAGAAATGTTTTCTTCACATCCATCTATTCTACCTCAAAATCAAAAGCAGCAGCAATAGATAAAAGTAATCTAATTGAAGCTACCTTGGCAACAGGAGAAAAAATATCACCAAAATCAATTCCCGACACCTGGGAATAACCTTTTTCTACCAACCGAGATTTGTATTTCTCCACCTTTCCTTCTGCATTTGTCTTCTTCCTGAACACCCATTTGTAACCAATGGGTTTCCTTCCAGCCAGAAACTCCACCAGATACCAAGCCTTATTTTTGTGCAAAGATTCCATTTCATCAACCATGGCCTCTTTCCAGAGTTTTCCATCCTCTAAATCTACTGCTTCCTTCACAGTTCTGGGATCATCATCAGTAATAGATAAAGCAAAATTTGAACAGAAAGCAAATGGACTATACCTTTCTAGCTACCTTCTTTCTCGAACCGATCTTCTCACAACCAGAGTTTGTGGCTCTTCATATTCTGATTCCTCTTTTGTTGTAGAATCTGATTCTTCCTCCTTAAGCTCAAACTCTATCTTCTTAGGTTCATTTGGTTGGACTTCATGTTTAATAACATCTTTCACCTCTTTGAACACCACATCTCGGCTATACACAACCTTCTTTGTTACTGGGTTCCAAAGCTTATAACCCTTTAAACCATCCTTATACCCAATAAAGATGCACTTTTCATATTTACTATCCAGCTTTGTTCTTTTATCCTTTGGAACATGTACATATGCATCACATCCAAATACCCTCAGATGTGAAAGAGATGTTTTATTACCAGTGTGGAGTCTTATTCTCCAACGTTGATGAAGGTGATCTGTTAACCCGGTAACATGTTGTCTCCACTACCTCAGCCCAGAATTCTTGTCCTAAACCGACACCACTGAGCATGCTTCTTGCCCTTTCCATCAACGTCTTTTTCATTATTTCTGCAACTCCATTTTGCTTCGGTGTGTATGGAGTAGTCTTCTGCCGTGCTATACCACACTTCTTACATAATTCTTCAAATTCCTTCTTTCAAAACTCTCCACCATTATCTGTCCTTAGCACCTTTATCTTCTTCTCTGTCTGGTTTTCCACCAAAGCCTTAAATTCTTTAAACCTGTCAAAGATTTCATATTTATTCTTAAGGAAATATATCCATGTATTCCTTGAGAAGTCACCTATAAATGATACATAGTACATAGACTTACCCAGTGATGGAACCTTCACAAGCCCAAACACATCACTGTGCACAAGCTCTAATATTTGTTTCACCCTCTTACCACTAGAGGGGAAACTCACCTGATTTTGCTTCCCATATACACAATTTTCATAGAAATCAAAATCCAGAGAGCTGTTAGTCATACCTTCTACCATACCTTTACCATGAAGTATTCGAAGGCCCTTCTCTCCAATATGTCCAAACCTTTGATGCCATAGCATGGTCTTTTCTCCAGAGACCACTAGATTTTCTGCTCCACTTTTAGGAACCATAGAACTGTTGCACCCATCAACAACAGTTCTATCTTGCAGCTTGTATAGAGTTCAAATCCTAACTCCCCGCATCAATACCAATGCTCCCCAAACCATCTTGCAGGTATCCTTCTCAAACACTGTTTTTACACCTACATCATCCAACTTGCCTACAAAAATCAGATTTCTGGGCAATGCGGGAATATGCAAAACACCCGGAAGTGTTCTAATCCTTCCACCTTGCAAATTCAAGTTAACTTTTCCACTATCAACGATTTTAGCCTTCCTGTCATCCCCCAAGAAGAAATCACCACCATCATATTTCTCATACTCGCAGAACCACTCTTTATGGGGAGTGAAGTGAAAGGATGCACCTGAGTCAATCAACCATGCCTCATGATCTACATGTGTACTTGAAGAAACAAAGTACACATCCCTACCTTCATTTGAGGCGGTTTTCGCCTCTATAGAAGGAGCATCATCAGATTTCTTTCCTTTGTCAGGAGCTTTATATTTACAGTCCCTTTTGTAGTGCCCTTCCTTTCCACATTTCTAGAACACCTTGATAGGGTTTCCTAGAGATTTAGATCTCCCTCTAGATTTAAATCCCCCACTCGATGACTTATTTATGTTTCTGTTATGGGACCTTACTCATACAGACAAGGCATCACCATTCTAGCTCTCCATATTTTTCGTCTCATCTCCTCCATTAGTAAGAATGAGACTATTTCATCAAACTGCAAGGCAGTTGCATTGCTACCTATTACAATAACCAGAGTATCCCACGAATCTGGTAGAGAACACAACAAATTGATGCACTTATCTTCATCTGAAATTTTGATATCAACAGATAATAACTGACTTACCACAGTATTAAATGCGTTCAGATGCTCTGTCACCAAGTCTCCATCTTTCATCCTCAGGTTATACATCGTTTTCCATATGAACAATTTATTCACCAAAGACTTAGATTGGTACAAAGTCCCTAACTTGTCCCACAAAGCCTTTGTCGTAGCTTCCCCTGATACATTCAACAATATTGAAACTGAGACACACAATCGTATTGTGCTCTTTGCCTTCTGATCCAACTTCTTCCATTCTTCATTGAACACTCTCGTTGGTTTAGTACTTAGATCTACCATGATCCATTGATATTTATACACCAACAGATCCTCCATCTTGATTTTCCACAACTCAAAACTCTGACTATTAAATTTCTCGATCTCTATCTTTCTACTGCTCGCCATCTTCTTTCACCACCAGAATCAATCCCGCAAATTGCCCACTAAATAGGGTCTACCACAGGTCCAAGCGAAACCCATCAGTAACAAAGGCATCCCCTTGAATCCAAAACAACTCTGATACCAAATGTAGGTTTTAACCCTGTACAAAAATTACCTGCATATGAATTCTAAAACACATAAAATAAACAATGCGAGAGCATAACACATAAAACACATATACACAGAGATTTCCCCATGGATCCCAAAACAGGGATTACCAGCTTGATTTTTCATTGTGTTCATTTCAATGTTACAATACATATATATACATGTCGAAGCATCCAATACCATGGATCAAAAACCACCGCGCCCAAAACCATGTGCGAAAACCATGCACAAAACCATAGGTAGGTCCGCCCACCTAATATAGGGTCCAAAATGATTTCCCCCAGGGCACTGCCCCGAACCTCGTAGAGGGTGGATAACCACCACCCTCAAACCCCCTATGACCCCCTCGTTGCACAATCGGCGCAATAAAAGGGGGGCTCTGACCCCCCTCTAACCCCTCGGTTAACTAGGGTAGCTAGTCGTGGAAAGAATATAACACAACCCAACAACATGAACCATAGATAACATACATCATGTAACCAACATATAAACCATGGTAACTTAGCCATAATATCACCAACATAATCACTAAAAATATACATGAATCATAGTAGAAGAATAAATCTTATTAAAAAAATACCAACCAAGTCAGGGACTTCCACATACCACTTGACCATATATTGGGTTGAACCAAATCTCTCTTTCATCCAATCACCCTTGTGCCATATTCCAAAAATGACTATGGGATCTCATGGTAAAAATCCAAGATAAAACCAATTAGGGATTCCAAAGGCAAACCACCTCATCCCTCAACCATAGTGATTCCACCTCTACGGTTGGACATCACTAACACCAACTAGATCGGTCTCTACCCAAGTTGTCCAGGGCTCCAGGAACTAGTAACTCAACCCACAACCTTTTAAGGCTCCAAAGAATTTGTCCAACCCAACTTCAAGGACTAGCAACTCAACCCACCAACGACTCCAGCCTAGGCTCCAGGACTAGTAACTCAACCCAAGTTGTTTTAAGGCTTCTAGAGCATTTGATCCAACCCACAACCATAAAGAACATGAACACCAATCACAAAAACAAAAAGTGGGAAAACCCACAACACCATGGATATCCAAGAAATGGAAAGGTAAGGCTAAAACCATTATCAATTCAAACAAATCTCCATGCCAATGACAACACATAACTAGAAAATCACATGCATATAACATGCATCTAGAAATCAACAAGGAAATCACACAATCAACCTGTTACTTGCAAAGCAATCCAGTTGTAACTATTGATCCAATTGTTCCCTTGCGATTTCTTGCTTTCATTTGCTTTTTTTCTCTAAATCCAAGTGAATACTAGAGTGCTCCAAGCATGCTCCAAGAATGCTCTAAGTGTGCAAGAATATGAGAGAATGAAATGAGAGCTCCAAAACTTAACTAACAAAAGTTAAACAAGCAAAAGTTGTGAACTGATCCTCATAATATTTTTTTATCATTGAGGCCTCTATTTTCTTCATTTTCCTTCATTTTTCCTTCAATTTCCCTCTCATGAAAATCTGTGTCTCTTCACCTTCCTTTTCTCCTATTTTCCTTTATTTCATAAATAAATTTCCAATTATTGCCAATTTCCATAGCTATTAATTAATCACAAGTGATACCCATCACTATGTTTTTCCCAACATTCAACTTGGAATATGTGTCTCGTGACCTTGTTATTTTATTTACATAGAAAATCAACCAGGGGCTATTACAATTTTCAGCGGAATTTAATACATAGACAGGTCCATTAAAATCACTTAGTCAACCCATGACTGATATTTAAACCAACTAACTTCCTCAAGTAATCTCCCTCTTCAAGCAATGGAATATGTGTCCCTTTCTCAACAATTTAAAATATTTACAAATATGTACAAAAGAGAAATGTTAACTAAGGGATGTTACAAAATATCACAGTGTCGCCCACCGTGGGCATAGGCGTAACATTATATGAGTGAATTGAGAGTAATGATTCTACAATTTTCCCAATACTTTCCTTTCTCTATCACACTACCCACTTGGTCATGGAAAAATAACCCTCTATTTCCAATAGCAATTATGTCTTCTTTAATACAACCGACATGTATATATATATATATATATATATATGTGTGTGTGTGTGTGTGTGTGTGTGCGGAGGAAACCACGAACACACAACTCAAAGTTTTTAAAAGACTTTGTAGAGACAAGTTTTAGAGCAATGTTTATAGAGGAAATGAATGGTGAAGATTTGAATGTTGTTGCAACGAATCCTCTCTTCCTTTTAATGTTCCAGAACAGGATAGAAGCAAGTGCCCTTTTTTCGATATGCAGTGAATGAAAGAGGCTTCAATCTTCAATGCTTATGAAGAAGGTAAATTGTAGAAAATGGCAACAAGAAATGCTAAAAATAGCATTGCTATAAATAGAATTTCAGGATATACTCCAACTCTGTTGGAAATTGCAAAAAATAGAAATGCTAAAAATAGCATTGCTATAAATGGAATTTCGGGATAGATTCCAATTTTAATTAGTCGCTGAATTAAAATTAAGAATTAAAATTCGAATTTGGTCTCAACAGCTGTTTGAAAAATAATTAATTAATTCATCTTGAGTTAATTAGTTGGAGAAAATCAAACATGAAGCCTTTGTGAAGACATGCAACATTTATCCCTTTGATTGAGGAAGTTCTCCCTTAATTAAGGAGATAAGGATAAGTTGTATTTGAGTTGTAATTAGTTAGCTCGGTTAACTGAGTTAAGTCCAATTAAATTAGTTCCAAATAGTTGGAGGAACTACATGTGAGTTCAGTCAGTTAATGCATGCATGCATGCAACTAGTGCTCTCTAGATAACTAAATATTCTCTCATAAATAACTCATGCATGTCAGTTCAGAGAAAGACCCAGTTGAGATTACAGGAAGGGACAGTGTACTATTAGTTGGAGGAATTTTCCTATACAGGAAACCCATCCATGGAGACGGAATCAACTCCTTCGGGATTGCGTAGTTATTGCAGAGGTCATTGTTGTGTGTGAGGTGAGAATCACACAGGTTACAGCTGGAGTACCCAGGAGAAACTGCGCAAATAGGAGGCTTGGAGGACTGAAGGAAGGCATATGTGTTGTCTATTCTATCTATGAGCAGCAGTGAGGGATTGTACTGAGAGCTGGATAGCTTGTGAGCTAAAGTTTTGTGTAATCCTGAGATATTTCCACTTGTATGATAATACAGATAGCGGGGTTTTAGCTGAGGCTTTCCCCATAGTATTCTTTTGTGTTTCATGTGTGATTGAATCTTCTTCTCTGTTATATGTGTTCTGTTTGATCTTGCTCAAAATTGATTAAGCTTCCGCAAGTTTGATTGTAGAAGTAGATTAAGTATTTTGCTTTAGTACATTGCATAATAAGTTTAATCTATGGTGAAATTTCTACATTGTATTGGAGCGAGGTTTTGTAGAAAAAGTTCTACATAGTATCGGAGAAATGGTGAGTCTTTCTCTCCTCGGTCTTCCTAAGAGCTGGCATAGCTACCAGGACTCAGTGAATGGAAGAGAGAAACTTCCAGATTGGGACGACTGTGATCAGATCTGATGCAGGAGGGGATCAGGAGGAGCACCAGAGATGGTTCTTGATCCAAGGAGGATGAAGAAAAATTCGCCTTAGTGAGTAAGGCAAGGAAAGGGAAGGAGAAGGATTCTCATCCCAAATCGAGTTCTCCTCATGGAGGAAAGAAGATTTACAAATCTAAAGTGAGATGCCTTAATTGTCATGAGGTGGGCCATTGTGCAACTAAGTGTCCATTGAAGAAATCCAAGAAGGGATCCTCGGAAGGATCTGAAGGTGAGGCATTGGCCTCTCAGTTTGAATTGGATTTTACCCTCATCACATACATGGTTTCATCGATTATGGGTTGTGTTTGGTATATTGACAATGGAGCCTCATTCCACATGACCGGTGATAAACCTTGGATGAGAAGGACCTTTAGATGCACATAGAGATGGGTGACAATGAAAGGTATAATGTTTCAAGAGTGGGCATGGTTGTTTTTCAGAGGGAGCATGGAGCTTCTATCACCTTGACAGATGTGAAGTATGTGCCTGGACTGAAGAAGAACTTGGTATCGATCGCGATGGTGGAGGAAAAAGGCTACAATGTTGTCTTCAGTAAGGGAAAGGTTTTCCTTAGACACATCACCATGGGTCAAGTGAAACAGATCAATTCACGGGTACAGAACCTGTATGCTCTTGAGATTCAAGATGCATGCAAAGCCTTGAGGAGCAAGGCAACTGTTGGAGAGTTGGTGGTTGAAAGGGAGAGTACATTACCTATCAACATGCAGCGCCAAAAGAAGTCTTACACAATTGTGGAGGAGCCACAATTGGTGAAGAAACTTCAAGAGGTTGTGGAGCAACCACAACTGGAGAAGAAGAGAGGAGACCAAGTGGAGGCATCCACTTATGCAGAGACCTCCAGTAGGGGGAAATTTCGAGCCAAGTGGGCAGAGGGATCACATGTAGCCATACCTCTAGGTGGGAGGTGGGGCGATGTGAAGTGATAGTCCCAAGAAAGCTGAAATAGGGGTAGGATCCTTGAGGTACCCAACCTCTTTGATTAGGCCTTGCTACGGGAGCCCCGACGAGGAGTGGTAGGACTGGCTGAGTGGGTAGAGACAGATGCAGATGGAGCAACAGACTAAGCTTCAACATCAAAGGATGTTTCTAGCCCAACAGGGAGGTCAGTTGGGAGATCAATTACTTACTTCTCAGTAACTAAGTTGCAGTGCAGTAGTGGGCAACACGATGCAACATGATGAGAAGAGGTGCAATGCGGATGCAGTGCTAGGAGACAGGACCAGCAGCAGCGTAGATGCAGTAGGAGGAATCAGTGTGATTGATGTAGTCAGAGATCAAAGTGACAGAGGCTAGAGTAGTCAGATACTGAAGAGCACAGAGGTGCAAAGTTTTCAGTCGACATAGGCAATAGTAGTCAGAGACTTTGATGGCAGAGGCATCATTCTGATTTAGGTTGGATATTTTTTGTTTTTGGAGTTGCTAGAGCAACAACACTTGAGAGAAGTGTTGCATGCAGAACATTCCAAAGGTTCAGGATCGGGTTCAAGTTGAATGCCTTTCTTGTTGAGAGGGAGTGTTGAAAATGGCAACAAGAAATGCTAAAAATATCATTGCTATAAATAGCATTTCAGGATATACTCCAACTCTGTTGGAAATAGCAAAAAATAGAAATGCTAAAAATAGCATTTCGGGATAGATTCCAATTTTAATTAGTCTCTAAAATTAAAATTGAGAATTAAAATTTGAATTTGGTCTCAGTAGTTGTTTGAAAAATAATTAATTAATTCATCTTGAATTAATTAGTTGGAGAAAATCAACATGAAGTCTCTGTGAAGACATGCAATAGTTATCACTTTGATTAAGGAATTTATCCCTTAATTAAGGAGATAAGGATGAGTTGTAATTAGTTAGCTCAGTTAACTGAGTTAAGTCCAGTTAAATTAGTTCCAAACAGTTGGAGGAACTAATTGTGAGTTCAGTCAGTTAATGCATGCATGCATGCAACTAGTGTTTTCCAGATAACTGAATATTCTCTCATAAATAACTCATGCATGTCAGTTCACGGAAAGACCCAGTTGAGCATCCAGGAGGATTGTACTGAGAGCATCCAAGAGGATTGTACTGAGAGATGGTTAGCTGTGGGAGCTAAAGATTTGTGTAATCTTGATGTATTTCCACCTTGTATGATAATACAGATAGCGGGGTTTTTGGCTGAGGCTTTCCCTAGAGTATTCTTCTGTGTTTCATGTGTATTGATTCTTCTTCTCTCTTATATGTGTTCTTCTTGATCTTGCTCAAATCGATTAAGCTTCTTCAAGTTTTATTGTAGAAGTAGATTAAGTATTTTGCTTTAGTTATATTGCATAATCAGGTTAATCTACAGTGAGAATTTATACATGGTATCAGAACAAAGGTTATCAGAGTTGTGAACAATTTACTAAGAAGAATTCGAAGTTTGAAGTTTGGGGTTGCAGGTGCAAACTGAATTCACAAGATGGGACATTATGCAACTAATTTCCCATCGAAGAATTCCAAGAAGGGATCCTCGAAACGATCGGAAGGTGAGGCATTAGCCTCTCAGTTCGAAATGGACTTTACCCTCTTTGCATGCATGGTGTCATCGATGATGGGTTGTGTTTGGTATATTGATAGTGGAGCCTCATTCCACATGACTGGTGATAAAAGTTTATTCAGTACCTTGGAGGAGAAAGACCTCAATATGTGCATAGAGATGGGTGACGATGGAAGGTATAGTGTTTCAGGAGTGGGCACGATTACTTTTCAGAGGGAGCATGGAGCTCCTATCACCTTGATTGATGTGAAGTATGTGCCTGGACTGAAGAAGAACTTGGTATCTGTCGCGATGTTGGAGGACAAAGGCTACGATGTTGTCTTCAGTAAAGGAAAGGCATTCTTAAGACACATAGCCACGGGTCAGACCAAGAGGATCGAGATTCGAGTAAAGAATCACTATAAACTAAAGGTAGACGACTGTGCTGCATTGAGTTCGAAAGCAGAATTGGTGCAAAGCCAATTCATTGGTGAGTTATGGCACAGGCGGTTTGGCCATTTGCATCATGGGGCCTTGAAGATAATGCAACAGATATCTATCGAACTTCCCAAAGGTAAACTTGAGCAAGTTGACACATGCAAAGGTTGTACCTTGGGAAAGTACGCCAAGTCTTCCTTTCATGATCGAGATAGTCGAGCAGAAGCGATCTTAGAGTGAGTTCATATTGATGTGTGTGGACTATTCTCGACGGCATCGACAACGAAGAAAAGGTATTATGTGATTTTCATTGATGATTATTCTCGTAAATGCTGGATTTATTTCATGCAGAAGAAGGATCAAACCTTCTCAAAGTTTTGTGAGTTCAAAGCTTTGGTTGAGAAAGAATCAGGGAAGAATATCAAGGCCTTGAGAAGTGACAACGGTGGAGAATATGTCTCTCAAGAGTTTAAGGACTTTTGTGCATGGGAAGGAATTAAACAAGAGTTTACAACACCTCATAAAGCACAGTAGAATGGGGTGGCCGAGAGGAAGAACATAACGATTGTAGGGGCAACACGGGCGATGTTGCATGACCAAGGCCTACCACTTCATTTGTGGGTTGAGGCATGCAACACAACGGTCTATTTGTAGAATAGAAGCCCACATCGCATACTTGGGATGAAGACACCAAAGGAAGCTTTCTCTAGTAAGAGACCAGATGTGGGTCACTTCAGGATCTTTGGCTCATCGGTATATTGCCATGTGACAAAGGATGCATGGAAGAAGCTTGAGCCAACAATAGAGTTGGGGATACTTGTGGGGTATACTGATACACCCCACAACTATCAGGTGTATCTACCTACCAGTTGGAGGATAGTTGTTCGCAGAGATCTCAAGTTTGATGAGCAGAAGGCCATGTGAGTTTCCCTTAAGAGGGAGCTCAAACTACAGGCTGTGGAGGAACTGTTGGTTCCTAAGGAGGAGGAGACTCAGACTGATGCAGAGTAGCTACATGCAGAGGTTTCAAGAGTGGAGACATCCACTCAAGCAAAGTCTTCCAGAGATGGACAAAATCGCATAAGAGAAGCTGACAAATTATTGTTGGATGCGAGAGAGAATGTGGGAGAACCATCTTCTCAGCGCAGACAAAGGAGGTCACCTGAGAGGTACAATGCCCTTGTTGGGGAATGTGTTGAGACCAAGCCATCTTCCTTTGAGGAAGTAGTGCAGCAACCGATTTGGGTTGATGATATGGTGGAGGAGTATGACTCCATAGTTTGGAACAATGTTTGGGATGTGGTTCCAAGACCGAAGAACAAGTTAGTTGTGAGTTCCCGTTGGCTTTACAAGGTAAAGCAAGCTGCTGATGGTAGTGTGGAGAAGCATAAGGCAAGATTTGTTGCCCGTGGCTTTTCACAGGTCGAGGGGATTGACTATGATAAGACTTTTGCTCCTGTCGTAAGGTACTCATCTATCATATCTATATTAGCTCTATTAGCATAGATGGGTTGGAAGATCCATCAGATGGATGTGAAGACTGCATTCCTCAATGGCCAGATTGAGGAAGAGGTGTACATAGAGCAGCCGAAAGGTTTTGAGACCTTCAATCATGAGTCGCATGTGTGCCGACTCAAGAGAGCTTTGTATAGGCTGAAGCAAGCACCTCGTGCTTGGTACACCAGGATTGACAACTACTTCACCGGGTTGGGCTTCACAAAGAGTGAAGCGGATGCGAACCTGTACCACATCATGGTGAAAGGTAAGCAGTTGATCATTGTACTTTATGTTGATGATCTCATATTGATAGGTGATGATCAGTTGATCATGTCTTGCAAGGAGGACCTTGCAAGAGAATTCGAGATGAAAGACATGGGTCTCATGCATTACTTCCTTGGCATGGAAGTATGGCAGAAGGATGGGGAGTTTTTTGTGTCTCAGGGCAAGTATGCCAATGAGATACTCAAGATATTCCACATGGAGAAGTGCAAGCCCATGCAGACTCCTCTAGCAGGTAACTGGAGGAAGGAGGATGCTACTTCAGGAGAAGTAGTAGAGGCTATTGTGTATAGGAAGCTTGTGGGTTCACTGATGTACTTAGTGAACACACGACCAGATTTGTGCTATGCGGTGAACCAGTTGAGTCAAGCAATGGTTCAGCCTACCAAGATGTTTTGGAAGGCGGCAAAGCATGTATTGAGATACCTCAGAGGCACATCTTAGTATGGATTATGGTATAGACAAACAGAGGGAGTGAAGCTACAGGGCTTCACTGATGCAGATTGGGCAGGGAGTCCATCAGATCGGAAGAGCACATCAGGAGGGATTTTCAACCTTGGGTCAGTGGCAGTTTCTTGGTACAGTAGGAAACAGAGGTCGGTTGCACTTAGCTCGGCAGAGGAAAAATACATGGCTGCAAGTCAGGCAGCATGTGAGGCCATCTGGATGCGGAAAATCCTAGTTGGTTTGTTTGATCAGAGGATGGATCCAACTATGATCTATTATGATAATCAGAGTTGTATCAAACTCTTTGAGAATCCAATATTTCATGATAGGTCCAAGCACATCGACATCTGGTATCATCATCTTAGAGACTGTGTAGCGAGGAGGATCATGTTGCTACAGTGTATTTCGAAAGAGGAGCAAGACGTTGACATTTTGACAAAGGCATTGTCAAAGTGTAAATTTGAGTTCCATAGAGATAGGATCAAGGTGGCAGATAATCCCTTTCTTGTTGAGAGGGAGTGTTGAAAATAACAACAACAAATGCTAAAAATAACATTCAATATATTTCAATTTTAATTTGTCCTTGAATTAAAATTGAGAATTAAAATTCGAATTTAGTCTCACCAGCTACTTGAAAAATAATTAATTAATTCATCTTGAGTTAATTAGTTGGAGAAATTCAAGCTAGAAGTCTTTGTGAAGTCATGCAACAATTATCCCTTAAATTAAGGAAGTTATCCCTTAATTAAGGAGATAAGGATGAGTTGTATTTGAGTTGTAATTAGTTAGCTCAGTTAACTGATTTAAGTCCAGTTAAATTAGTTCCAAACAGTTTAAGGAACTAATTGTGAATTCAGTCAGTTAATGCGTGCATGCATGCAACTAGTGTACCCCAAATAACTGAGGATTCTCTCATAAATAACTCATGTATGTCAGTTTAGACAAAGACCTAGTTAAGATTAAATACAGGGACATTGTACTATCAGTTGGAGGAATTTTCCTATAAAGGAAACTCATCCATGCAGAAGGAACAAGGTTCCTTGAGGATTGCGCAGTTTTACAGTGTGTGAGATCAATGTTACACTTGGTAACAGTAGGATCACCTAGGAGAAATAGCACAAGGAAACAGGAGGCTTGGAGGGCAGAGGAGAAAGTTTTTGATAAGCCTTGTTTTCCTATGAGCATCCAGGAGGATTGTATTGAGATCTGGTTAGCTATGGGAGCTAAAGCTTTGTGTAATCTTGATGTATTTCCACCTTGTATGATAATATAGATAGCGGGTTTTTTAGCAGAAGCTTTCCCCAGAGTATTCTTCTATGTTTCATGTGTATTGATTCTTCTTCTCTGTTATATGTGTTCTGCTTGATCTTGCTCAAATCGATTAAGCTTCCGCAAGTTTGATTGTAGAAGTAGATTAAGTATTTTTCTTTAGTTATATTGCATAATCAGGTTAATCTACAGTGAGAATTTCTACATGACACATGTATCCAATGCAAACCTGTAACACAACTTGTAAAATACATGTTTTTTACAAGGCCAAACATGACCCAAGCAAACTCCATACTTGCTAAGAGTTTATAACACATTCATGGTGAAGTTTACATCAAACTCATAATAGAAACCAATACCCCGACTATCAACTAAAAGGCCAAAAATATCACTATATTGCATTCATAAGTGATGGCAAACACTTCATCACTTTTACAAACAATACACAACATGTAATTTACAAAATGTGTCCATTCTAAACAAAAAATAAAATTGAATGCCACCATGTCTCACTCAACAAGGTGAATGGGTCTTTTTCTTATAGCTGATTTTCTTGTTGAACAACTCCATTGACTGGTTTCTACACATGAACTTTTTCCTTCTTGAGACACTGCTTTGGATGGAGCCTCCAACATGTGGCTCTTTGATGCCCACCTTTGTTGCAAAATTTGTAAAAGTTCTTCTTCTACCATACTTTCCTAGCCTTCTTACTTCCTTGATGTAGAGAAGGGTCTTCATGTCTTGTCCTCTTTCTTGTTGTCATTCTTTTCTGACACTTGGCAGCAACATGGTTATACAAGCCACAAAATAACATGGTTTCTTATGCCACAAATTCTAATTATAATTATCAATATGCTTGTAATTGAAAGGAACAATAGAATATAGAGACCTTTAAAACCTTGCTTGGTTATTTCTGGTGCAAGCTTGACGATGAGAGCTTGCCTTAGCTCTTCCTCTACAATGCTCACTATCACTGGAAGGCTGGGATGTGCTCTCAACATCCTCTTTCTTTGATGGCTTCGAAAATGGCTTGGAAGCTTCAACTACCTTCAAACATTCTCCTTTAATGTACCCCATCTTGGTGAGGAGACTCATGTAGTTTCTCGAAAGACGTATCTTAATGCTTCAAATAGAAATGACATCACACGAAAATGAAACTAAAGAACTATCAACATTGCTTACCTCAACTATTGATTATGAAGCTAGTGATGATGGTTTCGTTAAGCCTTCATTGCACTTCAACTTTTCCAAGGCCTCTTTCGTGGCTCATAATTGAAGCTGCAATCTTTGCTTCTCCTCTTTTGCTTCTTGTAAAAATCTCCTCAATTCAACATTCTATGCTTGAAGGCTCTAGTTGATCTCTTCATTTGAATGGTGAGAGGAAGAGAAGAAGATGAATAATCACCCAAAGATTGAGATGGAGCATCGCCCTCTACTCTCTCTTTCTCCTGTTCTTCTTTTTCCATTTTCTCCTCGTAGTATGCAAATAATATATCTACCATGTTTGCCATTCTATAGAATTCCTCAGAGAGACCTTTATTCTTCTCCATTTTCTTTCTTGTTGCACATTCAATATATGGTTATCATTCACACTCACAATTCACATCAACAATAAGACCGCTATGATACCACTTGATCAAGGAAATTTTGTGAATTCTTTCAAATAAAAATTCCCATGACATAGGACCTTTTACTGACACTTATATTTTCTTCTAAAATCATGAGCAATGTATATTCTAAAAAGTTTCAACAAACCATCAACATGAAGCAAGAAGCAATAATCATGAACAACCGTAAACACATGATACGGTAATAGAGTTCACCCAATGTGGGCTATGTCTCTAGGCTCGTTGTCAAGAGTGGGGAGGCCTCGTCATTAGTTTTTGCAAGAAGATGATGAGTACATGGTGCAATCTTTGTCAATACAAGGAAGAACTCGCTTAACTAGAGTGACATGCCTCTCCTAGGAGATGTTCTTCTATAAGAACTCTCACTCATAAAACCTCTCCTTCAGCATTACAAAATGACAATATCTCACATAAAGTGGCATACAATGATCCTCCAACAAAGTGGCATACATGGATCCCAAATGAAAATCACCATCTAAGCAAAAATCAAAAGGACATGGCAACAATGGCAAAAAATCGTGAAATTAGACTGTAAACTCGACCCCTTTCTAACCCAGTCAAATCGGGGCTCTCCAAGTATCTCAAAGATTTTCCTCTGAGGGTTGAATGAAAATCGACAACTCAAATGAAGAAATTGATCACGCCATCACGTTCCTTGCAAAAAATCGAGTCAGATGTGTATAAAATTGGCCTCATTATGAAACTGTCAATTTTGGGCCTTAAGGGAATCTTTTAGATTCCATGCGGATCCCTATGCCAAGGTTCCACCCTCAACATTCTACTTCTGGAAAATCCATTACTCAGATTAGAAAATCGATCACGCCATCAGAATCCTGGCAAAATTTTGGTTAATCTAAGTATAAACTTGGCATAATTTTGACTTCAAAGGAATCTCCAAGATTCCACCAAAATTCATTGCGTCAGGGTTCCGCCTCCTGAAACTGTGTCATGGTTCCAACCTGTCAAAGTTCCAATGTTGTTAGGTTATGCGCTGCCTATGTTCGTGGTTCCTCCATTCTTGCCCGACACACAAAATGGATTAGGGTTTATATTAAATTCTTTTAGCAAAATTTTCAAAGGCCCTAGTTGAACACGACAACTGCAGGACATTATAATAAGTTTGTTGAGATAGGTCTTGGGGTCAACCTCGTGGGCCTCCCCATTTTGACTTACAACAATACAAACCAATCATATATAATAACATTTGTTTACCACTTAAAATTAAACTGTTAATCAAACTATAGATTGTCAAATGTCTTATGTCTTCTCTACCCATGGCAAAATCATTAGCACATTATATGATCACCCTACTATATATGGGTTTTATTTTTAGATAAAATATAGTATAACTCCACCATATGTATTAGTTGGTTCATGCCATTGTTTATGGGTTTTGTTTTTAAATAAAATATGGTATAACCCCGCCATATATATTAGTTGGTTCATGCCATTGGAACCATATATGGTTATAACTTTTTGGTTTAATAGGGTTTTACCATATTGTTACAAATTAAATGCATTTGACCATTTTTTAGATTCTATATATATGATTTTTTTTTTTTGGGTTTTATAGGGTATATTTTTTCTTTGAAATTTGTTTTAATATATATATTTTTCTTTTGTCTTTTTCAGGGATAAGCTAATATTGGAGTGCCACGAGTTACTAGCCAACTGGCTAATCAACTACCACATAAGCCTAGCGGGTCCCATTTTCCTGTATAATTTGCAACTTTTGATGGTGATGAGTTGGTCAAACTGACTCAGTTTTGAGTGTTTTCTGTGTCACTCGAATCATAACGATAAACACTACAACTTAATGCCAATGTTGCTAAGATTTAGGAATTTTGAAATTAAGCCTTTAGGGATCTTCCTGGATCAGGGCACAAAGAGGTGGCATGTATTGACATGCATAGTCATATAACACCATTGCCATCTTGCGAAACACAATTTGGGACAAATCAACCAATAATGCAGGTGGGAAGTAACAATGCTACTCATCTACCATTTGTTTTTTGTTCAAATTGTTTTGATTCAGGATGACATGATGTGAAAACAAATAATTTCTCATAGAAATGTTCGACACAACTTCTTCATTGAAAAATAATGAGAACACTTATGTAGAAGAACCTTTGAGGCTTTGGGGTAATATTAATAGTTATATTAACACAATAGTGCCTGGGCTCACTTCAAACCCTCTTTGTGAAAGCATTGCCTCTTGGTCGACAACAATTACAATCAATGGAATAGAAGCCCAAGAGAACGGTGGAGGGAACAAGCTTCATCATTTAAAGCACTACAACATATACTTTGAATAAGGCCACTGAAAGTTCGTTCGAACAATGCCAACATGCTAATCTCATCTACATATCATAATTTGAATCAACCAGGCATGCTTGGATCGACGACAAGTTGTAGAAGGCACACTAGTTGGTTGGGTCCTGCACCAGTCGACTGCCGCATAGAGAATGAAAAGGGTGCCAATCCCTAACCAAATTCAAAGCACAACTTTTACTTGGTGAAATATAGAATGCTCTGATCCCCCCAACTATGTGATGTCAAGGTGGGACCTGCAAGTCCAGCCGCCAAAGAAATTTTGTGTGGAGAGAATATGACAGGGAGAATGACCTGTAAGTGTCTGTGGCATGGGTATCGATGTAAGTTGCTGTTATGAAATCTTCAAATCCAACATAACTTTTGTCTGTGAATATATCACAAATTCTCATATCCTGTTGATACTATCAACATTTTATAGAGAGCCATGTTCATACAATGGGTCTCATAATCACATAGAGTTGGCACAAAGCATTAAAATCAAAGTTACAATCACATGCTAGGTAAGATATGCTCTGTGTCTTTCTCCAACATTAATAAATTGTAGGTCCAATTCGCTTTGTTTTGCAACTTTTAATGCCAAATGACTATCATCTATACCAAGATCTCCATAACATGATTTTTCAAAACTCCCTATTAGCATTTAATGGATATACTATCGCATCGGGGTTTAGAGCCTTGATGTGACGACACTCCTTATGTAACATCTAGAAAAACTCAAAACTTAATAAACTTTGCAAATTGACAAAATTTTTAAAATTTTTATTATAATATATCAATTAATACAATAACAACATCCCTATATGTCACGTAGTACCATAATAATAATTTACTTTAATCTAAAATTATAATTTTAATAGAAATTGTAACATAAATTTCAATAATATAATTATAAAAATTCAAATTCATAAAACAATATATATTTTTAATATATTTTAAAAAATATATATATCAAATAAATCCTTAAGAAATATAAATAAAATAAATTCATATCATCTCAATAAAATAAAAAAACACAAAACAGTTTTAGAATTTGAAAATTTTATTTTATTTTCATTAAATTGATATAATTTATAGAAATTACGATCCATATTACAATCCAATTACATTATCTTAATCTATACAATTCTATTAAATCTAAATATATTTTTGATTTTATATTAAAATAATCCATTTTAGAAATTACGATCCATATTACAATCCAATTACATTATCTTAATCTATACAATTCTATTAAATCTAAATATATTTTTGAGAAAAATTATATTAAAATAATCCATTTCACAAAAACCCTAATTCATAGAAAGTTTAGCAACACAGAGGCAGAGAAAACTAACACAAATGGAAATCAACACGCTACCATCCGCAAATTAATAATTATATTTTTAATATGAATAAAGCTATTTTAATTAGGAATGAGTGAAGTTTCGGTGTTTTGGCGCAAGAGCATTCTGAGGTGTCAGGGGAATCTTCCACATCACAACTGAATTGACGTCATTTCATAGGAAAACGTAAGAAATTCATCGATAAGGAAGGACGGAGCAGAAGTTGAGTATGATTGAGTAGATAAGGACATCCGACTCCCAAAAAATCGTTGGGATTTTCTGAGATCAAGGGGATCTTCTCCGCTATATATTCTCCGCTATTTTCTGAGATCGGGGAAGGGGCCGACTGTATTCTCTTCGTTTATGTGTTTGGAAGGCTTAATTGGGCTCCTGGAATTAAATTGTTTTACAGTCGAGGTGTGTGTTGGGAATCATGGTGAAGGTGGAAGTGACCATGGAGGTTGGAGCCGATGGAGTTGCCATAATCAAGATGACCAATCCGCCGGTCAATGCTCTGGCAGTAACAGGTAAGGGCTCGGAATGATTTTTCACAAAAATGAAAATAGAAATCATAGGATCTGAGCTGAAACTGAAATTTTTATGTATTTGAGGGTTTTAACGATGCTTGTTGTAAGGATCAGATGTTTGTTTTCATGATGTTTTAAGTTTAAAAGGGTTTTAATTGCTGTTTTTTTAGTATTAATTATTACATATTTTATGCTATTTTCGTTTTCATTCTAGTAAAAGCTAGGTTTAATCGTCAAATCTACTGGAAACTTGTTTGTGAGATAAAATGTTGATTTTCTGATAGAAAAGATAAATTATTTGGTGTCGAATTCAGATTGGTATAAAGAGGTCTGCAGATTCTGGAAACTTCATTTTGAAAATCCTAGCACGATCCGGGAGAGGGATAATTTTAAGGAAAGAAAATTAACTTATTTTATTTAAATTTGGCTTAGAAGTTTTTACAACTCTACATAAATTTTAAAATGACAATTATGGAAATTTGGCACAATATTTTTGAAGTTACCAGACTTGACTCTGAGAATGGCTTGGCCAAAGCCCAACAGTTTGGAAATTAAATTGTCAAAGCGATCAATCTCGACTTCGAGTACGAATTGTAAATGCCCAATATCAAGAGTTAATTCGAACTCGGGAAAAACTTGTAAATTGATTTGGGAAAGTAAAAGATACACTAAATTTACTTTTTCTGGGCAGGGGTAAACACTTTTTTATGGTCTGTTGGGAGCTATAAATCCCAACTTCATCCCATAAAGGCTCTATTAATGCGGGTGTTATCAATCTTCGCCGATTCATACACATGAGTGGTGCTCTATTCCAGCTGCGGTTTGAACCTGGGTTGTTATTGTGGTGGCTCCCCTGTCTCGACCTCTAGACCATAGCTCAACAAAGGAATAAATACGTTCGGGGGAGAAAATATGTTTTTGATTAATACAAGTATTTATGACAGTTATAAAACGTGAATATTAAAGATAACTCATTTTAGATTTTATATATACACACACATACTTGAAATGCTATGGATTTTCGATAGGTGACACAGGTTTGTTGGTTGGCTGCTGTCGAATTAGGTTAGAAAAACAAACACAACGAGTGTCTTTTTGGGTTCTCTCTGTCTTTTATATAGAGATGGCAAAGTCTGAAACATCACTTGAAAGTCGGAACTTATTGAATCAGTTTGACTCGCCTTTGACCTTGAGTCTGAATATATGATTCGGGTTCAAGTTAGATTTGGTTTCCTCAAAGAACAGAGTCGAACTTGGAAATTTGACTTTGACGAATTAGAATAGTCTGGCGACATTCTTTAAATTTCTCATGCTTCTTTGTTTTTCTGAAGAAGCTGCTTTTTGGCCAAACTAGCATTACATTGTAGAAGTTGTATTGAATTCTCACTTTTTGTGGCAAATTTTGGATAAAGAGGGGGCAAAGCTTAAGTAATCGAGGAGTCTACTCTTGTCAGAGTCATCTTCATTTTTATGGATGCTTACTTGATCTAATCCTGAGATTGAGCTGCAAGTTAATGAAAACTATCAGCTTTTAAAGAATCTTTAGAAGGAGGTGTTAAAAAAAATATGGGACCCTGAAGTCTTGTTAATGAGAAAAGAGAGTACAAAAATAAAATCAGGTCAGCCTGATGACACCTTCGCATACAGAGATGTGATTTTGAGATTAAAGATTATGAGCATAGTTAGAAAAATGAGAACTATCTCGGACATTCTTTGTTGTGAAAATGAGTAATGAAATATGCTGATAAGCCTATGGAAAGAAAGGATATTCAAGTCTTGCAATAAAAGCATAGTTGATTACGAGAAATACATAATGTGGAATGCATAGCGTAAAAGCTATAGTGATATCTAGAACAAATACATATTACTAATTGGTTGAACCCTTAATTGTGATAATTAATTTCAAGAAAGAGCTCTTTCCATTAGGGAATCTCGTAATGCAGATTCTAGATTGTAGATTAGCATTAACAGGATCATCATAACATAGAACCATTCATCGTTGTAATAAATTTCAAGAACAAACTTTATCGGTGAACCTTGCACATCCCAATTCCAAATCATAGGTCAACCTTACCAAATTCATCATATTACTGTCCAGTAAGTAGTTGACTACGTCATAATTTTATGTTCATTGAAAAAGAAGGCTTAATGACATACGCATTTGTGTGTTGATATCTTGGTGTAAGTAATGGATTAGCATATGTGTTATCATTTAACTTAATATCTGTAGTAACCATTCAATTGGTTTTATTTACAGTTCTTGCAGGCCTGAAAGAAAAATATGACGAAGCAATGAGGAGAAATGATGTGAAGGCCATTGTTGTCACTGGTATGCATGTTTTGAAGTTGTCGGTTGCAATCTAATTTTGAAGGATTGTTTGATTATAATAGTGATAGTGATACGAATGCAGTTTGCAGAAGGGATGGAAACTGTACTAAATGTTCAATGGTGTTATAAATCTTTGTATATATTCATATATATAGAGAGAGATGTAAATGCTTCTGTTCAAAAATCGAGATGATTTCATGTCTCTGTCTCTGTTTTGGCATTGTTAGGCAATGGAGGCAAATTCTCAGGTGGTTTTGACATCAACGTTCTCCAGGAAGTACAACGGACTGGTATGCCTAACTAAGTTTTCATACAAAATTGAAATTCTGTTGCAGATTGTTTCAAAGGTTTCCATGTTTGCTCATATTCAATTCTCTGTAACTGTGTATCTAGCAGGGAACTTGTCGCATTTGGGTAGAGTTTCTGTTGATCTTATGATCAATACTATTGAAGGTAGGCGTTTGTTATATATGTTTCTTTTTTTTGTTTTCACTAAAGTTGCAAGTTGTCAGTGATATGTATGGCTGAAGTGGGGGTACTGTATCTCGGGAATGTTAGCTATTAACAAATCCACAAATAATGTATAAGATAGAGGAATGTTGCTTTTACTTTGATTTGTCATTTCAAAAAACATTACCAATTCTTGTAAGAGGCATTTTGCTGGATCGTTATTTTTCATATGTTATTTGAATACTATAAAGCGAAACATTATCATACCCTTGACATTTTGAGCTTTTCTAGGAATGTGCCAAAATATGGATACCTAGGCTTATTGTAATGTATAGTTGGATTTGATGGTACAGTTAAAAGTAGCATTCTTATAGCATAGTTAGGAACTCCTCAATGTATTGGTAAAGGATTCTACTTGTTTTCCTGTATTGTAATACTTAGCTGGATATGTTGATATTGTTAGCTTAAAAAAGTTAAGATTTTGATGGATGTTTAGGCACCCCTGAAAGTTTGGAAAAGGATTCTATGTGTTTTTAGGATGGAACCTTTTTCTGACTCTGACCTTTTTGGCCTTAACTTTTTTGGTGCTGTTGTAGAGGCTAAGAAACCTTCCGTAGCTGCTATTCAAGGGCTTGCGCTTGGTGGTGGATTAGAATTAGCAATGGTATGTGGCAATGCTTGTCCATCTCTTGTAATTTTATGTTTTGTAAGGGGAAATTTGGGAACTTACATGTTTTGAGTTATGATGGATTTATTTAATTTACGCAGTCTTGTCATGCTCGTATTTCAACCCCAAAAGCGCAGCTTGGGTTGCCAGAACTTCAACTTGGGATTATTCCAGGATTTGGAGGTAAGATTTCTCAATGTACATTTATCTGTGTCTCAGCAGGGCTGACTTCATACTGTGGTATAGCCAATTTTAATCTTACTATGATTTATCTGGAAAATAGGTAATGATTTGTTTCCAGTGCTGAAGAAAATCACAAGTGTTGTTGGAAATAGGAATTGTATCGACAATTTTTACACATTAAATTTGCAACCGTGCAATTAAGTTATCAACGATTGAGGTTTATCAGTTTCCTGTTTTGCCTTTTTCATTATTCTTTTTTTTTCCCATAAAATAAGAGGCAAGGACAACAGAGCCCCAGCAGCCGACTTCAAATCCAGTACCTAGATTATTTCACATTAGTGAAGTCTAATGAACATGTAGACTGCGTGTATTTATTTCATTCCAAGATGTACTGCATGGTCTTTAACAGCTGATTTGCCATCCTAGTTGTGTAGGAGCATTGGTAAATGAGAGAAGACCCTCAGCAAATTCCACTCCCAAAACTTTAGCACGTTGATAACTATTCTTAAGACTTAAAAGTATGTTTTTAAGCTGAACGACATCTTCTTGTACATGAGCACTCTGAATTTAACATATCAACTGATGTTGTTGCATTTACAATTCCTTACTAGTCCAGCTGGAGACAATAATTTTGACGTTGATCTCTTTGATATGTAATATAGGTATTGTAATTTTTATTTTGTTTAGTCAGGTTCGATGATTGTCTTGATATGCAGTGCACATCCAAGGTGCCTTGTCTTTAGCTAGAAACACTCTTCGATCTAGACTATACATTCTGTCAGTCGCTTATTTTTTCCTTGCAACCTGTAAGCAAGAATAGCTTACAGACAACTTTATTCCTTCTTTGCATCATTTCGTAAGGCATCCGTGTTGTTTTTCTGGCATGCCATGTTTGTTTATGCTATTTTCAATTCTTTAACTGGAATTTGAATATTCAGATCAGCTAATTGGATAATCATGTTTTGCAAAGGTACGCAGCGCCTTCCTCGTCTTGTAGGGCTTCAAAAGGCGGTTGAAATGATGCTGGTAAGTTCATATTCCTCTCTGAATTTTTTGTGTATGGATTGATCCATAATGCTTTCTTTAAGTTGATCCTGATTAATTTGACCCTAGTTTTCCTATATCTGCTGTATATGTTCAGATCCTTATCCCTGCATGGTTGGGTTCATTTTGAAGTCAATATAACTTTCTGACAAGTTTATGATATCTCTATTGCATGAGCTTGGAAAGTTGTAAAAGGTAGAACCGACCAAATGAAATAATATTGATGGATTTTGATGAAGTTAATGAACCATCTGCTGGAATATTTTGTTTGTTATGACCAGTTATCAAAATCGATCATGTCAGAGGAGGGGAGTAAACTAGGTTTAATTGACGCAATTGTATCTCCGGGAGAGTTGATGGCCACAGCACGAATGTGGGCTTTAGATATTGCAGAACGGCGGAGACCCTGGATAATTAGTCTAAAAAGGACCGATAAAATTGAGTCACTAGGGGAAGCACGTGAAATTCTGAAATTTGCAAGGGCTCAGGCAATAAAGACTGCCCCAAATCTGCCACATCCCCAACTCTGCTTAGATGTTATCGAGGAGGGTATTGTAGCAGGAGGCCTGGCAGGAGTTCTCAAGGTATGTATTTTGTTCACATGACGCAATTGAAATATGCAAATTCTTTATTACTTGGGATCATTGAGCAGCTATCTCTGATTGTAATTTTCGAATTCAGTTCATTGAAGGTTCTGTACTCGACGAATTTTTAATCTGTTGTATTATCTTACAATTCTCTCATAATGTGTGATAATTCTAAGGAAATCTTTTGTATGGTGTTGAAGGACACCTTCATTTGTTCAATTCTTGTATCTGGATCGAATTTTGATAAACAAACATAGGTCAATTACTTAACGAATCTTTTTCCTTTTTTTCTTTTATTACGTTTGTTAGATACCATATTAAAAGGATTAATTCTTTCATCCATTTCAAAATTTTGATAAACTATATATTTGATGTAGAATGTTTCTTGTTATATGTATATGCTATGTTTTTAATTTGGCAACCTTAAACTCATTTTAAGGTTTTCTACATGCTTGAGCTTAGGGAGATTTGCATTACAAGAACCGCTCAAAAGGATATGCCATTTTCATGTCTTTTTTTCGCTAGTGCAGGAAGAAAAGGGATTTTATGATATTGTTCTCTCAGACACTGCAAAAGGGCTGGTACACTTCTTCTTTGGCCAGCGAGCAACTACAAAGGTAATTGAATACTGTTGTGCTTGTGCAAAATATCTTTTGAGTCTCTTTAATGTGCCTTTTAGCAGAATGCAATGAAAAATCTGTTTCATACCATTGTAGGTTCCCGGAGTGACTGACTTAGGGCTAAAACCAAGACAAATTAAAAAAGTAGCAGTTCTTGGTGGAGGGTTAATGGGTTCAGGTATAGCTACATCTCTTGTTCTCAGTAATATTCCAGTCGTTCTGAAGGAGGTAAATGCTGGTTTTCTCCAGCAAGGTATCAATAGAATTTCAGGTATGCTTTTTTTGAACCTACCTTCTTTTCTGCTTGATTTTGATTTTTCCATTTCTATTGTCATTCATTCTCCCGCTTCATATTTCCTTACTGTCTGTTTTAATTTGCAATATTTCTTCTTCATTTTGTGCTCTATTGTCTAACATGTGACCAATTTTTGCGCTTATCGCAGCAAACCTGAAGAGTCGTGTAAAGAAAGGAAGCATGACACAAGAAAAATTTGAGAAGACTATGTCTCTGGTCACGGGAGTTGTAGATTATGCAGAATTCAGGAATGTCGATATGGTGATAGAGGTTAGCACATGCTACCAACTGTTTTATTCTATAGTTGTAGATTATGCAGAATCTAGTGATGTAGATATGGTGATAGAGGTTAGCACATGCTACTAGATGTTTTATTGCATTATATTTTATACATGTATAGAAGATTTGTATACGCCTATCCGTTTGGAAGGGAAATTTCTGATAAATTCTTATATTCTCTGGAAGGCTGTAATAGAGAAAATTTCCTTGAAGCAAGAAATATTTAGTGACCTGGAAAAGATTTGTCCTGCACACTGCATCTTAGCCTCTAATACATCTACGATTGATCTCAATCTCATTGGTGCAAAAACACATGTTCAAGACCGTATAGTAGGGGCACATTTTTTCAGGTGATTGTTCTGGTACTGTTACTAATTATCTATATTTATGGATGCGTATCCCATTGATGCCTGAGTTGACTGATTATTTCTACTAATTGTTTCAAATAATTGCTTGCAATCCAATCTCTAGTATTCTAACTTACTATTTTTGAAACAGTCCCGCGCATGTGATGCCACTCCTTGAAATTGTTCGAACAGAGAAAACTTCACCTCAGATTATTGTTGACCTTATAAATGTTGGAAAGAATATAAAGAAAGTCCCTATAGTGGTGGGAAATTGCACCGGCTTTGCTGTCAATCGAATGTTCTTTCCATACACTCAATCGGCTCATATGTTGGCAATTCTTGGTGTAGATATTTATAGAATAGACAAAGTCATCACAAGTTTTGGAATGCCAATGGGTCCATTGAGGTATCTTCTGAGAGCATGTGCTTGTGTGCATATCTAGAGTAAGAAATATTTTGGCAAAGTAAAAAGTTCTATGTCAATGAGAAAACAATGACCTGGGTATTTTAACCATATAGAGCAAATTGTTACTTGCACGGCAGAGTGATAAGGAATTCTTTTATTACCTGCAGATTGCAAGATCTTGTTGGATATGAAGTATCTATTGAGGTTGGCAAGCAATTTGTTACAGCCTTTGGAGATCGAACCTTCAAGACACCACTAACCGAACTTATGATAGAAAATAAATGAGCTGGTAAATGGCAATCTAATGGATAAATTTATCTTGGCATCATAGTGCATTTTAATTTTCTAATTTGTCAGTTTTCCTTGTAGACGAATATATTTGTAGTTTTGTTCCTGAAATTGAGCACTCTCCTCCTTTGGCCGCTGTTTTAAATTGCTTATTTACTTGGCAGGGGAAAAGAATGGTAAGGGCTACTATATATATGATGAGAAGAGGAGAGCTCGTCCAGCACCTGAGGTCAAAGAGATCGTCGAACAAGCAAGAAAAATTTCTAAAATAATGCCTGGTGGAAAGGTAGATTTGATATTTATTCATTGAGATTTTTTTGCTTCTACCATTTTCTTTTATCCCTTACCATGAAACCAAACCAAAATGGATCCAAATCAACATATATCCTTTACAATGAAACCAAATCAACATAGATCTAATGGTACTAAATGAACATAGATCCATCTTGACTCCAGATCTACCAAACGTGGAGAGGGATCAAATCTTCTAAGATGCAAAGCTCTTTTTAAGTGCAAAACTTAGCGAAAAATGTAATGTGGAATTAATAGGTTGAAGCTATGCTGAATATTAATGGAATTAATAGGTTGTATATAGAAAATACATTAAGGATTGTATATGTTTACCTTTAGTCTAATATCTTATGTTGGTTTCGACAAGATTAATTTGTAAGCACTTATTGGTATGACCAGGGGGAGGGGTAGGGGAAAAAAACTCAATAGAGTGGATAGTTTTTCTACTTTCTAACTTCTGATTTTTGTCGATGGGGATAGCCTATTGTTGTCACTGACCGGGAAATATTGGAGATGATATTCTTCCCGGTTGTGAATGAGACATGCCGGGTCCTGGATGAAGGGATTGCGATTAAAGCATCAGATCTTGATGTTTCATCTGTCCTAGGGATGGGCTTCCCTGCATACAGGTCTGTAAATCATCCTGGTGACTTATAATTTTAACATCATCCTTTATTTAGTTCACCATTCGTCGTTAACAGTTCATCTATGTGATTACCGTTCGTCTTGATTTGGTTGTTTGCAGAGGCGGGATAGTTTTTTGGGGAGATTCTGTTGGTGCAGGGCATATATACTCTAGTCTTAAGAAGTGGTCTGAATCCTATGGTGGACTTTTCAAACCATCTGCTTATTTGCAAGAACGAGCTGCAAGAGGCATTCCCTTGGTTAGTTCAGTTTAACACACTCTTCCTTTTTCCTCGCGGTTGTGTTTTTTTCGAAGGAATGTTGCATGAGATATAGGCTACTCCGTCCCATACGCTAGTTGACCTGTGTATATTTACAATTTCATTTTCACTTATTTTTTTCACTGTTAATTGCCACAATGCAGAGTGCACCAGTTGCTGCCAAAAATTTTGGATCGCGCCTGTAATATGTACATGCACGAGAGCATTTTATTATCAAAGCAGCAAAGTTGAAAAACATTTCGCACGAGAGTCTTGGCCAGTAATATAGTTACTTTTCCTAGGTGGGTTGAGTCTCTGAGCAAGGTCGAAGCTTATTTTGTGCCGGAGCGGACTGAAGGGGATTGAGAATTTTCTTAATAGATACATTCTCAGACTTTTATAGTTGTAGAAAGAGTTTTGAGATGCTCCCCATGGACATATCCAACTTTTTATCCAACTTTTAATCACATATGCACAAAAAAATATGGATATGATTAGCTTTTAATAAAGTGATATTTGGAAGCCCACGGGGCTTTGGATTGACGGTGAATGGGTGCGCTGTTAAGGCACTCCTTGCGATAGGTCACCGGTTCAATTCCCCGTGGGTGCTTAGTTTAGTCTTAACATAGAAAAAAAAAAATAAAGTGATATTTGGAGCTGAGAAAAGTTATAAAAAATGGATCTAATATTTTCTGTGAAGCTTTTTTTATTTCTTTTCTTATTTACTTATAAGGTTGATATGGTGTTGGGTACCATTTAGAGCCGGCGATCTCTTGCTTTACAATTTTTTTTAGCTTTTGAATAAATTTTAAGTTCCTTGTTATTATCGGATCAAATCAAACCGGTGTAATATGCAGTGTGTTGGAAATAACGCTTTCATGTAATGTGTGAGCTGTTATTGTGAGTTTCTAGTGTTGTGTTAATTTAGAAGTAATCACTTTCCTTAGAAGTAGTCAGTTTCCTATATGTGAGTTGTAATAGATGTGAGTTCTAATAGCTATTTAAATGTGTCGTTGTTAGTGATCTGGATATTATACAACAAGTGTGATTTGTGTTATGTGTTATGTGTTTAATTACTCTCTCTATTTTCTGACATGGTATAGGGCCTGGTATCGGGGCCTGTTCGGACCTGACTCCTTCACGGGACCTGACTCCTTCACGGGAGGGCCAGGAAGATGCGAAAGAGCCTTGACTTTATTGATCTTATGTAAATAGATTAATTGAGTGTTTGATTTCAGTGCTTCTGTGTGTAGATTTATTTATTTCTTGCGTCTAGATTTATTTCTAGATGTAGATCTTGAGTCCAAGCAAAATTGTTGGGCGTGATTGTGAGAAGGAAACAAAGTGTGAAATTGTTGTTTTCTTGGGACGGAAACGTTTGCTATGAGGAGTTCCACATAGGCAATCGTTCACAATTTTCCCTGTGAAACTATACATTGCAGGTCGGGCGGGCTTTTTGGTATTGACTTCTGTGGAGCATTTTTTTTAAGATATTGTTAAACAGATTTGATATTAGTATCTGTGCGAACACCATCGATCCTGGTGGCATACTTTTTTAACGTACCTGTTATCCCAAAGCGTTGCGTCTAAAAACATAACATCTGGAACGAGGTATTTATCCGCCATTGCTACTGTGCGTGCCTTTGCAAATTCGTACGGTTGGGCAGGTGCCCGTGCGTCCTTGAGTCAGAGTTGAGAGCGAATTGAAGTAGCTTGACTGATCTGTGCGAACACCATCGATCCTGGTGGCATACTTTTTTAACGTACCTGTTATCCCAAAGCGTTGCGTCTAAAAACATAACATCTGGAACGAGGTATTTATCTGCCATTGCTACTGTGCGTGCCTTTGCAAATTCATACGGTTGGGCAGGTGCCCGTGCGTCCTTGAGTCAGAGTTGAGAGCGAATTGAAGTAGCTTGACTGAATCCGTTGAAGAGAGACAGAGGCTCGGGCACCCATTAATTAAGAACCGACCTGCCCTCGGTGCCATCGCTAGCCTCGGCTCGGATGATCATTGTTCCTGTTCCGTTTATCCCCATCAAGGTTTCGGCGGTCGAAGAAAGAGTGATCTTGTCTATATCGATTTAGGATACCTACTTTTCATTCTCATGAAATAATCCCGTGTGGATAGCCGCATGAATTGGCTGCTTGTATTAGTTTGATTTGTGAAAACTTTATTTTGTTAAGGTTATTTTCATGTGGGCGTCGTTGTTTGGTATATTATAAAGAGGTGGAGCAAGAGTTTTCAGGTTTGGGTTGTTGATGTTTGTGGTTTGGGTTGTAAAATTATTTAGGTAAAAATGAAGAAATAAGTGCACAGTCACAAATAACATGTCAATTATTTTATAGGACTCGTCGTGTGCTTCGGGAGTATTAGTCACAAGTAGTTCTTAATAAGGTTATGTTGTGTTCAGGGAGGTTAGTATAGGTTATAAGTTTAAGTTGTAGAATTGTTTGCTGAAGACATTTTGTATGGAGAATGCTATCCTAGATAATTGATGAAGGTTGTGGAAGGTTATAGGTTCACAAATGGCGACAGTTCTATAGGATGGTTCAGTGTCAAAATTGACATGTTGCGCTTCAGGTAGGATGGTTCAGTGTCAAAATTGACATGTTGCGCTTCAGGTAGGATGGTTCAGTGTCAAAATTGACATGTTGCGCTTCAGGAGGTTGAGAAGCCTCAATTCTACAAAGTTCATCAATGATGGTCAAAGACAGTTAAGTTTTAAATGGAGGTCAAGCGATAGCTCGAAGATGTGGTGGTGAAAGATCGGTGTTGTGAGATTCCAGAGTGGATGTGGGTGTTGATGATGACCATATTAGACAAATCTGACAGATTTATTTATTGTTGTAATGTGGGTTTTTTTTTATATTTTCTACATGTAAGCATTAAGGAAGGGTGTTGAAAGTAATGCTTCCATGTAATGTGTGAGTTGTTATTGTGAGTCCTTAGGTGTCAATCTAGAAGTAGTCAATTTCCTTTGTGAGTTGTAATATCTATTTAGATGTGTCGCTATAAATATGTAACCCTTGAGATCAATAAAATACAAGAGTGTGATTTGTGTTGTGTGTTTAATCACTTTCTCTACTCTCTCTATTTTCTATCATAGTGTTGCTACTTAGTACCTCTTTCTTATACAAAAAGTAATTGCTAGCCAATTTAGAATAATTTAAATGTTTAGAGTTAAAACCTCCAAAACTATGTATATTTATGGTATGTTACTTAGTAATTTTAAACTCAATTTAAAATAGCCTTACATATAATATCATATTTATATCTCTTAAAATTAAATTATCATTATCATTATGTAAAAGTGTATAAAAAATTGTAAATATATAAATTTTGAAATGTAACATCAGTGTTTTTCATATAAAAAACATAAAAAATAAATAATTAAATATTATCTAAATAAATTATATTTAAAAAGAAATCCAAATGGTTTATGCAAATGAATTAATTTAAATGAATATTATCACTAAAAGATATATTGTTATTTATTTTATATTAAATTCATTATCCATTTATTAATTAAAAAATTAAATTATCATTATTATTATATAAAAAAATGTATAAAAATTGTAAATATATGAATTTTGAAATGCAACATCAATATTTTTCATATAAAAAACATAAAAAATAAATAAATTAAATATTATCTAAATAAATTGATTATAAATAAATTATATTTAAAAAGAAATCGAAATGGTTTATGCAAATAAGTTAATTTAAATGAATATTATCACTAAAAAATATATTGTTATTTATTTTATATTAAATTCATTATCTATTTATTAATTAAAAAATTAAAAACTGTAAAATTAAAAATATTATAATATATATATGAATGACTATATTTATTGTCTTACACATTTTTATTAGTAAAGCTATATAGTAAAAATAAATATTAAAAAAGTGAAGTGTAAAAATAAATCACTAAACATAAATATTTAGATTTGATAAGTGCATTTTTTATTAAATGTATGTTATGACACTGACATGCAATATTATTATTTTTCCATCCCTTGACAATTCAATTTTGAACACCATGAAATCAGTCATTTCATTTCAGAAAATAGAAATTTAAATTAAAAAAGTTCAAATTTATTTTTGATTTTTAAAATATTTAGTTTTATATTTATTTTTTTCAAAACTTAAACAAACTTTATAAAATCTATTTAGAAATTTCAAAACTAATTGAAAATCAAGTTTTAACCACAAACAAAAACAATATAACCCGCTTAATAATCAAAGTAAATAAAAATTTTAGTAATAATTTTTTTTTTTTATCTTTTATTAAATACTATATAACAGTCAACAAACTAATTATAAAAATCAAAATATATTAACGATTAAAAAATAGATCTTAAAACATTTTTTTTGTCTGCTATGATGCATTAATGAACTCTAGGATACCAAGCAGTGCAATAAAACTTAGCACCTTAAATGATGTGAAGTACTAAGCATTAAAGGATTACTTATGAGGCATTTAAATTTTTTTACAGTAAACATCAATGATGCATACTAATTAGTACAATAAAACTTAGCACCATTTACTACTTAGCACTTTAAATGATGTGAAGTATTAAGCATTAATGGATTACTTTTGAGCCATTAAAAAAAAAGAAATTAGCCCTATGAAGTGTGAAGGGCCAGTTTTGAGTAATTTGAAAAGGCATCTATTATCATTTTGGTAGATAGTTATTTCTTATGTGGTAGGTGGACCTTTGATGGGATTATGAAGGCTATGGTGTGGGGTGTGGGGTGTGGGATTTCTATGGGATGGTTTTTATGAAGGTTATGGAGTGGGGTGTGGGATTTCTATGGGATGGTTTTTGTTCAATTTAACGCGGCCTTTAATGAGACTATTAAAGCTATAGATTAAGGCTATAGAGTGGGTTGGGCAAGTGGGGTCGGAGTTTTTGATAGGATTACTAAAGGGTTGAGTGGGGTTTTAAGTAATGTTTGAAGAGTCAATCCTAACATATAGATGTAAACGCGGTGAAAATATGAAGAGTGAGAACGCAACAAAACATATGGATGTAAAAGTGGTGAAAATATGAATATTATGAGAATAAAAAGGTGATGAAAAATCCAAAAATGGGTGGCTACCAATTCTTGGGAAAAATGGAGTAAAAAAGGCATAGATCTAAGAGAGTTGATGTATGAATGTGTAAAGTAAATAGGGATTGTTATGCATGCCACGAATCAGCATTAGTTAGCTGAAATTTGATGCAGAAAATTATCCTTGAAGAGCTAGGGGTGCTTGTAAAACATATCCATTAAGGTGTTGTTATATTGGTTCAAGAAACAACCTAGTTTGTTAGATGCAAACATGATACACCAATAATAAACATAAGGTGGATTTAATCCTCACATTACGTTATTTAAATAGGAGATGCTCCATCAGAAGATCTTTGAGACTAATTACCAGGTTTTCCTACCAAATTAACCATGTGAAATAATTGCAAAAATAAAAACCCACATAAAATGGATGCAATGTTTCAAATTTTATATTAAGCTTGCCAAAATGATGTACAACATAGCCTAAAGGGGCAGAGCTCTTCAATCACCAAATTCTCAACAACCATTATAGTGGAGATGAAGCTCATCATTAAGATTGTGAGTCTCTTCTCTTATACAAAAGAATATTATCCTTCTAACAAACTCTAAGACAAGCCAAAGAAATAATAAAATATTTGAGTAGGTGGATCTCTCCCCAAGTTGACTATGTCACAAGATATGGACACAATCATCTCAAAGATAACTTGCCCTCCAAAAATAAGAAAAAACTACATCAAAAGTTTGGAAGAGAAGGCATATAACAAAAAATAAGCATGAAAACTAGGTCAACATGCATGTTGTTCACATGAAATTCATCTTCCAAGATGGATGCATGCAAAATATAGTAAAATAATGTCAAACTTAAGAGGATATGCACAAGGGTCTACTAAAAAAAGATTGCAAGGTGCAACATCCAAGAAGCATGAGAGATAAAATGATAAAATCTCCCTTCTAGTAGAATGCTCCATGACCAACCTTCAGAAGTAGCAAGGGTCTAAATGAGGCATGTAACCAATCCACATGTGAATCTTGAGTTAACCATCTCCATGGATGAATGTAGATGGATTGTTCCACAAAATAAAGTAGTAAAAACCCAAAATAGCAAGTGGACCATCTCCAAAAAAAAAGATCCAAAGAGATAGGGGTGAATTAGGGTTTGAACATGTCAAAACTCCAGGAAATAAAAAATTAGAATCTCTAAGAATAACAATAAATGTCTCCACAAGGGCATCATCCTAAGGATATACTAAAAAATATTAGCAAGACCATGTAATGTATGCAAAAGCTACATGCATGGTCCTTCGAGTATGCCACATGCCTCCCAATAAATGCCCTCCATAACCACTTTAAATAAGATAATATATGTTCAAGTCAAAGAACTGGTGACACTCCCCAATGAAGGTCGAAAGATGTTAGGTGTTGCTGAAATATCCATGTCATATGAGAGAGCACCTAGGAGAGGTGCATCATAGAAGAGTGTGCCATGTCACTACCTCAACTCCTAAAAAATAATAAAATGCTCTCTAATGAAATGTATCCTAGGAAAATGTGCCAAGGTGGTCAAAATTGATTAATAAAATACTCCTTCATAAACATGTCATAAAGATGTCCTATTAACTCACAAGAGGGCACCTTAGAGAAGCATGCCAACTTATACAAGAAATAAATAAAATCTCACATGCCTTAGACATTGTTCCCAAGAAGTGGGACACGCCACTAGAAAGTCTCAACCAATTTCATCTAAACCCTTCATGTGTGAAAAGGAAACCAATGAAGTAGGGCACCCAAGCTATTAACCTCAAACATTGAGCAATTAAATTAACCTCAACATTTGTGCACAAAGGTTAATGATGAAATAAAAGCACATTTTCACTCCAAATAGTCACCAACTAATTAAATCACCATGAACATGTGTGCCAATGAAGGGTGCATTGTAATGAAGTGTTGGACCATGTAAATAAAAATGAGCTCCTTTGCAAAACCCCACCATCATAACAACAAAACATAAATTCTAACCAACCATGTGCCGCCATCAAGGGATTATTACATCAGAAGTCATCTTCCAACCTTCAGAAAATGTTAGATTACCATGAAATCATATTTAGTACACCCACTTCTAACTCAAATTACGAAATAACATATTAATGAGGGTAATAACATCATGAAACACATTTCCCCTAGGTGATGTCTATTAAATGTCACATCTTAAAGTTAAATCAACTAGGCAAATACCGCAAAAGCAACATCAATTTCCCACCATAGCAACATCAATCGTCCCACCATAGCAACGTCATAAGAGAAGGGGACATAAATTAGTGTTAATCCATCTAGAGTTAAGTGTGCCCTCAATCATCCAACTAAGACTCCCCCATGACAAAGACCTCCAAGGAACCAATAGAAAATCTCCATTAATGTGATGAAATCACAAAATGCAACCTCATACAATATGCAATGTAACAATAGGTTCCAACACGGCGACATACATTTTCCTTGGGAGTGCATGTAAACCTCAAAAATATATCTTTGAGCCTATTAAGAAGAAAGAATAGGCAAGATGATCCAAATCATAGGGGGGCTTATAGTCTAAGTTCATATTCATAACTCATAAAGTAATTTTTATGTAAAATGGAACTTGATAGATAAGTAACTAACAAAGTCAAATCTAATTGAAGTTGACTTTGTCAACAACACACTTTATAAGAAATCAATAGGAAGAGAGTGAAGGTCGAGAAGGAGAGGTCCCAAATTGGCCTCATTGCATGTAATGGTTCTTCTTAATGAAACCTTCCTCCAATTTCCTCTCTCTCTCTCTCTTCATATTTTTGTGATGTATTCAATTAATGCATTTTTATCAATGTTCTTGTGATCAATTTCATGGAAAATCTATATGTTTTCTCTCCTTCTCTCTCGATATTCAAGACTTCTAGATCTTAGCCTCCCAAGATCCAGATCATTGGTATCAAAGAATGTTAGCAATCCATGGGAACTAGGGTTTGAAGCATGTTTCTGTTTCAAAGGTTTGCAGCAATCTCAAACCTCCTTTTGGCACTTTTCGAGTCCATTTACTGAGCTATATATAGTATCACAGTTGGTCCACAAGTATTACATGGTGTTCTTCCCTCATATTGTCATCCACCACTGTAAGATCACTCTTACATGGATTCACTACATCCATTGGTTTGCAACATTTTAGAACTTTTTTGGGTTTCCATGCTTCCCACGGAGGTTCCATGACCTCTACAACAAGCCATGTTACTATATAAACCCTTGGCATCATTTTTGACCCTCTACTGTTGGTGTTCTTGCTCCACTATTATAACATATTTATATAACCATACCATAGCTTAAAAAATATATATGAAGCATCTATAAGCTTAGACAACCTCATTTCAACCATTTTTCAACTTCCCCACAATGGTATCGCCGCCATAGAAGCACAACCATGGATGTAACACAAGGTAGCAATCTTCAACCAAATTTTTGTACTTTCCAAGACCTCTGCAAATAATTTCAAAGGGTGTATGATAGCTCATTTTAAAGGATTTTCCATTAGCTCAAATTGTTTTTTTACGGAATTTGATTTTGTTTTTTGGTTTGAGAGATATCATCCACTGAAGTCATACATGTCTGTAAAGCTATGTGACCGCACATACCTTAAGTTTTAGGAATGATTTTCTCACTCCACAGATTATTACAAGGCACATATATTATATCAATGGAATGGTATATTCAATACCTCAAATGGTTCTTAAGACGGAATTTAGTTTCATCACATGTAACAAAAGTTATCAACAAAGTTGTAACGACAGGAAATTTCCAAAAAAAAGGGGTTATAGGTCATCCACAAACACACGATTACGGGTAAACCAAAAAAAATATTTATCCAAGCTTACCATTGTCAACTTTATTATGGTTCATCTACAAATCCACAATTATGGATTAACCACACAAAACCCTTCTCTTCATTGGAATTTGGCACATTGTAATCATGATGGTTGTGGGTCATCCACAAACGCATGGTTATGTGTTAACCACACAAAATTGTTCTCTTTATTGACTCACAATAGGTTTTAATTATGATGGTACATTAAACATAATGGGGTCCCTCTTTTCTCAACATGGGTGAATGATGGGGACCATCATTTTCTAAGGAGGGAGGAGCCATATGAATCTTAGGGGGGCTTATAGTTTAAGTTCATATGTATAAGTCATAATTTTTTTTTTTTTTTATGTAAAAGATACTTGATAGATAACCCAAAGGGTTAACTCAATTGGTTGAGTCCCTGCCATTAAAACACATTTTCTATTGAGAGGTCACAAGTATATTATTTCGACAACCTTAGGGTTTGACTTCATGGTTGAGCTGTCAGGAACTGATCCTTTCAGGTGGATCTACCTGGTAAAAATATTCCATGGAATTAGTGGTCACTGATCCCCTGGGTGTGTGAACCACATAGAACAAATTAAATAAATAAAAGAGAGAACTTGATAGATATGTAATTGATAGAGTCAAACCTAATTAAAGTTGATTCCATCAGCGACACACCTTAGTATAAGAAAGAAATAGGAAGAGAGTGAAGGTCGGGAAGGAGAGGTCCCAAAATTAGCCTTATTGCATGTAATAGTTTTTTTTAATGGAATCCTTCTTCTCCAGTTCTCTCTCTCTCTCTCTCTCCATATTTTTGTTATGTATTCAGTTCTTGCATTTTTATCAATGTTTTTGTGATTAGTTTTATGGCATATCGGCGCTCGATTAGCGGAATTGGAGGTGAATTTGTAGGATGGTGTCAAATTTTAGGGAAATTGTAGAGAAAATAGTGCAAGAGCTAAGGGAAGCCATCAATTCTTCAATTTTTGACCAATTCAGGAGCAGAAAGAGGCTAGATAGACATTTTTGGAAATTCTAGAGCCACTGTAATAGGTTTTAGAGCTGTTTGAGCAATGTAAACTGATGTATTCACACTTTTGAGCATAATAGAGAGGGCCAATCCATTGGAAGCTGGACCAAGGAGACGTAGCCCAAGAGGGGTGAAATCTTTCATCATGTGTTGTTGTGATACTATTTTGATGATGTTCTTGTATGTTGTATGTTGTTGTTCAGTGATTTTTTATGTTAAATAGTACATGAAATTTACATAAAAACACTCAAAAACTCATGAATCCTTAAGCACTTTTACATATTCTGAAGAGGAATTAGCACAACAAAACTAATTTTTACATTTAGATCAAGTTTGGTATCAGAGCTCTTGGTTTCCTTTATGCAAGGAGGATTTATCTGTTTGCAAGTGAATGTGATGCTTACAAGGTTGAAGCTCAAAAGAGGAGAAGGAAAGCTGGTTGAAGGTCTTGAAGTTGGGACAAAGATAAGGAGAGAAATATTGCCACAATCTCCACCACCAGTTCTACCTCAAATTGCAATTGAAGCTTCAGCAAGCATGTCATATGAAGGAGAGCCTGCAAATATGTTAGAGGATGATAAGGTTTTTAGGAAGGCTTTCTTTTACATGACAAAGATGGTGAAAGTCCTCTATGAAGAGAGGAATACAAGACCGTAGGATGAAAGCTCCAACCCTCCGAAAGGAGAAGGTTCTTCAGGAGGAGGAGGTAATGGAAATGGAGGTAAACCTCCACCATCTCCACCATCACCTTCATCTTCACAGGCATCTTCATCCCGTCATGTTGATCCATCAGATCACATTGTTGCCGCACTTAGGGTTGAATCCAACCAAGGAGTTTAGCGGAAAGACGAGCAAGCGTGACCTCACAGGGAAAATGAAGGACAAATTCAAGCTCGAGAAGAAGCTGCGTGGGTACACTATTACCTCAATCACTGACCCCGTGGTAAATATTTCCACACATATGCTTGCGGGCAAAGTTATGAGAAAATATCACGCGGACGAGGTTCCAGCGCCAATGATTTTTTTGGCTAGCCAGTGTGCGGAGGGTGTACAGTTCAACTGGGTGCGCTACCTTTGTAGCAGGTTCCTCGCGAATTGTCAAGAGGCGCATGACGAGAGTAAAACATTCCATTATTCATGGTTGTTTCTCTCCATTGTGCTCATTGTGTGGGATCTGTTGGAGGACAATGAGTTTCCTCCTATGGATAAGGATTTGTCGAAGGCTGCACAGTTTGCATCCCTCTAGGAAACAAAGGATGCCGCACATGCCACACAGACTAAAGTCTTTCGAGTGCTGATGGAGGCGAGCATTCGCATGGCCATGAACTAGAAGCCGCGGTTATCACCTACCATGTTTGAACACCTTTCAAGGTATGTGAAGTTCAAAGCTGACTTCCATTGTGTATACATCCAAGCACGAAAGGATCCGCAACAAAAATTGTTTGACCTACCTTACCTCATTACAAATGATGCTATTGAGGAGGTCATCAAGCATTGGACGATAGATTGGAATTCTCCATCCGATATGGCCGCAGGTACTACCAAGTCTGGGAAGAAGAAGAAGGAAGCAGCCAAGCAGAAGGTCCATCAATTGGCTGAGAAGCGGAAAAAAGAGGTCAAGGAGAAGGCTCGGGTGGAAGCAGAGCGTGCCGTGAAGCAGCATGCTGAATAGGAAGAGTGTGGCTCCAAGCACAGTGAAAAGTCTCCGTCGCCCCAAAAAAAGGAGGAGGAGACGTTAGAGTAGGGCGATGGTGGTCAGGAGGAGCAAGAGAGCACTCCATTCTAGGTTAAAAGGTACAGGGAACAAGGATAGGAAGGGTTGCAAAAGAAATCAAAGGTGACTAAGCCATCACTGGATCCAATTACTTTGACATACGACAACCTAGACGAGATAGGAGACAAGGTACGAGATACCACAACAAAAATGTTGCAGCAGTTTCAGTAGCAGCAATAGCAGGCGCTGAGCACCATTCAAAAGGATCTGCGTGAGTTGCAGATTCAAACAAATAGGATCCAGGTAGGAGAATGGTAGATCAGCTCTGCACCAACAATTTTGATGTCGGGGTGATATAATATTCACCCTGTGAGTGACATCACTTAAAGATTTATGAAATGAAGGTATTACAGACTCATGTGCTGGTGTGTGTTCTCTGTTATTGAAACAATGGATTGATCAGATTGCCAATACACAGACATTTAAATGGAAAGACAGCAGAGAAATACAGTAAGCAAAAACAAAGACACAAGAAATTTTAATAAGGAGTTCACCCTATTCTCCAGGGCTACATCTCCAGTCCAAATTTCAGTGGTGGCCTTATTTTATTGTGTCTTTAAGCAGAGAAATTCCAATACAGGGACTCAATATGAGTTCTCTTGAAGCAGATTTTCTCGGCAGGGTGGTTCTTGGATTCCCCAAGCCACTTGAGTACACAGAATTCTTCCTACCATCTCTGTGACCTTTTGGTCTACAGTGGAAAGAGCCAAATGTGGTGCTCAGTCTGGATAGATTCCCCTATGGGATGGCTTGAATCTTCAAGCTCTCTGGTGCTCGATGCTGCCTTTTGTCAGCTCGGCCCTCTGTCTCTTCTGCTTTTGCTTTACTGCCTTCTTTCAATGTTTCTCGACTATTCTGTCCCTCTTGATAACTGTCTTCTTTCTCTATTCATGGCTTTTAGCCATTCGTTCCAATGCATGTTCAGTTCCTCTTCCACCTCTCTTGATTCACCTTCTGTAGCTGCACTTGGAGTTCCCTGTTCGGTGTCATCATCAACGCTCAGGGAGTGGCCACATGTCCTCCTCTAAACAATGCCAGCCTACTTCGTCAGTTCATTTCTTCACTTACATTGTGGATGGGTCTTTCCTCCACCATGGTGATCAAACGGATTCCAAATATTTACAAATCGCAGCTTATTCCTTCGTCGATTCCACTTCCTCCATCAAGCGCGATCTTAGATGTCGAATTTGGGGCCTCCAGATCTAACGCCATACTCATTTTTCACGCGATTGACTTGCTCGACTGATAGCGTGTCATCAACGGTGGTTTTCTCTCACCTCTGCTTACCACGCATCGATCGATAAATGGATTTGCTCCGCTCTCCTCCAAAACCTCTTATAGTTTAAGGGCATCCCGATCAATACCATTGGTTTTCTAGAGAGCGGGTCCTGCCTTCGTACTTTTAGCGCTTTTACCTTTTCTGCCCATGGTTCTTCGGCTCCCCCATGCGTCCAAGTGCTCAAGCTTTTCCATTATGGCCCTGTTCACCCAGCGAACATCAAAACCTCCTTATTTTCCTGATTCAGGGCTCCTAGGGGCTACTTTGACTTCCTGCGCAGTCTCCATGGGCCTTGGGCAGCTCGCTTTGACCGAGGTCCTTGTTGTTCCACGTTGGATGCCATTGCCACTGGTTCAGGGTGTTTTTGATCACTATTTTGGAATTCTTAGTGATTTGTCTCGACCTGATACAGCCATGGTTCTTTGACAGTCTTTTATGGATCCAATTCGGATCACGGCCTTCCCATTGAAAAAAGCTTTTGGACCACCAAAAGTTGCTTTTCAAGCATCAACTAAGTGAGGGTATTTTTTTCTCACTTGTCCAATCTCAATCCACTTTGCACTGCTTGGCTTCAAACCTTTGAGCCCAATCCCGAGGTAGTCAACATCTCCCCTACGCGTTGTCCTCACCTTCCTGTCCAGCACTGTGTCTTCCTGGAATTCATTAAGATATTCAGGTAGCAGGTCATCAATAAAAGGCAATTGACTTTGCTCTTTAGGGTCCTCAATCATTGAAGGTTCAAACAATCTCAAACAATCTACATTTACGACAGAGTAGATGTGCATCTAAGCTGGTAGATCGAGGTGAAAAGAATTTTCACCAATCTTCTCAAGTATCCTAAAGGGTCCATACTTGATAGGATTTAGCCTTTTACCTTCACCTTGCATCCTATCCTTGCTGATATACAGCTAGACTTGGTCTCCAACTTGAAAAATATGCTCCATCCGATGCTTATCATGCCTAGCCTTGTACTTGGCCTGGCTCTTTTCCAGCTGTTCCTATACTGCCTGGTGGATCTCCTGGATCTGTTCAATGAACCTAGTTGCCTTGTCCACATCACTGTGTCCATCAACCATGGTATCTTTACCAAAGACAAAATCTAAAGGAGACCTTGGTGTCAAACCAAAATAGGTCTCAAAAGGAGATCTCTATGTAGAAGAGTGCTTGGCTCTGTTGTAAGCATGCTGCACATAACACAAGTGTTCATCCCAAAGCTTAGGATGTTTTCTGCAATATCCTCTCAGTAACTGGATCACTGTCCTATTTACTACTTCTGTCTGGCCATCTGTTTGTGGATGAAAAGTTGTGCTTTTCTTCAATTTGGTGTCCATCAGTTCCCACAGACTAGACCAAAACTTCCCCACAAATCGGGTGTCTCGATCAGATACAATGGAAGTGGGTAATCCAAAATGAACCCATACATGTTCAAAGAACAATTTTACAGTCTATTCAGTTGTAATCTGTTTATTTCAAGGTATCAAAATACACATTTTGCTGAACCTATCCACAACAACATATAAATAATCATGACCTTTCCTAGATTTAGGCAGTCCTCCAACAAAATCCATGGAAACACTTTCCCAAGGGTGAGAAGGAATTGAAAATGGAGTGTACAAGCCTAGTTTTCTATTGATGGGCTTGCTTTTAGCACACATAGCACACCCTCTTACATATCTAGAAACAGTCTCATTCATTTTCGGCCAATAGCAGAATCTTTGCAGTTGTGCAACTGTTTTACTTACCCCAAAGTGACTTGATAACAGAGAAGTGTGTGCTTCCCTAATTATCTTTATCCTCTCAGTTTGTGGAATGCAGAGTTTCCCACAATGATATAAGAGTTGGTCCTTCACATGATAGTCCAATTCTTCTACTCTTTTGCCTTGACTCAAAGTTGCATATACATCTTTAAAGTCCATTTCCTGAGCATATTGTTCAATGTAGCTTTCATGTAGCATTGAATTATGCTTAAGTATGGTAGATGCATTTATAATCAGTCTAGATAACATGTCTACAACCTTGTTATGTATGCCCTTTTTATATCTGACGACTAAATGAAACTGTTGTAGAAAACCCATCCATCTATAATGTCTTGATTGCTGCAACTTAGTTTGGGAGTGTAGGTATTGAAGTGGTTAATGATCAGTTTGTATTATTGTCTCTTTTCCCATTAAGTAATGTTTCCACTTTTTCACACTCTGAACTAATGCATACCATTCTTTATCATATGTAGGATAGTTAACTACTGCAGGATTAAAAGTCTCAGAATGATAACATATGGGTTTATCGTGCTGTGTCAACACTGCTCCCATGGCATAGCCACTGGCATCAGTTTGGATCTCAAATGGTCTTTGTAAATTTGGCAGTGCTAGTACAGGTGTTGTACTAATTTTCTCCTTCAAGGTGTCGAAGGCTTTCTAATGTTTGCCTCCCCACTGAAACACCTTATTCAATCCTGTTAAAGCATGTAAGGGAGCTGCAATTGAGGAAAAGTTAGAAATGAACTTCGTCCAATATTATGCTGCTCCTAAGAAGCTTGTTACTTCTGTAGCAGACCTGGGTTAGGCCAGTTCACAATGACTGCCACTTTAGAGGGATCTATTTTCAATCTAGCTCCCCCTATAATATGACCCAAGTAGTTTAGAGATGTTTTGCCAAATTCACTTTTTAAGAGTTTGACATAAATTTTTTCTCTTTTCAAAACATCTAATGTCTACTTAACATGCTTTAAATGTTCTTCCCATGTTTTACTAAAAATCAGAATGTCATCCAGATGCACAATAACAAAATCATCAAGAAAAGGTTTGAGTACATCATTCATTAATCTCATGAAAGTAGCAAGAGCATTAGTTAAGCCAAAAGGCATAACCAGCCATTCATACAATGCCTGCTTTGTTTTGAAAGCAGTCTTCCATGCGTCTTGCTTTGCAACTTTGACCTGATGGTATCCACTGTTCAAATCCAGCTTGTTGAAATAAACAGCTTCCTTCAATTGATCTAAAATATCATCTATGCAAGGAAGGGGATAACGATTTTTTATTGTTATCTTATTCAGTGCTCAGTAATCAGTGCACATTCTCCACGAGCCATCTTTCTTTCTCACCAAAATGATTAGTGACCCACATGGTGATGTGCTAGGCCTAATGAAGCCCTTCTCGAGCAACTCCTACACCTACTTCTTGATTTTAGCATTCTCTAAAGCAGACAACATGTACATTCCAATGTTAGGCAATGGAACATATTGCTGCAAAATAATATCATGTACTATTTCCTTTTTGGGTGGCAGACCTTTAGGTTCTTTAAATAAGACATCATACTCTGAAACAACCTTTTCTATATCAGCTTGCTGTTCAGCATTACAACCCTCAAATACATTGGTTTTATTAGGTTTCTTTCCCTTTACAACCATCAGTAAGAATTGTTTGCATGAATTTATCATTATTTTCATCTGTCCTGAGTTTATGAGAGTATAATTATTCTTGAGCTTATGAGCTCTTACAAAGTATTCAATTCCATCTTTAACCAGTAGATACTTGTTCTCAGCTCTATAGAAAATATATTTCCTATCATACAAGTAAGGCGTTCCTAAAACAATTCCGCATATATCCAAAGGAATTATGTCTAACTCAACCTCATCTACAAATGTTGACCGAAAATAAAACTTGAGTTTGCACTGTCTAGTCACTTGTAGTTGTGCTTTATCATTCAATCATCCTAATGGGTATGGTTTCTTGTGAGGTGTAGTTGCTAATCACAATTTCTTTACAATTGCTTTAGAAATTAGATTTACTTGTGATCCACTATCAAACAAAGTATCAATCTTTTGATTTTTGGAAATAACTCGAATATGGAAAAGCTCATGCCTTTTTCTCTCATTTTCTTCATCAATAACAGATTGAGTAGAATAACTAGTAGATGCTTCAAAATTCTTACCTTTTATTCCTGTGACTACTATAGTTGTTTCATCTCCCGAGTCTGACCCAAAATCTTTCTGAATAGCTGCAACAATATTCTTCTTCTTTCCCTCGAAGTTCTTAGGTTTCAGCTTTGGATGCAGAATCCAACAATGCTCATCATCATGCCCAACCTTTTTACAGTGAGTGCATGAAGCTTTACTTTTCTATGCAGTGTTAGCCTTCCTTGCTTTCCACTTCTGCTTTCTTTTCTCCTTGCTCTTGCTTACAGTGGGTTGGGATGGTCCCCCAACTTCTAGACTTCCATTCTTTCCTCTAGCTTCTAAATGAGTAGTTTGTATAGATACCTCATCTATACTAGTGGGATTAAACATGAGGATGGTATGCCTCATGTAGTTGTGTAGACCACCAATGTACTTCAAAAGAGTCTCCGGTGAGTCTAATGAGATACCCAACATCAATGCTCTCTTTCTAAATTCTTGAGTATACCCTTGCACACTTTTCCCTTTCAACTGTCGAAGAGTTTGCCAACTCATCATGGCTTGTTGCATGTAGGCCAATGGATAGAATTGCTTTTTGATTGCAGCAACAAACTCACTCCAGACAAAGATGGTCTTACCATGTCTTTTCATATCAACTTGGGTTCTGCCTTCCCACCAAACCAAGGTAGTGCCTCCTAAGCGTAGTCTTTCCAGTTGAATCTTACTCTTGTACGAGTTTATGTTATGTACCCTGAAATACACATCAATTTGTCTAATCCAATTGTCTGAATTTTCAGCATTTAGCTCTCCATCATATATAGGAAAATAAAATTTAACATCTAGCTTAATTAAAGATGATTTCTTATTATGCACAGGGCTATTGGGAGGCGTGAGAAAGCTTTCCTCTTTCCCCTTTCCTTTGGAGTGGTCTTGGAAGTGAGACTCATCTTCTTCTTTATCTTGTTTAGAACCTAATGAATCTTCAACCTTATGCTTTCTAAAGTCCTTGTACATTTCTTCTACCATAGACTTTATAGCTAGGAAACTTTCTATGAATTGAGGGTCAGGCCCTGCAGAACCTTCCTCTGACATTGTCTTCCGAGGATAGACTCTCCCAATTTCAGGATTAGTTTCCACCAACTCTCCTTCTCCTAATTTGAGCTTTGATCTTGTGAGCATTCAATAGCTAAACCAACACAAGCTTGTCTAACCTTACAGCTTAGAGCTCTGATACCACTTGATCTGATATTCACCCTATGAGTGACATCAATTAAAGATTTATGAAATGAAGGTATTATAGACTCATGTGCTGGTGTGTGTTCTGTGTTATTGAAACAACGGATTGATTAGATTTCCAATACATAGGCATTTAAATGGAAAGACAACAGAGAAATACAGTAAGCAAACATAAAGACACAAGAAATTTTAATAAGGAGTTCACCCTATTCTACAAGGCTACATCTCTGGTCTAGCTTTTAGTGGTGGCCTTATTTTATTGTGTCTTTAAGCAGAGAAATTAAAATACATGGACTCAATATGAGTTCTCCTGAAGCAGATTTTCTCGGTAGGGTGGTTCTTGGATTCCCAAAGCCACTTGAGTACACAGAGTTCTTCTTCTTACCAACTCTGTGACCTTTTGGTCTACAGTGGAAAGAGACAAATTTGGTGCTCAGTCTAGATAAATTCCCCTATGGGATGGCTTGAATCTTCAAGCTCTCTGGTGCTCGATGCTGCCTTTGGTAAGCTTAGCCCTCTGACTCTTCTGCTTTTGCTTTACTGCCTTCTTTCTCTATTTCTCAACTATTCTGTCCCTCTCGATAATTATCTTCTTTGTCTATTCGTGGATTTTAGCCATTCGTTCCAATGCCTATTCGGTTCCTCTTCTACCTCTGTCGATTCACCTTCTGTAGTTGCACTTGGAGTTCCCTCTTCAGCGTCATCATCAACGCTCAAGGAGTGGCCACATGTCCTCCTCTAAACGGCACTAGCCTGCTTCGTCGGTTCGTTTCTTCAGTTATGTCATGGATGGTTATTTCCTCCACCATGGTGGTCAAACAGATTCCAAATCTTTACAAATCGTGGCTCATTCCTTTGTCTATTCCGCTTCCTCCATTGGGCGCAATCTCAACCGTCCGATCTGGGGCCTCCAAATCAAATTCCATATGCATGTTTCGTGCGGTTGAGTTGCTCGACCGATAGCGCCCGATCAATGGTGGTTTTCTCTCACCTCCACTTGCCACATGTCGATCGATAAATGGAATCACTCTGCTCTCCTCCAAAACCTCTTACCGTTTAAGGGCATCCCGATCAATACTGCCGGTTTTCTAGAGCATGGGTCCTGCCTTCGTACTTTTAGCGCTTTTAACTTTTCCGCCCACGGTTCTCTGGCTCCCCCATGCATCCGAGTGCTCGGGTTTTTCCATTATGGCCCTTTTGCCCAATCGCGCATCAAAAACCTCCTTATTTTCCTGATCCGGGGCTCCTAGGGGCTACTTTGACCTCTTCCGCAGTCTCCATGGGCCTCGGGCAATGCGCTTTGACCGAGGTCCTTGTTGTTCCACATTGGATGCCATTGCCACTGGTTCAGGGTGTTTTTGATCACTTTTTTGGAATTCTTAGTGATTTGTTCTGACTTGATACAGTCATGGTTCTTTGATAGTGTTTTATGGATCCAATTCAGATCACGGGGACCACTCAGGCAGCAGAGATGGTTTGATCTAGCGATCTCTGTGCACTTGCACTCCCAGATGGATTCTTGAGCACAGAAGCAGCCGATGACAAGGCCATAGTGAGTTCTTTGAAGAACATCTGCCTCAACTTGGCTACACTTCCAAATGAGTATCTTCACAAGCTATAGGCAAGCGTGATAGCAGAGTTTCGGGCGCACGAGCAGTGTGCACTAAGCCTCATAAGTGAGTATCGAGTAAACAACAAACAAATGTTTGCTGAGAAGTCAGAGGTGCTAAAACCACAGAAGAAAATTTAGGCATAGAATGCCCAATTTGCAGCCACGGTGGTAGAAGCCTGCAGAATAGTACCTGAACTACATATACGGGAGGAAGCATCATTGGAGGCAAAGATTAGAAAGCTGGCTGCAGGTGTGTGTGATGGCAAGGTGGAAGTGGCCAAAGTTTAGTTTGAGTTGAACCTAAAGATAACAGAGTTGGAGTTGAAGTCACAACCTTCAACTCCACCATAGATAAGGGAACAACATGAAGCCGCTTTGAAGGATGGAGTCGCGATAGTGGATGTCGTGGTGGTAGACTGCACCATGCTTTTTGAGAAACCTATGGAGGTAGTCACGGACCTACAGGAGGATCCCACCCTGCATCTCTTGAATACAGAAGTGCACAAGCTCTAGACACAGTATGATGAAGTAAGGGAAACAACGTGCATCGTTGCTATATCACAATGCCTTGCTAAGTTGCAGGAGGCGAAGCAGCTACTTACACAGTGGGCAGAAGCACAAAAGAAAGAGGTAGTCCTCAAGGCTAGATTGGGGCCTTGGTTGGATGAGGCCTACATCATCTCCACCAACATTCAGGAGAAATTGGTGAACTTGTAGACTACGCAGCAGAAAATCCAGCAGGACAGTGCAGGACTAGCCATAGAGTTAGTTGTGCCAAACAAATCCCTACACTACTGGCACTTTCGGCATCAACCCATGGAGCATGGACTAAAGTCTCACCCAAAGCAATATGGGGGGATGTTGGAACCAAATTTCTGCACCCAGATATTAGCTTGATGTCTTTTTGTGCCCTAAATCTAACTTCGCATAGATTAATAAGCCCTTATGGCTTATCAATATAACTTCCTTTAACCAGTCTCTAGACCTCCGCGAAGGTCTATGACTGTCTTTGGCAGACCTTGAACAACCTAATCAATTACTTACGTGCACCAAAGATCGTTCTTAACCCAGTAATTACCCCTATCAGCTTAAGTTTTTGATAACTTCAACATACAACAAGATAATCTTTGCATAAATAGTTAACAATAATTGCATTCATATAATAGTATAAATTGTGTAAAATAGTGCATCAATACATCATTATTTCATAAACCCATCATTCATCACAGCATAAGCGCATTCATACAAAATATAAGTAAAGAGATGAACACGGGAATTTCTGCAATAATATTTTTTATTAATACTTGGTTCAGCTTACAGAGTCAAGACTTCCCTGTGCACTTAGTTGAAGTGGTCCGCACACTCAACTACGGACTCTACTCTAGGCCTCTGTACACATAGCTATAGAGCCTTTTTTCCTATGCTTTTGCACTAACTCTCTAGAATTCTTCCATAGACAACTTCATTCCTCTCCCTTATGCACCCTAAGACACACTTATTTATACAATCCCATGGTTCGCGGACCATGGGTAGATCCTCAAAAATCCGACTCAACTTACATAAAGAAGGGTAAAAACATTTATGACTCTTTAATTATCTACGTACTCTATGAACACGATTTGTAGATAATTTACATTTTTATACAACAAAACATGGGTTTTTGCCCCAAAATTGACCCTAGGGGACCCCATCCCAACAGGGTGAAAATGGTAGTTTAGGATTTACCAACCTAGGCTTGAGATCCACATATGAAGGAGGATAAGCTCAAAGTATAAGAGATAAGGCCTCTAGAGAAGGAATTCAAGATCTCTATCCATGGTAAATGGTTAAAACCACCTTAGTGTAGGTTTTAACCCCATACAAAAATTACCTGCATACGAATCCTAAAACACAGAAAATAAACAATAGCGAGAGCATAACACATAAAACAAATATACACATAGATTTTCCCCTGGATCCCAAAACCGAGACTACCAGATTTATTTTTCATTATGTCCCTTTCAATGTTATAATACATATATATACATGCTGAAGCATCCAATACCATGGACCGAAAACCATTGCACCCAAAACCATGTGTGAAAACCATGCATAACAAAACCATAGGTAGGTTCGCCCACCTAATATAGGGTCCAAAAAAAATTTCCTCGAGGCGCTGCCTCAGACCCGTATAGGGGGGTTAATCACCCCCGTTGTGTAGTCTATGCAACAAAGGGGGGGCTCTGTGCCACCTCTAACCCCGCAATTAACTAGGGAAGCTAGTCATGGAAAGAATATAACACAAACCAACACTTAGAACATTCTGAGAGAATATTTTTTGTTTTGTTTTGTTTTGTTTTTTCCTAAAATTTTAGAACCATCACACCTATAGAGTAAAGAAACTTGTGCTAGTCAATGTAGGTGCTTAGTTATGTAGATTGCGACCATTGCAGGTGGACAAGTATGCAAGGTGCATTGGGGCTAATTTTTTTTTATAAATAATTGACCCAAAAACTTGGACTTTTTGGAGAGATGATGCTTAGGGATTTGTAAAGGGATTATGACAAAGTGTTCAAGGATGTTGATTGATCCATTTTTCAGGCCTATTGAGAAGATGTGACAAAATTTCCTGTAACATTGTGGATAATAGAACAATTGATCACCATCCATCCATTATTGAAATGGAAGGTATGATATGTAATCAAAACATTTATACTTTAATTGATCCAAGATCGAAATTTAGTTATATTAGTGCAACAATTGTCAAAGAATGCAATCTGACTAAAGAAGCACATGAGGAATCATAGTTGGTTCAGTTAGCCACAAGAACGAGAAGGAGAGTGGAGCACATGGTAAAATCATGCCCATTTGTGCTAGGAGGCATGCCTATAACAACAAACTTTAATGCGTTACCTTTGGGCACCTATAACACATTAATGGGAATGGAATGGTTGGCCCTTCATAGAATGAAGGTCAACTATTTTGAAAAATTGATTGAATGACTTGATGGGGGCAAAGAAAGAAAAGTGTTGCAAGGGAAAATAAAACATATATCAGTAAGGTTTATTACAACTATGCAAGCTAAGAGAAATTGTCAAAAGGGATGAAAAATGTTTGTTGTTCAAATTAATAGCAGCACTGAGGGTGATGGAAACTACAGTTAATTAGAGCACCCAATCTTGAAACAATTTGAAGATGTTTTTTTTGAGGAAATATTAGGACTAACACCAAATCAAAAGTTTACTTCTCCATAGAACAGAGTTATGAACAAAGTTTTTACTTACAGGTTTAATACTCAAGAAAACTTGGAATATGAAGATTTCCATTGAGGATACAAATATAAATATGAAATTTATGAATGAGAATATGATGATGATATTGTTACAAATGAGGACTTGCTTATATACCTAGGCATGTGCCCCTTCATGAATGGCCATGTCTTTAGAGACATGCCTCTTCTATACTAATCACTAACTAATCATTATTATGATATATATATATATATATATATATATATATATAGAGAGAGAGAGAGAGAGAGAGAGAATTTCCTTCCTCTTCAAAAAGCTTTTCCCTCAAATCTTATTGCAAATAAGACTTTTCATATGTTTCTTTGTCTTGTAATTCATTCACATTTTTTAGATTTATTCGAGTTGTCACGTTCGATGATACAAGATGATAGGATCCTTTGAGTGAAAAAAAAAGCTATCAAAGTGAGAAGGGATCTGACCATCCTAAATAAAGATTTTGTAGAACTTTGCAATTATTTGATAGTTGAGATAAATTGTTATTGTAGGGTTGGATTGTGCAGACATTAGTATCCTTTGAAACATAAGTCTATTTTTTTTGTTCTAAGTAACATAAATAAGCATATTGATTGGCATCTCTACTCTTGTGATTTAGATGTCGATAAGGAGCTCTTATAATTTGATTTTCCCTTATCATGCATATGACAATTAAATGATTTACTTCAGGTACTGATGTTGTTGAGTTTGTTATAGAATATTCACTTGGAATTTTCATCATTTGAACTACAACATATGAATATTAATTCCTTTTTCTTTGAATTTAACATCTAAATATTTTGACGCTTCGTTCTTGTAGAAATTTTGGTGATAGAATTGCAATAGCTTAAGAAATTTTAATCTAAATCAAGAGACACAATTCTACCCTACTGATCTATGAAATTCAATTCACAATTTAGAACAACAATCTCATACATGAAATAAGAAATAACACATGCACAATAATTTTTCTAGGGGAACCCAACTGGAAAAAACCCCTCAAGCCTCTTTGCATTAATTGGGTGAATAAAGATGTATTACAATTTCTTGTCCACACTTAGCAGAACCTGCAAGTGAATAACCTATCTCTCTGCTCAATGAGAAGCTTTGACCCAAACTTAGTCGATTTCTGCCTCTACTTGAGCCCCTATTTCCTTGTGCAAATCCTAGAGAATTAACCCCTATTTTTAAGGGATTTCCCTCCAAATTGGTTGTGCAATTCCCAAGGTTGATCATCTGACTGCATGCAACACTTGTACACTCAAACTAGTTTACAACTTCTCCTTACACTGCCTTGTAATCCCCACCTAAACTGGGAACTCAAATTCTCTCCATGCACTAGTTATTTTAGGCTAGTTGATCAATTAGCTTGATGATCACTGAGTTAGACTACTTTCCCACTGCACAACTGACCTTCCACTAGCTCCTCCAACTGTTAGAACTAGTTTAATTGAACTCAACTGGATATAATTGAACTGGATTACTAAAACTTAGCAATCACACATGCTTAACTGAACTCCAAGCCCTCTAACTTGAATTTACTAAGCTAACTGAGTGAAAAGAACCATGTCACACAAGTTAACTACATCCAAGTTTTCTACTAATGTGGAAATTCAAATTTTCTTAATTTGGCCAAGGCAAAGTCAAATTGAGATTGTCTTGTTTCACTTCTCAACACTCCCTCCCATAAATAAAGGGATTATCAACCACCCCTATCCTGCACCTGTGGAATCCGAACATGCCTCTTGACAAATACTTTCTCAAGATGTTAACATATTGTTCCTCTTGCAAAATGTATTGTAGCAACATTATCCACCTCTGCACACAATCCCGTAAATGGTGACTATATATATATATATATATATATATATATATATATATATAACCGTGAAATGTCGGATTCTGAGAGAGCTTAATGTAACTCTGAGTATCACAATAGATCACAGTTGGATCCATCATCTAACCAAACAATCCCACAAGTATATTTCTCATCTAAATTGCCTCACATGTTGCTCTACTTGTAGCCATGTATTCAGCTTCTATCGAGTTGAGCGTCACAAAATTTTACTTCCTACTATACTAGGAAATAATTGTAGACCCAACACTGAAAATTCCACCTTATGTAATCTTTCGTTGGATGCACTCCTTGCCTAATCAACATATTTTAAGCCACACAACTTCACTCCCTCTATATGTTTGTACCATAATCCATACTGGGAAGTGCCTATGAGGTACCGTAAAACATGCTTCGCTGACTTCCAATACAATTTGGTTGGCCTAACCATATATTGGTTCATCTCGGTGACTACATAGTTCATATCTAGTCATGTGTTCACAAGATACATCAGTGAACCCATGAACTATCAGAAAATGATAGCATCCACCTTGTCACTTGAAGTGGAAGTCTCCTTCCTCTAGTTGGTTGCTAAAGGTGTCTCCATGGGATTACAACTCTCCATGAAAAATCATAGTAGTAACTCGGTGGCATACTTTCCTTTAGAAGTCGACTTGCTATACTTCCAGCCCGAGGAAGTAGTGCATGAGACCCATGTCCTGCATTTCAAATTCCCTTGCAAGAATTGATCAACTGCTGATCACGAGTCAATATTAAATCATCAACATATTAAACAATGATAAGTAATTTACCTTCTACCAAGATATGATAGATGTTCACATCCGCTTCACTTTTGGTGAAGCCCAAACCAGTGAGATAATTGTCGATCCTAGTGTACTAAGCATGGGGTGCTTGTTTGATATCATACAATGCTCGCTTGAGTCTGCACACATGAGACTCCTGATCAAATGTCTCAAAACCTTCTGGTTTCTCGATGTACACCTTTTCCTCAATAACACCATTGGGAAATGTTGTTTTTAGATACATTTGGTGGATCTTCCACCCCATATGTGCAGCCAATGGAAGAATTAGTTTAATGGATGTACCTTGCTATGGGAGAAAATTTTCACTCATAGTCAATTCCCTCAACTTTATAGAATCCTTTTTCCACAAATATGTCCTTTTACTTTTATATTATTTTGTCTACTACATTCGTAACCTTGAAGATCCATCTCGAACCCACTACTGATTTATCTACTGGTCTTGGTACCACTTCCAAAACATTATTCTTCATGATGGATTCATATTCTTCCACCATTCCATCAACCCAAATAGGTTGCTCAACTGCTTCATCGAATGAGGATGTCTCAGTCTCTACAATATTGGTCATTAGATCCATGTATCCAGTGTACCTCTCAAGTGACCTCATTTTCCTGCGCAAATGTGAAGGAGCTCCCACATTCTCCCCGGCATCCTGCACAAGTCTATCAGCTTCCCTAGTTCTTTTTCTCCCTTCTCTGGATAGTTCAGCTTGATTGGATGTCTCCACTCTTTGTTCTTCTATTTATGGCTACTCAACAAATTCCATAGGCTACTCCTTTGGAGGTAAAAGATCATCTTTTTGTGGGATTTGAAGCTCCCTCTCAAGAGAGCACCACATCACTTTATCCTCATTAAAATTTACATCCCTTCACATAATTTTCATTTTGAGGGAAGGTAAGTACACATGGTAATTATGTGGAGTTTCGGTGTAACCCACAAAAACTCCCAACTCTATTTTCAACCCAATATTCTTCCTTGAATGTTTGGAGACATGGTAGTAAACAGAGGCTTTAAAAATCCTAAAGTGAGACACATCAAGATTTCCTCCCTAAGAAAGCCTCCTCTGGTGTAATAAGACTAAGAGTCCAATGAGGACTCATGTTCTACAAGTATGTTCTTGTGTTACATGCCTCTACCCACAAATGCAGCGATAGGCCTTAGTCATGTAGCATAGATCTCACATCTTCAAAAATGCTTTGATTCTTTCTCTCAGCTACCTAGTTTCTATTATGGGTTATTGGGTGTTGTTAGCTCTCTTCGAATGCCTTCTTTCACACATAGCTCCTAGAAGTCATTCGAAACATACTCACCTCCATTTTTATTCCCGAGAGAGTTCACCTTCTTGTCAGTATCTTTCTCATCTAGTGCCTTGAATTCTATAAACTTCGAGAATGTCTCATCCTTCTTCTGCATGAAGGATATCCAACACTTCCTTGAGAAATCATCAATAAAAATAATAAAATATGTGTGTCTCAAAGACGAGGCTGTCAAGAAATTTGTACAAACATTAGAGTGAACTATTTCTAAGACTTCATGTGCTTTGTTGTCTTTCTCATGGAATGTGGATTTCACATACTTCCCTAAGGTACAACCTTTGCATAAATTTTGTTGCTCAAGTGCTCCTTTATGGAGGCCAATGGTTATTTGCTGCATAATTTTTAGGGAACCATAATGCAAATGACCCAATCTAATGTGCCAAATTTCAAGGACATTACGTCTCTGCACTTTCTCTGCCTTACTGCTTAATATAGCGCAATATTCCAAATCCATCTTATACAATTTCTTCAAACGAACCTCAATCTGCTTCACCTATCCAGTGGCTATGTGTCTCAAGAATGCTTTCCTTTTGCTGAAGATCACATTATAATCACGGTTTTCCACCAAAACTACTATAGAGTTGAGATTCTTCTTTAGGCCTAGAAAAAACATGACATCTTTGAGGGGAGGAGGGGATCCCTTCTCCCTCTTAAAGGTTACTGTACAAATCTCAATGACATTGTACCTTCCATTGTCCCCAAGCTCAATATGCATCTGTAGATTTTTCTCCTCCAAGTCACTGAAAAAATCACCAGAGTCCAAGTACCACACACTCCCCATCACTGTGTTAGCCATGCATGCGATAAGGATGAAGTCTAGTTCAAACTATGAAGCCAATGCCTCACCTGTTTCTCCTCCTGAGTTCTTCTTGTCAGACCTTTTGTGTGGACATTTTGTAGCATAGTGCCAAAAACATGACAATTGAAGCATTAAATTTTGGATAAGCTGGTCTTCTTACCCACTTGGGTGGATTCTGGTTTGGTTTGAGATTTCTTCCCTTTTCCTTTCTTTCCCTTTCCAACCAACGCAAAATTTTCTTCATCCTCACCCTTGCATGAGGTTCCATCTTTAGTATTCCTCCTGATCTCTTCTTATACCAAATCAGACCACAAGTGTTCCTAATTCAGTAATTTCTCCCTCTCGTTCATTGAGTCATAGTAGTTATGCCAACTTTTGCAAAGACCTATAAGAGCTAGGCTCACTAGATCGTCTTGAGAAACATTCACACTAACACCTCCAAGCTCATCACAAGCTTGTGTAAATCTAGTGAGATACTACAAAATAGTGTCATCTTCTGAATATTGATGGTTCAAAGTTTATCTTTAAGGTTCATTTTCCTATGAACTTCGATATTCTTGGACAACTTTGTTAGTTCCTTCCACATTGTGAAAGGAGTTTCTTTCCCATGGAGATTTGAGACAATGTGGTATCGCACTCCCTCCAAGATTATTCTCCTCTCTCTGTTTACATATTTCTTCCATTGGGCTAGGTTTTGGGCATCATATTCTATTGGTTTTGCAACATATCTCTTGATGTATTCTAGCAAGCCATTGTCATCAAGCACCACTTCTATGCGATCCTTCCATGCAGTGAAATTCGAGCTGCCTTCCAAGGCATAATCTTATCTCACTCCATTGAAGGCCATTCTCCCAACTTTGAAGAGATCCTTCTACACTGAAGCTGAAAATTCAAACCTCCTGAGTGTCACTGTCAGCATTTCACAGTGCCATCAGTGATCAAAATCTAGTCTTTTGCATTTCATAGTAGGAGTCCCATACTAATGAGTTTGCATTCCATTAGGTCATGGATTAACTGATGGTAGGGTTTTCTTCAAATTTTTCCCTCAAACTGCACTTGCTGATCCTCTTTCATATATTTTAGTCATGGCTCATGTTCACTTTGCAATTCATTTCATCAAGTCTTAGGGTTTTATCTCATTAGGTTTTAAGGTCCCACCATGGTCAAATCCAATAATTACATTCCAATAATGATCAGCAAGGATATGAGGAGGCCAATAATGATTGGTAAAGCCATAATTTATCATATTAAAAGCCTAATGTAGTTCTCATCTTAAAACAAGTTTTGAGGTGAAAACATAGTATTTTGTTTTTATCTTCATTTATGATGTAATTTTATCTTTTCATATGTAATATTGGTTCCTAGCTGCTCCTGAGCATATTGTGATGTTGCCAAGCACCTGCCACTGCAAAAATCAAGTCGTCATGAGAACGAATTCACCTGCAAAAGCAAAAGAAAAACAAGCACTAAAACCCTAAATTACTCTCCCACTGAGCTAGAGTTGGCTATGGGATCAAAGATATCTGAGCAGAGGAGGAATAATGGATATCAAAAGGTATGAGGCCATTTCATATCATCAAACATCAGGTCTCCATCATTTGTCGAGAATTCATTACAAGGAACAAGCCATTCACCACACATAAGGGACAATTTTCATTTGTTTCTGAGCAAGAAAAGATGAATTTGACAAAAGTGAGAGAGTTTTTTGTTCATCATTGACCCAAGAAGAAAAACCTCTTTCATTTTTTACACAGGTTTCATGGTTTGGGAGAAATGTCGAAAACATCATTTGCCTCAGGAGGGTTGATGCACCTCTGGAGTGACATTGGTAAAAACAAATTTTCTCCTAGATGCAATGACCAAATGACTTGCTTGATGAGTCAACGAATAAGTAAACATAAAGCTCTTTCCAATGATCTATCATGAGGTCAATTTAGATTTGAGGAAGAACTTCAAACGTTGACTGCAATAGCACTATGCATTTTGGCAGCCTCATTCTGCAGATTTTGACAAGTCTTAGGAGATTGGACATTTGACAGGGAAAATGAACTCCAAATTGAAAACTTAAAGATGTTCTGGAAACTAGACTCGACAAGATTTCCAATGCGCTATCACACGCCCAATTTTGACATCGAGAAGGAAGTAAAAAGTTGTCCTGAAGTGGCACTGCGCTTTTGGCAGGGTGGCACTGCGCTTTTGGCAGTGGCATTGCGCTTTTAGAAGGAGAGCCCAAAAACCTCCAAATCCTCAAGAAAACTTCAAAATTTCCCTTGCTCTCCATTGCCACAAGTAAGTAAAAATTCTTCACCTTGGTTTTGATTTGCTAATCTAAGTCACAAGCATTGTTTTCCATTTTTAATCTCAAACCCTAAAATATCCCTAATGATGCTTAAACCCTAACTCTTTCCTATTCATCCTAGCACTCAGCTCTACAGTCCTAAAATTCCCCTATCCTTATTTCCTTATCACCCTATCCATTTTTCCTCTTTACCACTATTCCTTCACATTCCCCTTTGTCCCTCAAGACACAAGACCCTTTGTCCCTCAAGACACAAAACCCTTCTTCTCATTCCCTACTCCTCCATTCATTTCCTAGCCACAAGTTCATCTTCCATCCCCTCATTCATCATTTCCATACACCTCAACCTTGCAAACATGGACCTGGAAGACCGAGACTATGATGAGGAGACCACAAGCAGTGACACTTCAGCAGATAGAGCCATGCAATTGAGAAAACGACACAAGGGAGACTTGGCTTGAGAGAGTCAACATACACCTTGAGAAGCTACTACAGAAAGCCAATAGAGATAACTAGATGATGAGGCACATGGCCTATCACTATAGGACACGGAACAAAATTTGCAACATGAGAATGAAGAGGACGAAAGCTAGGTTGAGAAGAGCCTTAGAGGGCAAGAAAGACCAAGATAGACTCGAAATATTGGTTTAATCTTCTTTGGCCAACCAAAGCACTTGATGGTGGTGCTCGATGCCAAATTTGGGAAAATTTTGAGAACTTTTTTCATTTTTGAAATTTTGAAATTCTTAACACAGAAAATTTTCCGGTGGTGGTGCGCTTTTTCCTGAGGCCTCAAATGGAGAAGAGTTTTGCATATTTGGATTCAACATGATGAGAACATACTTCCTGGAAATTTTCAGAAGTTTTGGAGCAAATCTGGGTCACCAAAAGGTCCAAAAACTACCAAAACATGACCTTTCTGCCTCTTTTTTGACACACAGAAGTAGTCTTGGGAGATTCAAGTTTTGAGGTGGAAAATGACCTCCAATTTCAAAAGTTCTAGTTTTTTTAGAAACTATACTTGAAGGCCTTTCCAATGAGATATCATGGGCTCTATTTGGCTAAGGGGAAGGCCTCCAAAAGCAAGTGGAAAGTGGCACTGGGCTTTTGACGAATTTGCTCAGAAAATCAAAATTTTCCTTGTTTTGACTGTGGATTTGTCTTCTTTCTCCTCATGGATGTTTTCACTCATGTAATTAATGACATGGCATGTAAATGTGATGGTAAATGGTGTTAGAAGGTAGATTCATTAGTTAGAGGTGGTTTTGAGGCTAATGAATTAGTTTCCCTACTTATAGAGGCAATTTGTTTGACTGCCTATATTCCAGTTCTTAGCTGGGAAATGGTTGAAATTGCCCCTCTTCTCATGGATTCGACCCCTGAAGGTCAGGATGAGTAGTTTAGATGTCTATATTATATGTTTTCTTGGTCATTTGGTGAGGTTGGATTCACTTGGATGCTCTTACCTATATTGTACATCATTGTAAGCAGTTTGGCAAGGAAATTAATAGGAGTTGTAGCTATTTTTATGGGATTCCCGTGGTATCTTGATTTTGCATAGTTTCTTCTTTTGTTATCATTTTTTTAAATGTTTAATATATGCCATCATCTATTTCAATGCTTCTAACTTAATGATATCAAGATAGATATGTAGAATTCATTGTTTATAGTGCTCTACCTTGGGAAATCATTCAGTATTCTATGTTTTCTGTTGTTTGAGAAGGATACATGATCGTTACATGCCCTCCTCAGCTCCTCACTAGTCTATCCTTTCACCCAATCAAGATTAAGGTGTTGAAGATCATACCTACCTTTCCCCATAGAACACCCTACATTTTGACCTAATTTCCCAGACCTAAACTGCCCAGCTCCATCTGATCCAACAAACACCAATAAATTCAATCGAAACCTTTTGAGCTACTATACCTAGCCTAAAATCCCTATCTGATCCAGTCACTTTGACTGAGATCCATAAGGAGAGAGCCCTCTCCTGACCTGGTAGGGCTAGCTACCAGGTTAAGCTTGGTTTGTGGTTACCCTAGAATTGCCTCCCTTCAGTTCGAGGTCAATCTAGGTTATGACATAGTGGTGACCATACTGGGGAAGTAGTTTTATGTTCCTCAGTAAAATGTATCAAGTTTAGATCTGATTGTTGATGGTGGACAATGATCAGACACCAGAAGGTTGAAATCATTCACTTGGCGACTCTAAATCAGTTTCGAGATCAGATCCAAGGACTCCACTAGAGGATGAACTTAACCAACAGAAACATGAAAGGACAATATGGAAAGATCATGTATTCAAGTTGGAATTTCATCCAAGACATTATTTTCTTTGTTATAAATTATTTATTCTCTTTTCCTGAGAATGTCAAGAAGGCTTTACAAAGTATATTGTATTTGAGAAAAGATCCTAGACCTGCATTTGATTCTTTCCCTTTGAAGATTGTGAATACAAAATGTTCTCATGCCTTTGATCTTGATCAAGACCCTTCTTCGAGAATCTTATGAAGACCGTCTTCAAACTAATAAGCCTAAAGAGACCAAGACTGATTCTACACCTTTTGAACATATTCCTATACCTTGTAAATTTCCAGATAGATACAAGCCTCTGATTTTACCTTCTATATCCCATGCTTTCCCTAAAAATAATTACCTATATCTACCAATATTTGATGGTGAATGTGACAACATCACTGCTGAGAGACATGTACTGAATTTTGTGTCTTTCCTTGACCTTTTCGAAGTTGATGAAGAGGATGTCAGTATTAGGCTTTTTTCTCTTTCTTTGCGAGGAAAAGTCAAGAGTTGGTTCAAAACCTTGCCTGATGCGAGCATCTCAAATTTCCAGCAATTCGTCTAAGTTTTCCTCGACAAGTGGGTGGTCAGACAGAACCTCTTCTTGATTCTAAAAGAATATAACCAGCTGAAAATATTGCCAGGGGAGACACTGCAACTGTTTTCTACCAAGTTTAACCAAGTCTATTTTTCGATGCCTGTTAATATAAGACCTCCTCCTGGATCTGTTCTCTTGCACTACCTGGATGCCTTTGATCTGGAAATGGAGTTTCAGCTGAGGGAAAGGAACCTTGCAATACTTGAAGAGATGCAAAACAGTGCAGTAGATGTAGAGGCTAATTTGCTGATCAGAAGGGCAAAGTTGAAGGAAGAAGAGAGGAAGAACATAGATCCAAAGGAATCAACATCTTTAGAGGTAAAGCTCGACATTTTGGTAAGTGCAGTGGAAGATATGATGCAAAAGATCACCATAAGAAATGAGTATGATGTTCAAGACCATGGCTTGCTGATTGAAGAAGAACAAGTGGCTGATCCAAAACATTTTCTTTCTTATCCCAATTGTCATAGATCTGATAATGATTGTTTTATAGATCAACTTGGAGAAGAGATATCTATTGATATGCCTGATGATGTTTTTTATATTGATGATTTCCCTAAGTTTGATCAGTATGATGATGATTATGTTCTCCAAACAGAAGCTAATCCTACAAACAAATTAGCAGTTTGTTCGTGGAAGGAGGAAGTTCATTGTCAACAACTCGAATATAGTGATCAACCATTGCATATCAGCTATGGAAGTGAGGAGGAAATTGCATCAAATTTTGAAGTAAGTGAAGCATCTTTGCCTTTTTGTTTTACTTTGTTTCAGTTCATCAGAGACAACTTTCGTGCAATCAGAAATCAACCGTCGATAAGTTTCGATCTTGACCATCTAGAGGGCAATGAAATCCTTGTTCAAGACTTCTCATATCTAGATTTGCAGCCCCCGAATGCCATTGATTGTCAGGTTGTAGATGAAGACTTGGAAGCTGGAACATATGATCAAATGATGCAAGATGATTCCATACCATTCTGTTTTGAATCATTTCAGTTTTTGAAGGGAAATTTTCATAATACATCTTCAATAAAGGATGAGCAGCCTATAGAACATCACGCAATCTCATTAGAACCAATAGAAAATGGGTTGCAACAATCTTTTCAATTTTTTCGCGATCCAATAGCTGATGTGTTGGATGATGTCTGTAGTCAAAGTCCTTCTCCATTAGCTACCTGTGAGCTTGAAACAAGTATTGATACAAATTTGATTCGACAGCCGGTTTCTTTGTCAGTTTTAGCAGGAGTCTTGTCACAACGCTTAGATGAAAGTTTGCATTCATGGTATGAGGAGAAGAAAAATAATCCATTGGATGAACTAAGTCCCAGTGCACATGAATTTCAAGATCCTTATGCAATATTTTTGGAGTCAGATAGAGAATCCATATTATTCAATCTGGGAAAATTTGGATCTGTTTACAAGTTTTCATGGGAGTTACCTTTCAGTAGTTCTCTCTTATTGTTCATAAACAAGCACTTGCGGAGAATTCAAATAGCAGCTAGAATTCTTACTTGGTTACATTGGTTGTTTCATTTCACTTGATCAGGTGATGAATGAAACAGTTAGAGTAGGTTTTATTGAATAAGCTCCACTTCAAGCATATTTTCCAGTTTGTCAGTTGTGTTTTAGTATCGAGTCAGTTTTTAGTGAGTTTCAATTCAATTAGTGTCTTTGAGTCATCAGCATTTAGTGATGTATTTTAGATTTAGTTTTCCTAACTCCATGCCCAATGGATAAGGATACTAGGTCTACGGTGTTCTTGTCACTTCCAAGGAGCTACCATCCCCATTGGAGCCAATGTTAGTGTCAGTGTTTCACACTGCCATCAATGATCAAAATCTGGTCTTTTGCATTTCATAGTAGGAGTCCCATATTGATGAGTTTGCGTTCCATTAGGTCATGGATTCACTGATGGTAGGGTTTTCTTCAAAATTTTCCCTCAAAACTATACTCGTTGATCCTCTTTCATATATTTTAGTCATGGCTCATGTTCACTTTGCAATTCATTTCATTAGGTCGTAGGGTTTGGTCTCATTAGGTTTTAGGGTCCCACCATGGTCAAATCCAACAATTACATGGCAATAATGATCAGCACGGACATGAGGAGGCCAATAATGATTGGTAAAGCCATAATTTATCATATTGAAAGCCTAATGTAGTTCTCACCTCAAAACAAGTTTTGAGGTTGTTAAAGTTGGTCTTTACATCCCTCCGTCAGAGATCATTTCTCTTATTTCATTTCATTTTTAGGTGTCTCGCTCGATTTACTCAGTTGCATTCCACTAGGGGCATGCCATAATCTAACGGGAGGGTCTTGTTATTCATTACCCCTCATGCCTTATACCTGCTGGCTCAGGTCTTTTAATCAAGCTTTTAAAGTCACTCACAGTCCTGTTTTAGTCTTTTGATCAACAGAGTCATTTCAGTCACTAGGTCTAGGGTTTCACAAATTGTGTTTTCAAAGTGTCCAATAATGCCAGCAGGCCAGAGGGAGGTTTTATTTCACAAAATTTTATCGTCATATGGATGGATTATGAATTTTCTTCAAAACTCTGTTTTGAAGAAAATTCGTCATTTCGTTTTGTAATAAATTGCCATGTAATCTTCAAAAAAGATTCATTTGTTGAAATCTCCAGGCATAGCCCTGGTCTTCCTTTGTCAAGACATGCCACTATCCTTGCAAAAATAGCCAAAAGATTCATTATTCAAGTCAGATAATCAAAGAAGAAACAAAAGAACAGGGTTTGTATTAAAGTGAAAAAGTGCCAAAAGCTAAAACATTACAAAGATGGGTTTTTGAGAACCAAAAATCAAAGGCATGTATTTATAAAGATATTTCTGTGTGTATAATGTCATTTTCATCCAAGAAGATCAAGGAAAGTAGAAGTTAGTGGTGAGAAGGCGATTTCCAAAGCCAAGACTATGTTTATTGGTTGCGCGGTGCATTGGGTTAGAGCGCGGTACACATAGGCTACGCGACGCATTGGGCCTCCTGCCACAGTGCTTTTCTCCATTGGCGCGGTGCATCCACGAGGTGCGGCGCACCGGGCTTACGCGTGGCACATAGAACCTCCAAGACAAAAAATCATTGTGGCTTCAATAAAAATAAAACCCATAATTCCATTAGACATGTTCATTGCTTGAAACATCCAATGCTATGCCAAGAGGTCAAAGGATATCGGCTTGAGGGTTAGAGGAGTGAATTTTATGTTTGAAGGGCCGCGACTGTGCATTGAAGGCCCGCGCAGCACATTGGGTTAGAGTGCGGTGCACACAGGCTGTGTGGCGCATTGGGCGCAAATTCTCAGTGTAAAATTCCACTGTTGCAGCGCATCCAGGAGGCGCAGCGCACTGGGTTTGTGCGCGGCGCACAGAGCCTACACGCCAGTTTTATGCTGCTTCTGTCATCAAAACTCACAAAAACTCCATTTTTTCTGCTCCAAGTAAGTTCAAGCATGCTTCTATTGAATTTAAATTGTGTTGGGTGTTGTTTGGAGGAAGAATTAAAAGGTTTGAAAGTTTGAAAATATAAACCCTATGTGTATATCAAAAGCTGCTCCTTTGGGGTTTTAAATTTGGTGTTTTGAAATTATGATGGTGGTGCCAACTCTCCTTTCCCACCTGTGATATTTTCCCATGCCCTAACTGCCCAAACCACTCATATCCCAGCTTCCCATTTTCCCTATTCTACAATCATATCATTCCCTATCATCATTCTCCCTCTCCTATATCATTTATCACTATATCATTCCCATATCATTCCCCAAATCCCTACATCCCTAAAAGTGACTGTTTGCACATTTCTTCACTTGAAAAACTCCATCATCCGCTTTTCCCACTGTCCCATATTCCTCACAGTCCCATTCCCCAAAACAACACCTATTTCTCATTTTCAACCAACCAAACATACACTTGTCATATACATTACAACATCATGACGAACACAGACACATCATATGAACAAGACAATGATTCTGCCACTGAACTGCATGCACCAGGAGAACACTGAAACATCGCAAAACGCATGATTGACTCTGAATCTTGGTCGAAGCTTCTTTTGCTAAGCATGATACTTAATGATAGACCTCCAGCCCAAATTTCAAGAAATTTGGAGAAAATTTTGTCAATTTTGAAAATATTGGTTCAAAACAGGTTTTCCTGCCCAACGCGTAGCACCACTTGGCGCGCGCTTATAATTGGTAGATATCCAGGAGGAAAACTTTACATTTTTGGATTTTTCATCAAACGTTATGTATGCTCATGGATTACCTAAGGATTTCATCAAGTTCTGGGTTGCCTAAAGGGTCAAAAGAACTCTAAAAATGACCTTTTTGCCACCTTTTGCACCAACAGGAAGCAGTATTGTGAGATTGAAGTTTTGGAGGGGCAAATGACATCACAATTTAGAAATTCTACTTGGGTTGGAAAGTGGACAGGTAGGGCTTTCCAATGAGCTATCTTGGGCTCAATTTGGACTTCAGGAAGTGCCTCAAACTTAGCTCCAAAGTTGTGCTATGCATACAGGTTTCAAGCGTGGCGCATAGAGGATTTTTGCCTATTTTTCACTCAGCAGCTCAGAGATTCGCCCAATTTTGACTAGTTTTACTTTTTGATGTAATTATTGATCTATCTTGATGTAACTTGATGATTATGATTTAATTTTGGCACATATTTACTTGTTCTAGAAGATTCATTCACTAAAAAGTGAAAATTTAATGAATGAATCAGTTTCCTATCATATAGAGGCAAGTTGTTTGATTGCCTAGATTTCAGTGCTTTGTTTAGAATTGGTTGAAACAGCTCCTAGAATGATGAGATAGACCCCTAGAGGCAAGGGAATGGGTTGGGCTAGTCTATATCATGTATTTTCTGAGTCATTTTCAGGGTTGGACACTTGGGATTGCTTGGCACATCATTGTACATTCTATCTCTGCATTTTTGGCTAAGGAAAGACTAGGGTTTTGCAGCACTTGTTGGGATCCATGTGGCTCTGTGTTTTGATGGTGTTTTTATCTATGTACTTGTAAGTTAATTGATGTTTATGTGTATCATTCTCCCTTCTCTTTGCTTCTTAAATTAAACAAATGAGTGATTAAGGTAGAATTCACTGGACTGTTGTGCTCTGCCTTGAAATTTTGTTTAATTTTCAGTGTTTTCACCTGTTTAAGGGGGACCCTTGAGACTCTCTTGGCCTCCTTGGCTCCTCACCTGTCTGATCCATCTATACATTCAATCTAAAGCATCAAAACGATTGCCTTCCTTGCCCCAATCAGAACTCTGCAAAAATTTGGCCTCATCCTCAGACCCAAAATTGCCTTTCCCTTTTTCCAACAAAAAATCTCCCAAAAACTCAAATCAATCCTTGAACTTCATACCTAGCCTAAGATTAGTTGTTAAATTGGTCATCTCAAGCCCCATCTAATTATCCTTTGCTGAGATTGACCTGGAGAGAGCCCTCTCCTGTCCTCGTAGGGCTAGCTACGAGGCTGAGCGTGGTTTGATGTGGACCTAGAATCTTACCTTTTCAGCCTGAGGTAAATCTAGGCTCTAAGAGAGGTGAAAACAAAATATTTTGTTTTTATCTTAATTTATGATGTAATTTTATCTTTTCATATGTAATATTGGTTCCTAGATGCTCCTGAGCATCTTGTGATGTTGTGAAGCACCTACCACTACAAAATTCAAGTCATCATGAGCACCAATTCACTTGCAAAAGCAAAAGGAAAGCAAGCACTAAAACCATAAATTCCTCTCCCACTAAGTTAGGGTTGCCTACGGGATCAAAGATATCTGAGTAGAGGAGGCATAAGGGATATCAAAAGGTATGAGGCCATTTCATATCATCGAACATTAGGTCTCCATCATTTGTCGAGAAGTCATTCCAAGGAACAAGCCATTCACCACACATAAGGGATGGTTTTTCTTCAAACTGTGCTTCTGAGCAAGAAAAGATGAACTTGATAAAAGAGAGAGAGTTTTTTGCCCATCATTGATTGAAGAAGAAAAACCTCTTTCATTTTTTACACAGCTTTCATGGTTTGGCATAAATTTCGAAAACATCATTTGCCTCAGGAGGGTTGATGCACCTCTGGAGTGACATTGGTAAAATCAATTTTTCTCCTAGATGAAATGACCAAATGACTTGCTTGATGATTCAATTGATAATTAGACACAACGATATTTCCAATGAGCTATCATGAGCTCAATTTGGTGTTGAGGAAGACCTTCAAAAGTTGACTGCAACAACACTACGCATTTTGGCAACCTCATTCTGCACATTTTGACCAGTCTTAGGAGATTTGACTTTTCATAGAGAAAACTAACTCCAAATTTAAAAATTTAAGATGTTATGGAAATTAGACTTGACAATATTTCCAATGAGCTATCACACTCCCAATTTGAACATAAGGAAGATATTCAAAAGTCGTCCTGAAGTGGCACTGCACTTTTGGCAGGGTAGTGTTGCGCTTTTGGCAGTGGCACTGTGCTTTTAGCAGGTGAGCCCAAAAACATCCAAATCCTCAAGAAAAATTCAAAATTTCCCTTGCTCTCCATTGCTGCAAGTAAGTAAACATTCTTCACCTTGGTTTCCATTTGCTAATCTAAGTCACAAGAATTATTTTCCATGTTTAATCTCAAACCCTAAAATCTCCCTAATGATGCTTAAACCCTAACTCTTTCCTATTCATCCTAGCACCGAGCTCTACAGTCCTAAAATTCCCCTATCCTTATTTTCCTATCACCCTATCCATTTTTCCTCTTTACCACTATTCCTTCACATTCCCCTTTGTCCCTCAAGACATAAAACCCTTCTTCTCATTCCCTACTCCTCCATTCATTTCCTAGCCACAAGTTCATCTTCCATCCCCTCATTCCTCATTTCCATACACCTCAACCTTGCAAACATGGACCTGGAAGACCAAGACTATGAGGAGGAGACCACAGGCAGTGACACTTCAATAGATAAAGCCATGCAATCGAGAAAACCACACAAGGGAGACTTGGCTTGAGAGAGTCAACCTACACCTTGAGAAGCTGCTACGGAAGGCCAACAAAGATAACTAGATGATGAGGCACATGGCCTATCACTATAGGACACGGAACAATATTTGCAACATGAGAATGAAGAGGATGAAAGCTAGGTTGAGGAGAGCCTTAGAGGGAAAGAAAGGGCAAGATAGACTAAAAATATTGGCTGAAGCTTCCTTGGCAAACCAAAGCACTTGATGGTGGTGCTCCATGCCAAATTTGGGCAAGTTTTGAGAACTTTTTGCATTTTTGAAAATTTGAAATTCTTAACATAGAAAATTTTCCTAGAAGTGCAACGCCACCGATGCTGCGCTTTTTCATGAGGCCTCAGATGGAGAAAAGGTTTGCATATTTGGATTCACCATGATGAGAACATACTCCCTGGAAATTTTCAGAAGTTTTGGAGCAAATCTGGGTCACCAAAAGGTCCAAAAGCTACCAAACAAGGACCTTTCTGCCTCTTTTTTGACACACAGAAGCAGTCTTGGGAGATTCAAGTTTTGAGGGGGAAAATGACCTCCAACTTCAAAAATTCTAGTTGTTCCAGAAACTATACTTGAAGGCCTTTCCAATGAGATATCATGGGCTCAATTTTGCCAAGGGGAAGGCCTCCAAACATAGGTGGAAAGTGGGTTGTGCTTTTGACCAGTGGCACTGCGATTTTGACCAATTTGCTCAGAAAATCAAAATTTCGCTTGTTTTGACTGTGGATATGTCTTCTCTCTCCTCATGGATGTTTTCACTCATGTAATTAATGACATGGAATTTAAATGTGATGGTAAATGGTGTTATAAGGTAGATTCATTAGTTAGAGGTGGTTTTGAGGCTAATGAATCAGTTTCCCTACTTATAGAGGCAAGTTGTTTGACTGCCTATATTCCAGTTCTTAGCTGGGAAATGGTTGAAATTTCCCCTCTTCTCATGGATTTGACCCCTGAAGGTCAGGATGAGTAGTTTAGATGTCTATATTATGTGTTTTCTTGGTCATTTGGTGAGGTTGGATTCACTTGGATGCCTTGAACTATATTGTACATCATTGTAAGCAGTTTGGCAAGGAAATTAATAGGAGTTGTAGCTATTTTTATGGGATTCCTATGGTATCTTGCTTTTGCGTAGTTTATTCTTTTGTTATCAGTTGTTTACATGTTTAATATATTCCATCTTCTATTTCGTTGCTTCTAACTGAATGATATCAAGATAGATAGGTAGAATTCATTGTTTATAGTGCTCTACCTTGGGAAATCATTCAGTATTCTATGTTTTCTGTTGTTTGAGAAGGATACATGATCGTTACATGCCCTCCTCGTCTCCTCACCAGTCTATCCTTTCACCCAATCAAGCTTAAGGTGCTAAAGATCATACCTACCTTGCCCCATAGAATACCCTACATTCTGACCTAATTTCCTAGACCTAAACTACCCAGCTCCATCTGATCTAGGAAACACCAACAAATTCAATCAAAACTTTTTGAGCTACTATACCTAGCCTAAAGTCCCTATCTGATGCAGTCACTTTGACTAAGATCCATAAGGAGATAGCCCTTTCCTGACCTGGTAGGGCTAGCTACCAAGTTAAGCTTGGTTTGTGGTTACCCTAGAATTTCCTCCCTTCAGCCTGAGGTCAATCTAGGTGATAACACTGAGAAACAAATTCAAAGTTATTTCTCTAATGTGAATCCTACTCTAATACCATGTAGAAATTTTGGTGATAGAATTTCACTTTCTCAATAAATTTTAATCTAAATCAAGAAACACAATTCTACTACTGATCTGCAGAATTCAATTCACAATTTATAAAAACAATCTCATATATGCAATAAGAAATAACACAAATACACAATATTTTTTCTATGAGAACCCAACTATGAAAAACCCTCAAGTACCTTTTCATTAATCATATGAATAGAGATGTATTACAAATTTTTTTCTACATTGAGATCAACATGCAAGTGAATAACCTATCTCTCTTCTCAATGAGAAGATCTGACCCAAACTTAGTCAATTTATTCCTGTGCTTGAGCCACTTTTTCCTTGGCGAAAATAATAGAGAATTAACCTCTAGTTTTTAGGAATTTTCCTCCAAATGGATTGCACAATTCCCAAGGTTGATCATCTGACTGCATGCAACACTTGTACACTCAAACTAGTTTACAACTACTTTTTACACTGCCTTGGAATATCCATCACAATTGTGAACTCAAATTCTCTGCATGAACTAGTTATTTTAGGTTGATTGATCAGTTAACTACATGGTCTGTGAGTTATACTATTGTTCCACTACACAACTGACCTTCCACTAGTTCCTCCAATTATTAGCATTAGTTTAACTAAACTCAACTAGATGTAAATGAACCATACTACTAAAATTTAGCAATCACACATGCTTAAATGAAATCCAAGCAAAATAAATCGAATTCAATTAGATAACTTAGTGACAAGAGCCATGTCACACAAGTTAAATACATCCAAGTTTTTTGCTAATGTGGAAATTCAAATTTTCTCAATTTGACCAAGGCAAAGCCAAATTTTATTGCTACACTTCTCAACACTCCCTCTTAGCAAGAAAGGGATTATCAACCACCGCTATCCTTCACCTATGGAATTCAAACTTCCCTCTTGAAAAATCCTTTGTCAAGATGTCAATATCTTGTTCCTCTATCGAAATGTATTGTAGCCACATTATTCACCTCTGCACACAGTCCTGTAAATGGTGATACCCAATATCTATATGCTTTGATTGATCGTGAAATATTGGATTCTCAGAGATATTAATGCAATTTTGTTTATCACAACAGGTCATAGTTTTTTCCATCATTTGACCTAACAATCCCACAAGTATCTTTCTCATCCAGATCACCTCACACGAATTCAACTTCTATCTAGTTGAGTGTCACACACCTTTTCTTCTTGTTGTACCAGGAAACCATTATGGACCCAACATTGAAAATTCCACCTGATGTACTCTTTTAGTTGGATGGAATCCCTAGCCAATATGAATTTTTGAAGCCAAAAATCTTCAATCCCTCTATATGTTTGTACCATAATTCATACTGGATAGTGCCTCTGAGGTACTGTAAAACATGCTTCGCTGCCTTCCAATAAAATTTGGTCAGCCTAACCATAGATTGGCTCAGCTGGTTGAATGCATAGAAAATATTTGGTTGTGTGTTCACAAGAGACATTAATGAACCCACTAATTGTCAGTAAATGGTAGCATCCACCTCTTCACTTGAAGTGCTAGTCCCCTTCCTCCAATTGGTCACTAGAGGTGTCTCCATGGGTTTACAGATCTCCATGCAGAATATTTGTAGTATCTCGATGGCATACTTGCCTTGAGACACAAAAAATTCCCCATCACCTTGACATACTTCCAGCCAAAGGATGTAGTGCATGAGACCCACGTCCTTCATTTCAAATTCCCTTGCAAGATCCTCCTTGTAAGAGTGATCAACTACTCATCACCAATCAATATTAAATCATCAACATATATAACAATGAAAAGTAATTTACCTTCTACCAAGATATGATAGAGTTTTGCATCCACTTCAATTTTGGTGAATCCTAAACAAGTGATATAACTGGCTATCATGGTGTACCAAGCACAGGGTGCCTGTTTGAGACTGTAAAATTCTCACTTGAGTTTGCACACATGAGACTCTCGATCAAACATCCCAAAAACTTATGGTTGATCGATGTACATGTCCTCAATAACACCATTTTTTAGAAAATTATATATTACAGAAATATAAACACAGAAAATGCATAAAAATAAGAGAGACACAGATATACGTGGTTCACCCAATTTGGGCTACGTCTATGGAGAAACAGTTAGTCCTTCCTTTTATATTATCCAACAAAATGAAGAGATACAACCTACAGAAGATCCGTTGTTATTCCCTCTTCGCTCTCACACAATCTCCTATCTCTTTCTCACTCAGAATACAGATCTATATAGATGAAATATAATTCCCTCATATATAGCGAGGGGTTTCCTTCTAGGGCAAAAAACCCTAAATTAAACATAACCTCTACTGATAGATCTCCACCTAATGAATGGCACAGATTTACTATGAAATTATAACATTTTAGAAGGCAATTTTACATCTATTTTTAGCTTCGAGGGCGCTGCCCCCAATCCCTCGCTAGGGGGGGCTCCCAAAGATCGCAGTCGCCCCCCCAGACTCCACTTGCAGCATACATTTCACGGGCGGCGTTTCTGCCACATTACGAACTGGGGTCCAATGTGGAGATACCTCTAAATAAAGAAGATAATCAGGCTCCACACCGAACACCATTGAGAAATGTTATATTTACATCCATCTGGTGGATCTTCCACCCCATCTGGATAACTAGTGCAAGAATTGATCTAATGGATGAATACCTTTCTATAGGAGAAAATGTTTCCTCATAGTCAATTCCCTCAACTTGAGAGAATTATTTGGTCAAAAATATGGCCTTATACTTCTCTATGCTTCCATATACGACATGCTTAACCTTGAAAATCCATCTCGAACCCACTATTGATTTATCTGCTAGTCTTGGGACCACTTCCAAAACATTTTTCTTCATGATGGATTTGTATTCTTCCATCATTACATCTACCCAAATAGGATTCTCAGCTTCCTCCTCAAATTAGAATGGCTTAGTCTCTACAGGCTCGGTCATTAGAGCCATGTAGCCAGTGTACTGCTTAGATGACCTCCACAAATTTGATGTAGCTCCCACATTCTCCCTTACATCTTTCACAATTCAATCAACTTCCTTGGTTATTTTTCTCCCTTCTCTAGATGGCTCTACTTGAGTGGATGTCTCCACTCTCTACTCCTCTATTTGTGGTTCCTCCACAACTTCCTAATTCTCCTCCTTTGGCAATAAAATATCCTCTTCTAGTGGGGTCTGAAGCTTCCTCTCAAGAGAGAATCATAATGCTTTCTCCTCATCAAACTTTACATCCCTTCACACAATTTTCATTATGAGGGAAGTTAAGTACATATGGTAATTGTGTGGATTTTTGGTGTATCCCACAAAAAATCCCAACTCTATTGTTGGCTCAAGCTTCTTCCTTGAATCTTTTGAGACATGGCAATAAACAGAGGTTCCAAAAATCTTGATGTGAGACACATCCGACTTCCTCCCTGAGAAATTCTCCTCCGGTGTAATACACCAAGAGTCTAATGAGGAATCTAGTTTTGCAAGTAGACTATTATGTTACATGCCTCTTCCCACAAATGCAGTTGTATGCCTTGGTCATATAGCATCTCTCTCACAACCTCAACAATGCTTTGGTTCTTTCTCTCAGCTACCTCATTCTACTATGGGTTGTGGTGTGTTGTCGGCACTCTTTTCATGCCTTCTTTCACACATAACTCCTTGAATTCATTCGAAACATACTCACCTCCATTGTCACTCCTAAGAGCCTTCACCTTATTGTCAGTCTCTATCTCAACTAGTGCCTTAAATTCTACAAACTTCGAGAATGTTTAATCCTTCTTCCGCATGAATAAGATCCATCACTTCCTTTGAGAAATCATCAATAAAAGTAACAAAATATTTATGTCTAGCAGTGGAGGTTGTCGAGAAAGTTACACAAACATCATAGTGGACTCTTTCCAAGACTACATATGATTTGTTGTCTCTCTCATGGAATGTGAATTTCCACGTACTTTGTTGGAAATAATACTGAGAGGGGGGGGGGGTGAATCAGTATTATCAGATCAATAAAACTTTTCAGTGCTCAGAAACATATACGCTACTTCAGTTAAGTGAACCAGCGTGTACACGCTACTGTGTCTAAAGAAAACAACGTATAACCAGAAAACTTATAATTCAGTTAGTTTATCTTCAGTTAAGTGCATCAGGTCAGAACATATCATCACACAAAAGCCACACACATGAACACCATGATATAAGGTGGAAACCCAATGTGGGTGAAAACCACCTGCTGCAAGTCGTCTCTATCTTTCTTTAATAAGAACTTCAGTTTACAATCTTTTGTACTGGTGCAGCCTTATACCAGTACGCAGGCTACAACCTGCAGAAGGCTTCAACCTTCTCTCGTTCTCCAAACTTCCTTGGAAGGGAGCTCCAACCCCCTTTGCTCTTGTACTAGCTAAGATACTAGTACGTAGGTGCTGGCCTACAATCTTCTTTCCTTCAGGTACCACTTTTCATCAATTTTCAGACTGGATACTCCTGAAGCACAACATTACAATCTGAAGACCATGATTCATTCACAAATCATTGAAGCATAAAACAACCAATACTAGCATCATCAATCTTTGAATCACTAAACCACTGAAACCCTGTCAAACCCAGTCACCAGAACACAGAGCAGACTACAGAACTCTGCAATAACAGTCAGACCCAGCTGCAACCCAAAAATCAAGCTCCAAAAGATATACGCTACTACAATGAAGGCAACCCGCGTATACACGCGATTTTACCGAAGACAACCTGCGTACAGATCTAAAAACAATTTTTCATAACTTGCAGCTGTACCAGACATCAGTTATACCCAGAACATAATATTGCGTCAGTCATGTGGATCTAGAAATACGCATAATCAACTATATAAAGATAGTTCATTTCAAACCATTTGATCCCGATCTCTCCTTAGATCTTGTTCTTCATCAACCGATGAGATCTCTCCTTAGCTAAGATCAAGCAATACATCATCAACCAATAACCTGCATACTGGATCTAATACTTCATCAGATATTCAAGACATTTCAGATACACTTGCCTAATGATTTCCTTCTCCTTATATAGCCTTAGGCCTTGTTCAATACCAAGAGCCAAAACCATAGAAATCCAATACCATCATCTTCAAAACTAGGGATCAACACGTCCGTCGAGACACCGAGGTCCAAAACCATAGGCACAACTTCCAAGGAATAACCGCCGTGGACCAAAGATAAGTTTTCCACATACACGCGCTTTTACTGAAGCCAACCAGCGTGTACACGCGACTTGGTATATAGCTAACCTGCGTATACGCGACTTGGTATATAGTGAACTTGCTTGTATAAGCGACTTGGTATATAGTGAACCAGCGTGTATATATTTTTCTTCATACTTGTAGACTGATCATCAATTCCTTGCTGCTATCCTTCTGCACTATGATTTGTTATCAGTGTGATTTGCCATCAAGGACAACACTTGTCTCATAATGCCAACAATCTCCCCCTTTGGACTTGATGGCAACAATACCAAATCAAATCACTCTCCCCCTTTGTCATCAAGGGCAAAGGGCTGTGCTGAAACATTCTTCCTCTGACTGTAGGCAAGATCTGCAAAAGATGTTCTTCAAAGGAACCAAGACTTATACACCATAAGGGACCTTCCTATTACCAAAAGGACTCAATACATACATCCATACTCCCAACCAAGAGCGGATACATCAGAAACAACCAATTATATTACATCATTCATCCCAGGCATAGTGGGGAAACGACCATAGGCCGTTACATGACCTTGACACCATAAAAGAGATATCACAGAAGAGATATATGACATAGAGACAACAAATCTAGACCAAGACTTATGAAAGTCACAAGCAGTATCTGATACACATCTTTTAGATCAGCAACCAAGATTTCCTTCTGAGCTCCTTCTCCTGAAACCAACAACAGTTGTGTACTAGAACCAAAAGCATCTAAATGCCAACAATGCTTTATGAGACTTTAATCTGCTCCCCCTGAACCTGTGCCTGCTGCTCCCCCTGAACCTGTGCCTGAAGAATTCTGGCATACCCATCTCAGACCTTCTCCGATCAGAGTCTGCCCTTGCTGTTCAGAACTCCATATATGCGACTTCTCCTGCAGAAAATGGCGTATGCACGCGGATATGCTTTCTGCAACACGCGTACACCATACACGCGACTTTCCCACCATAAATCGGCGTATATACGCGGATATCCCTTATGTAACTTGCGTATACCAAATTTTCTGTAGAACAGACAAGCTTCAACAACAGGATGAAGCATCAACTACTCCCAGCTTTTGTCTGAGATATTCAAAAGTTTCCCTGGGCAGTGGTTTTGTGAGAATATCAGCAACTTGTTCCTTAGAAGGAACATACTCCAGCTTGATCTTCTGCTCAAGCACTTGTTCCCGAAGAAAATGGTACTTGATTGGTATGTGCTTGGTCTTTGAGTGCATGACTGGATTCTTTGAAATGCTGATTGCACTTGTATTATCACATAAGATAGAGACTGGTGGAGTGCAAGTGATTTGAAAATCCTGCAAGGTCTGCATCATCCAAAGAAGTTGTGTGCAACAAGATGCCGCAGCCACATATTCTGCTTCAGCTGTAGATAAGGCAATCGAACTCTGTTTCTTGCTGAACCAAGATACTAATCTGGAACCCATGAAGAAAGCACCACCACTTGTGCTTTTCCTATCATCCACACTTCCAGCCCAATCTGCATCTGTGTAAGCATGAAGAGTGAGATCTGTATCTCTAGGATACCATAAGCCATAGTTTTGGGTCCCTTGAAGATACTTGAAGATTCTTTTGACTGCCTGAAGATGAGTTTCCTTTGGGTTGGCTTGAAATCTTCCAACAATTCCTACTGCATGCATAATATCTGGTCGGGTACCTGTCAAATAAAGCAAACTCCCAATCATGGATCTATAAGTTGGTTGATGAACTGCTGCTGATTCATCATTTGCACTGAGGCTGCATCCTGTAACCATGGGTGTACATACTGGCTTTGACTCTTCCATGCCATATTTCTTCAAGATCTGCTTGAGGTACTTGGTTTGAGACAAGAAGATGCCTCCTTCATTTTGTTGGATTTGCAATCCAAGGAAGTATGTCAATTCTCCAAGTAATGACATTTCGAATTCTTTCTGCATAACCAAGGCAAAGTTTTGACTCATAGTCTCTTCATTGCTGCCAAAGATAATATCATCTACATAAACAACAAGTATTAGCAATTTGTTATTTTCAACTTTTATATAGAGGTTGCTATCTGCTGATCCTTTTGTAAAGCCTTGTTGGTGAAGATATTTGTCCAACCGATAGTACCAAGCCCTTGGAGCTTGTTTGAGACCATCGAGAGCCTTTTTCAATCTGCATACAAGGTTTGGATCATTCCCAAGAATGAAACCATCTGGCTGTTCAATATATACTTCTTCTTCTAAGTCTCCATTCAGAAAGGCTAATTTCACGTCCATTTGAAATACCTTGAAGTTTTGAAAGCTTGAGAGAGCAAGGAACATTCGGATGGCCTCAAGTCTTGCTACAGGAGCAAAGGTCTCTTCAAAATCTATCCCTTCTTGCTGCGCATACCCTTTACAAACAAGTCTGGCCTTGTTTCTAATTACTTCTCCATTTTCATTCAATTTATTCTTGAAGACCCATTTTGTCCCTATGACATTCTTATCTTTTGGTCTAGGAACCAGTTCCCAAGTGTTGTTCTTTTCGATCTGCTCAAGTTCTTCATCCATTGCTTTGACCCAACATTCATCTTTGCATGCCTCTTTCACATTTTGTGGTTCAGTAGAAGAGAGTAATGCCAAATAGCTTGAAGCTTCTGCAATTCTTCTTCTTGTTTGTATTCCTGCTTCTTTCTGCCCCACAATTTGAGATTCTGGATGATTCTTTTGAACATATCTGGATGGAGTCTTCTCTTCTATTCTTGTCTGCTCCTCTGGTTCTTCTTGAGGTTCTTCTTGAGGTTCTTCTTCTTCATCATTCTGCCTTTGAGGGTAGCCTTCATCTTCTTCAATGTCTTCATGATGAACTTGCCTAGGAATATATCCCTTCTCATCAACCACTACATCAATGCTGTCAACAATTCTACCAAGTCTTTTGTTGTAGCACTTGTATGCTTTGCTATATGGAGAATAACCAAGAAGAATGCCTTCATCTGCTCTTGGTTCAAGTTTGCCAAGTTGCTCATCAGTATTCTTAATATAACATTTTCTCCCAAATATTTTGAAGTGCTTCACTGAAGGAGTCTCACCACTCCAAAGCTCATGAGGTGTTTGAGTGCTGTTTACTCGGACATTTGTTTTGTTAAGAATAATAACCGCAGCATGTGCAGCTTCACCCCAGAAAGTTGCGGGAGTACTTGATTCATCAAGCATAGCACGAGCCATTTGTTGGATTGTTCTGTTCATTCTTTCCACCACCCCATTTTGCTGAGGAGTTCTAGCTATAGAGAATTCTCTTCTTATCCCATGTTCTTCACAGAAATCGAAAAATTCGTTTGAGGTAAACTCCCCACCTCTGTCAGATCTGAGGCACTTAATTTTGTGTCCTGATTCATTTTCAACCAAGGCTTTGAAGGATTTGAATTTTTCGAATGCTTCATCTTTGTGCTTCATAAGTCCTAACCAGACAAACCTGGAGAAATCGTCAATGAATAATATCAAGTATTCTTCTCCTCGAGGTGTTCTTTTTCTGAATGGACCACATGTATCTGTATGTACTAGTTCAAGAGGCATGCTAGCTAATCCTTCCTTCTCTGGAAAGTTAGTTCTGGTTTGCTTTCCAAACTGACAAGATTTGCATATAGTGTTGTCTGGAATTTTGATATCTGGAAGACCACGAACTGCCTGATATTTGCATGCTTTCCTTATTTGTGAAAATCTTAGATGCCCCAACCTTCGATGCCATAGCCAATGTTCATCATCCTTGCTCAAATAGCATTGTTGTGGTCCTTCTTCAAATATGTATAGATTATTTGGAGTCCTTCTTCCTTTGATCACTGTTTTACCTGTATCAAGATCACGAACACAACATCCATTTGATCTAAATATTACCTCTGTTCCTTGATCGCACATCTGACTGACACTCAGAAGATTATGCTTCAATCCATCAACATACAAAACATTTCCAGCTTTGACCTTCTCTTTCAATGGAGCCACACCTTTTCCTTTTATGGCTGCAGAGATATCGTTTCCAAAAGAAACTTTCTTCCCCTTTTCTAATGCGGTATATGACTCAAGCTTTTCTTTGTCCCCTGTCATATGCTTCGAACATCCGCTGTCAATGTACCATAGACTTTCTTGACCTTCTGCATAAAAGGCTATCCCACATCTTTCTGGTTGTGGTTCCTTTATTCTCCATGTTCTGACATTTGAGTTTTTCTCCTTCTGAATTGTCTTCCGGAACCTGCTCCTGCATTCAGAGTCTTCATGACCAAAGTTATTACAAATAGAGCATTCAACTTCATTTTCAAGAACCGAAAAGTTGTTATAAGTCCTTTTCATGGCTTCAGTCATTCTCCCTTGCTTTTGAGCTTCTCTAGTCATGATTGTCTTGTATGCAACACATTGAGCTGCTTTGTGACCGAAGTTATGGCAAGAAAAGCATTGGCCATTAAAGAAACTTTTGCGATAATCAGATCTATCATCCAACCGATTGTAGCTTCTATTTATTCTTGGAGCAAATTGGGAAGATTTTACCTGTGGCTGATTGTAGCTTCTGTTTGTCCTTAAGGCAGTTTGTCCCCAAATTTCTTGATGGTCTTTATTTGTTCTTGAGGTAAACTGTCCCTGATTCACCTGATTACTTTTATTTGGCCTTTGCTCACTTTTCCTTGCTGCATCAAGATAACTTTTAGAGGTAGAGGCTTGAGATGTTTCTCCATTATATCCAAGACCTGTCTTGATCAGAGGAGATCGCTGCACATTGATAATCTCATCCAAGGTTTCAGATCCTTTAACAAATTTAAGATTAATAGCTTTTTTTTTCTCAATCTCTTTTCTAAGACCAACAATTTCACCTTCTAGTTTTTCAAGATGTTTTTCCTTTTCATCAATTTGAAATTGTAGAGTATCAATGATCATATTCTTTTCTTCTATACATCTCTTGAGTCTAGTAATTTCATCATAAAGGTTATCCACATCTATAGCATCCATATAATCATCATCTTCAAATGCCATTAACAACTTATATTCATTACCTCGTTCATCTTCATCACTATTCGATAGACCATCACTATCTTCATGAGTGTAGTAGCTTTTCTTATTTGCACTCTGTTTCTTGTTCCATCTAGCAGGTTCCTTTCCTTTATCCTTATAAGGACATTTTGCAGCATAATGACCTACTCTTCCACAAGCAAAGCATTTAAAAGGCAACTTACCTCTGAACCTTCCAGAACCCCTTTGAAGATTTCTGACAAAATTTGATTCTTCTTCCTCTTCTTCTGGGACGTGGCTTGCTTCATAATAATCTTCTTTGCCTGATGCCTTGAAAGCAGCTTCTCTTCTGTCTGATGGACCTCCCTTTCTCATTTCATAAGCAGTTAGAATTCCATGTAGCTGAGACATAGTAAGGATTCGTAGATTTTCCTTTTCTTCTATTGGAGATACTTTAGATTCAAACTTGGGGGACAATGATCTTAGAACCTTTTCAACCACTATAGCCTCTTTTATTTCTTCACCCAAATTTTTCGTACAATTAACAATCTCATCTACCCGAAGAAAATAGTTAGCCACACTTTCATCATTATACATCTTGAGAGTCTCATACTGAATCCTGAGAGTTTGAATTTTAGCACGCTTTACCTGTTCATCTCCTTCATAGCTCGTGACAATTTTGTCCCATATCTCTTTTGCGGATTTGTAGTGCATTACCTTCATGAATTCCGTTTGGGATATACATCCTAATAGGGTACTGACTGCTTTCGCATTTGTTTCATACTTCTTTTTCTCAGCTGCATCTGTAGGAGTAGCTGAAGGAAAAGCGTAGCCTGTTTCTACGATGTCCCAAACTTCTGTACCAAGAGATTGAAGATAGGCAGTAACTCTTACCTTCCAATAATTGAAGTTTGTCCCATCAAAAACCGGTGGCCTGATTGATGCTTCTCTCTCGTAGTTGCTCATGATGAACGATCTACCTTCAAGCGATCAAGCTTCTCTGAAGGACCTGCTCCGATACCAATTGTTGGAAATAATATTGAGAGGGGGGGGGGGGTGAATCAGTATTATCAGATCAATAAAACTTTTCAGTGCTCAGAAACATATACGCTACTTCAGTTGAGTGAACCGGCATGTACACGCTACTGTGTCTAAAGAAAACAGCGTATAACCAGAAAACTTATAATTCAGTTAGTTTATCTTGAGTTAAGTGCATCAGGTCAGAACAGATCATCACAAAAAAGCCACACACATGAACACCATGATATAAGGTGGAAACCCAATGTGGGTGAAAACCACCTGCTGCAAGTCGTCTCTATCTTTCTTTAATAAGAACTTCAGTTTACAATCTTTTGTACTGGTGCAGCCTTATACCAGTACGCAGGCTACAACCTGCAGAAGGCTTCAACCTTCTCTCGTTCTCCAAACTTCCTTGGAAGGGAGCTCCAACCCCCTTTGCTCTTGTACTAGCTAAGATACTAGTACGTAGGTGCTGGCCTACAATCTTCTTTCCTTCAGGTACCACTTTTCATCAATTTTCAGACTGGATACTCCTGAAGCACAACATTACAATCTGAAGACCATGATTCATTCACAAATCATTGAAGCATAAAACAACCAATACTAGCATCATCAATCTTTGAATCACTGAACCACTGAAACCCTGTCAAACCCAGTCACCAGAACACAGAGCAGACTACAGAACTCTGCAATAACAGTCAGACCCAGCTGCAACCCAAAAATCAAGCTCCAAAAGATATACGCTACTACAATGAAGGCAACCCGCGTATACACGCGATTTTACCGAAGACAACCTGCGTACAGATCTAAAAATAATTTTTCATAACTTGCAGCTGTACCAGACATCAGTTATACCCAGAACATAATATTGCGTCAGTCATGCGGATCTAGAAATACACATAATCAACTATATAAAGATAGTTCATTTCAAACCATTTGATCCCGATCTCTCCTTAGATCTTGTTCTTCATCAACCGATGAGATCTCTCCTTAGCTCAGATCAAGCAATACATCATCAACCAATAACCAGCATACTGGATCTAATACTTCATCAGATATTCAAGACATTTCAGATACACTTGCCTAATGATTTCCTTCTCCTTATATAGCCTTAGGCCTTGTTCAATACCAAGAGCCAAAACCATAGAAATCCAATACCATCATCTTCAAAACTAGGGATCAACACGTCCGTCGAGACACCAAGGTCCAAAACCATAGGCACAACTTCCAAGGAATAACCGCCATGGACCAAAGATAAGTTTTCCACATACACGCGCTTTTACTAAAGCCAACCAGCGTGTAGACGCGACTTGGTATGTAGCTAACCTGCGTATACGCGACTTGGTATATAGTGAACCTGCTTGTATACGCGACTTGGTATATAGTGAACCAGCGTGTATATATTTTTCTTCATACTTGTAGACTGATCATCAATTCCTTGCTGCTATCCTTCTGCACTATGATTTGTTATCAGTGTGATTTGCCATCAAGGACAACACTTGTCTCATAATGCCAACATACTTCCCAAGTTACAACCTTTGTAGACATCATGCTACTCAAGTGCTCCTTTAGGGAGGCCAGTGGTTATTTACTGCATAATTTTCAGGGCGCCCTGATGCAAATGGCCCAATATCCAGTGCCAAAGTTCACCGACATCTCAGATCTGCACTTTCTCTGCCTTAGTTCTTAATGCATCAAAATCTTCCACATCTAGCTTATAAAATTTCTTCACACAAACCCCAATCTGCTTCACCTTGCAAGTGGTTATGTGTCTCAGTAATGATTTTCCTTTGCTGAAGATCACATCATAACCACAGTCTTCCAAAACTGCTACACATATGAGATTCTTCTTTAGGCCTGGAACTAACATGAAATCTTTGAGGTGAAGAGGGGATACATTCTCCCTCTTAAATGTTACTTTACCAATCTTTGTAGCATTGTTCCTTCCATTGTCTACAAGCTCAATATGCATCTGGAGATTTTTCTCCTCCAAGCCACTAAAAAACCCTCTACACCCTATCATGTGGAACAAGGTACCATATCCAAGTACCACACATTCCCCATCACTATGCTGACCATACATGCGATAAGGGTGAATTCTAGCTCAAACTATGAAGCCAATGCCTCACTTGTTGTTGCTCCTAAGTTCTTCTTGTCGGACTTTTTGTGTGGAAAATTTGTAGCATAGTCCCAAATTCATGACAATTGAAGCATTTAATTTTGGATAATCCCAGCGGCCATAACGTGGTCAGAAAAGTAACCTATGAAGGAAAGGGTAGCATCAGGAACCTCACATGCCGAGGATCCCATATCCCATATAAGTGACTCATCGAAACCCATGCCCTCTTCCCTCTTCAGCAGCCCCCGGGCACAAACAATACATAGAATAGAACCGCTGAGTATCGCTCGGAACACTTCATAGTATCGCCACGGTAGGGGGATAACTTCGAATCGGTACCTGAGGAACGAGGACATCAGGAATGATGAATTGAGTAACAGAAGTAGGGGAAAGTGAAATCTCAGAGATTGAGTGAGGGGAAGGGGTCCAAAAAGGCAAAACACAGGTCCAACCTAGAAAATTGCCAGGTTGTAGCAAGAAACTAGGGTTTGTGTGAAAATGAGGAATTTGGGGGATCTCAGTGATGGGAAGTGTTTGATAAGGTACTTTAAGGATAGGGGAAGGTGTATGAACATCAGGATACCAGTTTTTCCGATGCTTTGACCTCCCAAGAGAAATTTCCTTCAAAACCCTAGGAGAGGGAAATGACCTTACCTAGGCGCAACTGAAGCATGAACAAGGTGTGAAATGACCCAGTGGGACTTGAAATGATAATGAAAACTCTCTGAATGATGGTACACTCAGCTGAACTGTGACATGGACCGACATTTGGACAACTTTGACAAGGGTAAAATCAAACCCTAGACCCAATGCCTAGTGACCAAATTTTGCTTGAAGACTCACTGAAATGACAAAATTTGACCTTGACACATTAAAATCACTTTGTAAGAGCATGTTTGATCACTGGAGGAAGGCTGTAAAGATTGACACTAACATTGGCTCCAATAGGGATGGCAGCTCCTTGGAGGTGCCAAGAACTGCAGATCTTTGGGTGAGCAGACAGTGCCTTTGTCCATTGGGCTATGGAGTCCATTATTCCGACAAACCAACATGACTCAATTTATTGATTGAAACTTGACTCAAACTGACTCAATTCGAACTGAAATGACTGACAAAATTGACTCTATGCAAAAGGAAATGACTCATGACTGACTTAACTAAAACAAGTATTTACAAAGCTTGTTCAATGGCAGTAGTCCATCAATATTCGAGGGTTTCAAATCAAGATGACAGCCACCTGCATACTAATGCAATATGTACAATCATGTGTAATGTGTCTTCCAATGTAACCAATCAAGTAGATTCCTCCTTGATTGATTCTCCTGATTAGATCTTCTGGTCAACAATAGATACTTGTAACTGAGCATCCAAAAAACTAATTGACCCTGATCTCCTTCATCACCGAATACTGTAATAATCACCTTCAAGGCTGACTACAGTAAATCTGCCATTGGATCTTGAAGAACATGAAGATTTTCTTCCTGCTGAAGAAACAAGGTGTCCTTTGCTTCAAATTCTGATCTTCCTTCATCATGTGCTTCAGTAAAACTATGCTCCTGGGCTTCAAAAAACTCTGAACAGGTAGATGAGCAGATATCTTCTTGGAAAAACATTTCAACACATGAAACATATGAAGAGGAATCTGAATGGAAATCTTGAATGTTTTGATGTTCTGTGGTGTGAATGTATTGAATGAAGGTCTGATCTTGTTTTTCATACACTGACTGGATTACCTCCTCATGAAGGCTGTATTCTAATGAACTAAGAACATTTGGATCCAAAACTTTGTCTTCTTCATCCCAAATGATTTCAGCAGCAGAGTTCTCTTTCATAGGATTCCATACTAGGCATTCTTGGTCATCATAGTCTGAATCTGGAACTGAAATAGCTGTCCTGACATTATCACATTCTGAAATTAGAACTGAACTTACTTGCATGTCGTCTTCTTCTATTGACAGATCTGAACTAACACTTTTTCTTTCATCAACTTCAGCCATATGGAACTCTTCAACTTGTTGATCTATTTCATATAATTCATGTTGACTATCAAGATGCAGAATTCTTTCGTCTTCCATCGTACTACAATCTTGATCATGCTGCAAATTTTCATGATCGTCTTTGCGCTGCTGAAATGGATTTTCATACAGGGCTTCCATGATCTCATCATCCATGAAATTACCATATTCATAATATTTTTCAAGGCTTTCAATAAAAGTAGAAGCATGTTTGCAACAATCATTAACTATATTTAATGATGGATAAGATTCTTTATACTTCTCAAAGAATATTGAATGAAAATCCTTTAGAGAATAAATGGAAACAGGTGGCAAACTTTCATACCAAGATTGGGCTTCGTCTTCTAGAGTAGCCATAAACATTTTCATCAAACAGTCCTCAGGAAAATCGATCTTTAATTTATGCACCTGAATGTGAAATTTTACCAAATGAAGAGCAACGTCATTACCTTCCACATTTCTGAACACAGGAAAATTATTTGACCAATCTACCTTGGGCATTTAATTTGGAAAACCTGGGATGTGATCTCAGCTCATGGGAGCGTATCTTCTTGCAATCCGATCCATCTTAAGAAATCTCAAAGCTACTGATCCCTCTGCAGTGGAGTCACCATGAAGGACTGATTGCATGGATTCTTTAGTGAATGGAGTCACCAGGTGAATGATTTCAGCCGTCTTCTTATGTCTGATCGTTGTTCACCATCAACCATCAGATCTGAGCTTGATAGATGTACTGGGGAAAAACAATCTTCAAGCAAACCATTTCGTTCCCTAGTGGAGTCGCCACTATGTTAGCACCTAAATCTGCCTTAGGCTGAAGAGGGCAAAAATTAGGGTAACCACAAACCACGCTCAGTCTGGTAGCTAGCCCTACCAGAGCAGGAGAGGGCTCTCTCCGAGTCAGGCTCAGTGAATGGATAGGCAAAATGGTCTGAGATGACTTAAAATGCGATATTTACCTTAGGCCAGTAAGTGAAAAGGGATTTTGGAAAAGATTTTATGAAGTGACTGAGCTTCTGGGATGTATATGGGACTGGCGCTTAGCAAAGAACAGAGAATCGAAAATGAAGGCACAGATTATTCCATGGGGCAAGGTAGGCGGCAAGCACAACAATTTCGGCTTGAGGTAGTGGGGAATGAAAAGATTGCTGAAGAGAGTGAAAAGGGCATGGTCGCATGAATCCTTTTGAACAGAAGAATAACAATGCACATGAAATTTTCCCACAAGCAGAGCAATATAAATTGAATTCTACCTAATCTCACTTAGAAAATTTCATGGAAATGAAGCATAAAATGAAATATGAAACATAACAAGATACATATGGAACATAAGTGTTACACAAAAATATCGTCACCATGATTATTTGCAGTCAGTATGGGTCTATCATCACTTGTACTGTCCTCCTAAGCAAGTCTCAGACCTCAGCTCTTCAAATCAAGCTTTGGAAATGGGAGAAAGACATTAAAAATCAATGTAACTCTGGTTCCACACTTTCTCTCACTATCACCTGTGGTCCCGCACCTTCTGTGTACAAAAGCTGTGGACCTGCCCGCTCTGTCCCTAACGGTGTAGGTGCGGACCCCTGTGAAAGTCAAAAGACACAAGTTTTATCTTAAAAAAATCACTTTGGGTTAATTCTAGAGGTTTCTAGAAGGAATTTTGACGTGGATTGTTCGCTCTGAGGTGGTTCATGCATCCCAAAAGAGAAGGAGCTAATCCCTTGATGAGAGGAGCTATCACTTTGAAGGAGGGCTTTATCCCTTTGAAGGAGGACCTAGTAACCTCCCTCCATTGCACTATAAATATAGGCATTGGGCTGGTTGCTGAGGAGGTTAGAAGCTGAACCTTTTTGAGGGTAAATGCTGGTGAAATCAAGACTTCCTAGTTGAGCTTAAGATGAGAGATCACATACCTTTTTGGATTCATTGGGGAGTGAGTGAAACTTGTCAAAGTAGAGGAGACTTCTTGCTAGACCCTGGGAGGAGCTTGTACAGTGTCAAGGCAAAGGTTGTAAAGTTCTTCTTCTTTTGAATTAATACAATCAAACTCATTTTTCTCAACAAGTATCTCATGTTATTTGTTTCATGGACTCCTTGACTTTCATGTTAAATATGTTTTATGCAATTGGCTTTTCAGGTGGTATTTAATTTGTTTTCCTTGTTTGTGTTTGTAGATTCGCGAAAAGGAGCTCATTTGGATCAAAGGAGCGAGGGCATTCACAAGCTTGCATTGGACCTAAGGTAGGCCCTAAAAACACTTGTTTGCTATTGTTTATCAAAGCATATTTAGAGAAATATAGTGTCTAGTGGACCTGCCCGCTCTGTCCCTAACGGTGTAGGTGCGGACCCCTGTGAAAGTCAAAAGACACAAGTTTTATCTTAAAAAAATCACTTTGGGTTAATTCTAGAGGTTTCTAGAAGGAATTTTGACGTGGATTGTTCGCTCTGAGGTGGTTCATGCATCCTAAAAGAGAAGGAGCTAATCCCTTGATGAGAGGAGCTATCACTTTGAAGGAGGGCTTTATCCCTTTGAAGGAGGACCTAGTAACCTCCCTCCATTGCACTATAAATACAGGCATTGGGCTGGTTGCTGAGGAGGTTAGAAGCTGAACCTTTTTGAGGGTAAATGCTGGTGAAATCAAGACTTCCTAGTTGAGCTTAAGATGAGAGATCACATACCTTTTTGGATTCATTGGGGAGTGAGTGAAACTTGTCAAAGTAGAGGAGACTTCTTGCTAGACCCTGGGAGGAGCTTGTACAGTGTCAAGGCAAAGGTTGTAAAGTTCTTCTTCTTTTGAATTAATACAATCAAACTCATTTTTCTCAACAAGTATCTCATGTTATTTGTTTCATGGACTCCTTGACTTTCATGTTAAATATGTTTTATGCAATTGGCTTTTCAGGTGGTATTTAATTTGTTTTCCTTGTTTGTGTTTGTAGATTCGCGAAAAGGAGCTCATTTGGATCAAAGGAGCGAGGGCATTCACAAGCTTGCATTGGACCTAAGGTAGGCCCTAAAAACACTTGTTTGCTATTGTTTATCAAAGCATATTTAGAGAAATATAGTGTCTAGTTGGTTTGCTTGTCATTAGGTCTTCTTTAGATTCTAGGAAGGTCTATCTTGTCCGCAAGATCGACTTATTCCGTGTGACAAAATGGTGACTTCGCTGGGGACTTGATTGTTTTCCTTGTTTTTACTTTGACCTGAGAAACTCTATTTTTGTTTCTGTTTTTGGCTTGTTGTGTGTAAAATTGGGTATAGTTTGTAGATCCAGGGTTATTTTTCGTTTTTCATAGCTTTGGGAGAGGACCGCACCCTAGCTGTTTGACACAGTGCGTACCTACCCGCAGCTTGGCTTTTAACACAGAGCAGGACCGCACCTGTGCCAACTGTGGGCCTGCGGACCCTGTCAAAATTTTGAAAACCCTAAGATTTCCTCTGTTAGCTAGCTTAGTTTGTATTTAGAAATTGTTTTCCACTACCCAGACCTGCATATAACTTGTCAGAAGCTTTCCTTATATTGATTTCGTTAGTGTTAGGGTTTTAAGTGAAATTCCTAGGAGTTTTGCTTGTTGGGTTTGTTTTTCATTTTGGTTGTGTAGTGGCTCTGAGCTTAGAAGCTGTAGGGACTTCAGATCACCTTAGTGTCTACCAACCTTCTTATGAGTCTGACCATTTATGAAATCTCCCCTTGTTTGAGGAATCCGCTTTGAGTTTTCTCTTTACAAAACTTCGAAAAGCTTGTGTTTGAAAGTTTGGATTTTCATTTTCAAAAAGAAAACAAAATTGGTTGTTCTTGACTTGTGATTCTGCATAAATTGGTCCTTAGCTTACATCTAGCTAAGTAAAACATCCTTAAAAAGACTTTTAGTAGGCTTTGACTTCAAATAGGTTTTTATAGTTTGTAGATCTCAAAGTTAGTCATTTTCATAGTTTTGAGTGTTTTATTTAAAAAATATAAAAATCTCTTTTGGAAAAAGTTTGTTTTGTAGTGGTTGAGTGCTTTGAAACGAAAAAGGGAAATTTTTGTGAAATAACTAGTTGTCTCATTTTGAGCGCTTTGGAAAAGAAAAAAGCTCTTCTTTTAATTTGTTTGATTGAGAAAGATTTGTGTTTACAAAGTATTTGCATTCTCAAACTCTTTCTTAGTTTAGAAGTTCATCACAGAGAAAAAGATTGTTTAGATCATCTTAGGTGCATTTTTAGTGATTCTGAGTCGAGTCTTCATACCACGAGTTTCATCTCCGCACCTTTGGACTTAAACAAAAACCACTAAAATTAACGCTTAAAGTAAAATTCACCTAGTAACATTTTTATTTCTAGGGATCTTATACACCAACTTAGCTTAGGCTAGTGTCTTGGAGTAGGAGAGTAATTAACTCTCCAAGACAGTAAAAACAAACAAGTAGCTATATCTTGTGGTAGGGAAGAAATCCAATTGTTGCATTTATGCTCTGGGAAAGCTCCTCTTAAAGGAGAAGCACGAGATCGTGTCCGAACCAGTGTGGGAATCAATCCTTCCTCATTGGGAACGGTGCAAGATATTCACGTATTAAAAACGGTAAACCTCGGATTAACCATTGTCGAGGAGCCTGGGGTCACTTGTTGGTAAACCTTGGATTATGTCAAGGAGCCTTCAAGGGGATTGAGCTTGCTACTCTGCCCTTGCGTGCGTATCGGATCGTAGACTGTTCCCCCAGGTATATTTGTCTCAGTTGGTAACCTTAGTGGCCATATTCTTTAGGACTCTTCCTGAGGTGACAGTGGTGGGAAGATCCCACTGTACCTGGAGCAGACGTCGGCTAGACTCACTTGGATTTTCTGGGGGGTTCTCTTCACTTGAGACGGTTAAGTGGAGGAACTTGTGCCAGTCTCTTCATTAAGAAGGTTGCCGGGGTAACTGTTCTAACCACCATTTCTGTATTGAACTCGGTGACGTTGGATTTCATCACCAACTAGTGTTTTCGGTACGGAAAGTTACTGTTTGTGTGTGTTTGATCTCCTAGATTCTTTAGGCATGTGATTCAAATTTGTTTGGTTCTTTAGAGACTTTAGGTGCTTTTCATTGAAATTTTACTTTGCTTGCGTGTGAAGTAGTTAAAAGTTTTCAACTGTGGCTGAATTACCAAGACAATCCCGTAGACTTCAGGGCCAGTCTCCTGAGCTTGTAAACGTGGTTGAGTTTCTGAGGAAGTCCCGTAGACTTCGCGGCCAACCTCCTGAGGAAGTACCGAGCTAGCTTGAAGGCTTGAAAGTCCTCGTAACTCCTAGAGACAGTAGAGTTGGGTCACCTGAAGAAGGAGAGTCTTCTTTGATAGTACATCTTGATTTTCAACCGTTAGTAGCAGAGTATAATCCACAGTCAGTTTCTGTTTCCAAAATTGCTGGTAGCTTTTCATCTACTAGTGATATAGGTGAAGAACCTGAAATATCCGAGCCTGAAAGTGAATTTGCTGCTACTCCGACATCGGGGTTTGTTTCTTTAACTTCTAGTGGTCCTAGTTCACCTAGGGTAGAAAGAGTAATCACCCAAGATCTTCCTTCTGGACTTATTGCTATTGAAGAACTTGCTCCGAAAGAAGAAGTAGGCATCCCTATCCCTGAAAATCAACCTGTTATTGAACTAAGGGAGCGTGAATCAATTTTTTACAGTCCACCTAGGAGTAGTTCCTGGTATCTTTCTTTGACTAGTTTCTTAGAAAACTCAGGGTTAAGTTTTTCACCACCTCGTGCTCCTTATCACCCAACACCTAGAGGTTTTTATACTCTCGTCAATATGGCAGGACAATCATTCATGTTTACTCAATCGCCCGAATCTTTTTTGTACGATGGTCCTTCTGTTCCCTCCGGGTATCAGTCACTTTCTGGTACTTTTTTGGGAGCATCTCCTCAACCCATTGAGCAAGGGTTATTAACTGGAAACAATGGTACTAAGCCGTTGAGCATAGAGGACATTCTCATGATGTCAGGTTCTATTCCCAATCCTCAACCTCAAGGTGGTCAGTTACCGCCTGGGGGGCAACCTCAATTAACGCCTAGGGGGCAACCTCAAGGTACACAATTTGCATTTGGGGGGCAACCTCAAGGACAGTACATACCTATGGGACAGTACGTTCCTCAAGGTCAACCCCAGACTCAATATGTACCCCAAGGTCAACCCCAATATCAATTTATACCTCAAGGTCAACCCCAATATCAGTATGTGCCTCAAGGGTATCAACCCCAAGGTCAATACTCGAACCAAGGTTTCCAACCACCCTCCGGTCAAACGTATGTTCAAGGAACGGGAAATGTACCTTTCAATTATCAATCCTACCCTCAATCTTGTTATGGTCCTCAGTATTCTCAACCAGTTATGGGTCAGTACCCCGGAATGAATATAGTGTGGGATCCATCGCAAGCTCAAAAGGTATTGCAGCCAAGTGTATAGCTGTCATCTCAAACTGGACAACCCTTAGTTTCTGGTTCACCCCAGCAACCAGTCCAGTCTAACATTCAAACTTCTGTACCTTCGGTAGTTTCTCAGCCTGGGCCTAGTACACCTCGTACTCCGCCTCAAATGACTGCTACAACTGCCGCAACATCTGTTCAATCTACCCCACCTACTTCTGGAGTATCAACAGCTCCGGTTTCTACTGTTCCTGTATCTACTCCTCAGAGATCTTTACCACCGTCTGGATCTACGATTCAAACTTCGGTTCAGATGCCTGTAGGACAACCTGGTTTAAGTACGGTTGTCACAAGTCAACCACAATTCACTTATCAACCGTACCAGGGACAGTACCAATTCAGTCCTGTTGTGCAGCAGCGAGTCTATCAGTATCAACCATACCCTGGGTACACTTATCAACAACCTCAACAACTCCAGTACGGTCCGGTTAATCCTGGTTTTCCGGGAGGATACAATATCCCGAATGCGATTCCTATTCCTAGTTATCCTGGATATCCTCCTCCTGGGGCTGGTCTCATGACCTAGAGTTTTAGGGATCCTAATCGGTAGTTACCGTTTATCGCAACTTTGGACTTACCTGACTTGTCGCGCCTAACGAACGATCCCATTAATTATCTTCCGTTTTGGCCACCAATGCCGAATAAGTTGCCCAATGACATTCCCAAGTTCGAAGGTAAATCAGGAGAGGACCCGTCGAACCATGTGATGACTTACCACCTCTGGTGTGCGTCTAACTCCATCACAGATGATTCAATCTGTCTTAGACTTTTCCAGCGCACTCTAATTGGTCTCACGACCAAGTGGTACATTGAGTTACCGCGAGGCACTTTTTATAATTTTAGTCAGTTAGCTACCTCGTTTTTAACTCATTTTCAGTTGCCAGTCCGATATGACAATGGCACAGAATTGTTAACTTCACTAAAACAATCGACATCCACTTACATTTCAGATCATATTCATGAGTGGAGACGTCGACGACGTTTAGTGAAGGTATTTATTCCGGATCAGATCTTGGCTGAGTGGTTTGTAAAATCTTTGTTGCCAAAGATCACTGAAGATGTTTCTTAAGCCGGAGTTGTTACTGAGGAGAAAGTAATTGCTCAAGCACAGTACCTTGACTTGGTCTATACTCAGTCAGGTACGTTACACGAAAAAATCCCTGATCTTCGCAAGCAAAATAAAATCACTGCAGCTCCTTTGGGATCTCATGCCGCCGATGGTATGATTGGTACGGTTAACACTAAAAGTAAGAAGAAGTCTTCCAAGAATTCTTCCCCTATCATAACCTTGCCTGATTCCCCAACAGGAGATTCTTCTGCAGAGATCTCCGCCGATATTCACGTTGTAGAGTCATCTACAGCCAAATCAAAATCCGGTGGGAAGAAGAAAGGAAAGAAGAAGAATAAAACAGACAAAAGTTCAAAGGAGAAACCTGAAAAGGCGGAATCCAATGATGAAAAGCGCAAACCTCGTTATCCTTGTCTCATTTGTGACGATGAACATTTTACAAGAGACTGCCCTCATCGTGCAGAGGTTGCAAAAATTGTCAAGGGTTCCCAAACTCCTGCTGTTTTGAAGGATCCTTTTCCGACTCAAGACAGTAAGATGATAGGTTCATCCTCAAATGCCAATGAAGAACCCATACTGATGATGTCCCATGTTAGGATTGCGACTCGATCGCAAGATTATGGTAGTAAAAGTCCTGTTGATGGTAAAGAAGCAGAATCTTCTCATTCTAATCCATCAACCTCAGCTCCCAGTTCCGATCCACTACAGATCGAGAAGCCTAATCCAGACTTGGTAATCAAACCACCCGCCAAGGGTATACTTCGAAAGTCAGCTTTCAATCCACATGCGAGAGCGGCTCAGAATTATAACATTGTTGAGGATTTAGCTATTTCACCCTCAGCAATGTCGGCTTTCGAAGTGCTGCAATCATGTCCAACACAACGTAAATTACTTTTTTCGACTATAGGATCTGTTGACGTTCAGGACCCGAACCTAATAATTTTCGATCTAGAAAATAGTACACCGCGTTTGCCTCATCAAATGGCTTTCCAGATACCAGTGATAGTAAAAGACAGACCTATTCATCGGACTGTAATTGATGAGGGAGCCTCAACGTGTATTATTTCGATACAGTGTTGGAGATCGCTTGGTTCTCCTTCGCTAAATCAATCCTCGACAATTCTAAAAGCCTTTGATGGCCGTGGGTTTCATCCTTTTGGCATTCTACAGGATTTGCCTATAGGGGTTGAAGGAAAAACCGTTAGTCTAGATGTGGAGGTGGTTGATGCCCCTCCAGATTACAACCTTCTCTTGGGTCGAAGTTGGTCTTACGCTATAACAGTGGTCGTTCATCGGTCTTTCGAGTAATAAAGTTTCCACATAATGGAAAGATCGTAACAATAGACCAGTTAGCTTACTTTTCATCCAACCCAGCCTCTTCGGAGAGTATTCAGCATGTTGGTAAAACGACTATCCCATATAAGGATGTTGGAGTAGGACTAGTTAAAGATGCCGGTTTACTGGGAACTTTTCCTTTTCCTTCGATCAACGCATCATCTTCATTTGAAACCATTCATATGATTACATCAGACACCATTGTTTATGATGATCCTTGGATCATTCCTTCTGAATCTGAGATAGACTCATTTGGTAATGCCATGCCTTTGAGTCCATATGATATTGCCTATGAAGCCGTGCAGTCGTTTGCTGACCCTCGTTCAACCGAAAATGACTTCATGAATGTGGTCCATGAGGAATCACTTTTCACATCAACCTCGGATTTAACCACGTTTTCTGAACTTGTTCACTCTGATGAGCAAATTTGTGAAATCCTATGTGTAGATGATTTACCATGGGAAGATCTCCATCACAGATCTTTGTTTTTACCTGAGGATGATCGTTTTGAAAATGATTTCTCATCAATTTTTACAACTGAATATGTCAAGGAACCTCAGAATCTAATGAAACATCCCGATTCAGAGTTAAATTTGGGAAACATCTCTCGAACTATTCCTATTGACATTTCGGTTAAGCCCGGAATTGTTGAGAACATTCATATAGGTGCCTCGTGTACAGATGACAAAATTCAATTATATAAGGCCTTATTTCAAGAATTCCGCGACGTGTTTGCCTAGTCCTATGAGGAAATGCAAGGAATTGATCCCGCGATTGTTGTTCATGAGATCAAGACTTACCCGGACGCTAAACTTGCGATTGTCCGACAACGTTTGCGTCAGATTCACCCACGAAAAGCTGCTGCAATTAAAGCAGAAGTTAAAAAAATATTGAAAGCAGGTTTCATTTATCCGATCCCGTTAACAGATTGGGTATCGAATATTGTTCCGGTTAACAAAAAGCAGGGAACAATAAGAATATGCATCGACTATAGGGATATTAATCGAGCCTGTCCAAAGGACAATTACCCAACTATATAGGGATATTAATCGAGCCTGTCCAAAGGACAATTACCCAACTCCCTATATCGATCAAATCATTGATGATTGTGCCGGCAGCGAAATATTCTCCTTCATGGACGGTTTTTCCGGATACAATCAAATCAATATTCTACCTGCCGATCAACCAAAAACGGCTTTCATTTGTCCATGGGGGACATTTGCTTATTGCAAGTTACCTTTTGGGCTTAAGAATGCCGGAGCAACTTTTCAAAGGGCGATGTCTTATGCGTTTCATGACATCAAGCACATTGTGCAACCCTATCTCGATGACTTGCCTGCTCATTCATTACATCGAGTTGATCACCTCGTCCATTTATGAGCAATCTTTATGAGGTGTAGGCATTATCGTATTTGGTTGAACCCACACAAATGTTTCTTCTGTATAGAAACGGGTCGATTGCTGGGGTTTCTAGTTTCGAAAGCCGGCATTCGCATTGATCCCTCGAAGGTCGAAGCTATCATCAAATTGCCTCCTCCTTTGAGTCTTCGCCAACTCCAAAGTTTGCAAGGAAAAGCAAACTTTTTACGACGATTCATTCCTAACTACGCCGAGGTCACAAAGGGTTTTACCCGGTTGTTGAAGCAAAATACTCCATTCTATTGGGATGAGATAGCTCAGAAATCTTTTGATGCACTCAAACACGCGTTGACCCATGCACTGTTGTTGCATCCTCCCAACTAAAACCAGGATTACTTCTTGTATCTCGCCGCCTCTCATTCCACCATTGGAATGGTCTTAGTTCAGGAAGATGAATTCGGAACAGAACATGTGATATATTACCTTAGTCGAACTTTAAATCCAACTGAGCTAAAATAATCACATGTGGAGAAATTGGCATTGGCAGTTGTTAAAGCTGTCCAATTTTTTCGTCACTACATTTTACTACGTAAAACTACAGTAATTTCGGATTGCAACCATATGATCTACATTTTGACCAAGCAATTGCTAGGGGGAAAGTACTCTAAAAGGATTGTTATCCTACAAGAGTTCGACTTGGAATTCGAGAAATCCAAGTCTAAGAAATCTTTAGTATTTGCGGGGTTAATGTGTGACTTCCCGCGTGCTGACACGGAAACTGTGGTGGAGGAGCCCATTGCCGACGAATCCTTGTTTCTAATCAGAACTTTAGATCCGTGGTATGGGGATATCATCGTTTATCTCCAGACCCAATCCTTTCGGCCAGAACGTCGAAAGATTTGTTTCCTGTCCCAACAATTCAGGATTATTGGAGATACTCTTTATCGCCCTGGGGCAGATTCTGTTTTTCGATGTTGCTTAACTCACGAGGAAGCTGAAAGGGTTCTAAATGACTGTCACTCTGGAGCGTGTGGCGGTCATATGTCTGGGTTTGCCACAACCCAAAAGATATTGCGCGCTGGCTACTTCTGGCCGTCTTACGACGGTCCGAAAATGCCACAACTGCCAGATTTTTGATCGTAAGATGCGCGCTCCACCTGCTCCTCTCCACCCTATAATTGTCGCTGGTCCTTTTGCCAAATGGGGTATCGATTTTATTACATGTAACCCTCACTCGGCCGGGGGGCATGCGTATCTCATCCTTGCGGTAGATTATTTTACTAAGTGGGCCGAGGCGATGCCTACATTTGAGGCAGACGGCAAGACAACTGCAATTTTCGTGTTCAATCATATAATTGCTAGGTTTGGTGTCCCACAAGCGATAATCACTGATCATGGGCGTCATTTTCGAAACGTTATGATGACCGAACTTACAGGCCAGCTTGGTTTACGTCACGATAGCTCAACCCCTTATTATCCACAAGCGAATGGTCTGGTTGAATCCATCAACAAAGTTTTAGTCATCATGATTCGACAAATCCTCGGGATTCATTGGTCGAATTGGCACAACATGCTATTTTCATCACTTTGGGCATACCGAACTTCAGTAAAAACATCAACCCGGTTCAGTCCTTTCCAACTAGTCTATGGTTTGGAAGCTGTGTTACCCATTGAATGCGAAATCCCGTCACTGCAAATGGCCATCGAGTTACTTCCAGCCACTTCCGAAGAGGAAAAGCGTTTGTTATACTTGGCTCAATTAGATGAGAATCGACGTGATGCTGCATTGGCAATCGAGACTCACGCAAAACGAATGAAAGCTCAGTATGATCGAAATGTGACCCCTCGAAATTTTTCAGAAGGAGATCTAGTCTTAGTTTATGATCAAGCTAATGATAAGGCGCTGGAAAATTCGTTCCTATGTGGCATGGTCCCTATGTTGTCAAGCGAAAGCTAGCCAAAGGGGCCTATGAATTGGTAGACTTTGACGGGGACTCTTTGGGTAAACCCAGAAATGGCCTTTACTTGAAGAGGTATCATGCTTAAAAGAATGGGTATGGAGTTTTTTAGTTAGGATAGTTTTTCTTTCTAGCTGGTGTGTTTTAGTTTAAACAGTGTGCTTAGCTTAGAGAGTGTTTTTTGTCATTATTCCTGCTTATCTTGGTTTTACTCTTGATATTGCAGATGTCGATGCCTCTCCAAACATACATTGGTTTCGCTGATGGTGCTTGTCGTAATACACGGAACATCTCTTCCGTAGCTTGGGTTATCTATTCACCCTTTGACGAGTTAGTATCTATGCATGGGGTAAGCCTCGGTCAAACAACGAACAACATTGCCGAGTATAGTGTAGTGATTGAGTTATTATCTGAATCTATTTCATTTGGGATTCGGAGTTTGATAGTGAGGTTAGATTCTGAACTCGTTTTATTACAACTTAATAGAGTGTATGCCATTAGGAATCCAATGTTATTAAGATTATTTTTGAGAGTGCGTCTCTTGGAACATGAATTTGATTATATTGAATATCAGCATATTCCAAGGTCTTTAAATACATTAGTAGATGAAATTGCTTCTTGAATGTTAAATAGACATTTGCAATAATCATACATGTAAATTTAAAACCATTCCATAACATGATTTACAAGATAAGCCGGTAATAGTGATATATATATATAGGAGTGTGTCAAAAAATACATCGTCCTCGATCATAGGTTGAAAAACACCTTATGATCGGCAAAAATGATAAGTAAAAAAAACAAAATGTCACATGTGCCCACAATAGGCGATCATCCTATCACTGGTGATGATCTCTATAAGAAACCACTGCATGGGGCACCTTGCAAAGGAACCTCCTAAAAGGTCCCGGGACTCCAATCACATAGCGCTGAAGTCGACGAGGAATGTCGTCTATAGTGGTCTCAGGAATATCTCTTGTCAAGCGCTCGAGATGACCCTCCAACTCGGCCAAAATCTCTGTTGATTCATCTTGTGGGGCTGGCATGGGTGCAACTGGTTGCTTCCTCTCATAAGGCCGGAGAGCAGCTAGTCGCTGTGGACCCACATCTGCATTTGAAATTTTTTACTATCAGTTTTGAGACGATGAAAAAATAACAAAAAATTTAAAATAGAAAAAATGTTGAAAAGAATTTTACCTGACTCATCCCACTGCTCTCCTGGTGGAAGAACCATGTCTGGGTCACCACGAAAATCTATCCCAGCGTAAGGGAAGTCCTGAATGGAAAAGACCTAGTTTTCCAACCATTGGAAATACTCAGGTTTGAATCGAGCAACCTCTGTCCTCTCATCCGGGTGACGGGCCATAACTGCGACCCATCACATCAGTTTGGGCTCTCGAGGAAGCCCAGCTCCAACAATAAGGTGTTGTGGGATCAACATAGGAACCCTCTCTAGGCAAAAACTCACAACTAAAGCCCCATAACCAAAGGTCTTTAGTTGTCCGTTTTTGGCCCTGGTCAGTTGGCCTTTTAGATTGGCCAACACGGCATCGCACCAGTTGAAGATGGTGCCTCGAAAGCAATCAACTGCCATATGCATCTGGGATCCGGTGGAAATATGTAATGCGGTAGCTCCGCAAAGTCTGGTGACAGTGAACGCAATCACCATGAGCTCAGGACGGGATATGGTCTTTATGTCTATCCCTTTGTCTCTAGCCTGGCTGTTGCAGTACTCTAGCTTGAGGCTATCGACAGACTGGCCACCTGGCCTAGCCCCAAACAGAGTCAAGTCTTCGCCTCTCTTAGGCAAACTAGTCAAGAAATAAATGTCTGCCAGCTCGATTTCGAGCTGGTGGCCGCCAATGAAGAAGCACTGGTCCTCTATGCTCCATCTCTCAACCAACCACTGTAAGAAATCCACCTTAGCCCTCATGTCAGGAATGGCCCAGTATTTGTGCAAGCCGCACGCCCTCAAAGCATCAAGTGAAAGTTGATGATTCCCTGCGGCAGCATCCACGTCCTCATGCTCTCGTTCACGCCAATCTAGCATGATGTACTCTCTGCATCAAGTATAAAGACAAATTAAAATGCTAGAAATTATTTTGTGTGGTCCATTTTTGAGAATTTTTGGGTTAAAAACCCTTGCGATGGGGACCGCACCCTCCGGGTTAGACACAGTGCGTGGGACCGCACTTTGTCTACATGGAAGGTGCGGACCCCGAGCTTTTTCCCAATGGAGAAAAAGTCGGGGTCCATAGGCACGCAATGGTAAACCTGCGGGTCCCCGTGTGCGGGTTTTGTGCCTAAAAACCCTCCCAAAAATGAATTAAATGACTAAAACAAGAAATTAAACGGTTAAAAATGAAGAGTGGGATGATGTGGATTACCTGGAGAAGACGGTGTTCGATTCCGACGGTTGGATTTTCCGCAATCTTCACGGGAAGTTTTCTAAGCAAAAGCACTATTTTCTCACCCAAACTCAAACGGTAAAAATGAATTGACAAAGACCCTTTTTATAAGTTTTTTGAGTAAATAAATTGAAAATTTGTTTATGTTTCACTTTGAAAAGGTATTTTTGCGACATTTTTATCTATTTCAAACAGGTATGAGTAATGTTTGTGTTTTTGTGCAGAATAAAGGATTATTCAGGCGAAATCTATCATTTTCGACGGAAAAACATGTAGAGTCACCTTTAAGCTCTTTTTTGACTCCTGAAACATGAAAAGATTGCTGAGTGTTTCTTTTAAACTCGTTAAAAAGGAATTAAAAGACGGTCCACTTACAGCTCTTTTCCGACCGTAAAAACATGAAAAGATTGCCGGATTTTTGTCGTTTCAAATTCGATATTGGTTATAAAACGACGTATCATTGATCGCTTTTTTACTTTTTTGGGTCTAGGGCACTAATGACGAAAAGTACTCCTTGGTCGTAAAAGATCAAGCGGTTCTCTCAAGTATTAGTTTATACTTTTTCGGGCTTGGGAGACACAAATTTACGAAAAAGGTCAATCCTGGAGTCTTCTTAAGTTTTTTCAGACTCTCTAAAATTGAAAAACGCTGAGTTTCTCCTATACTGGACTCGTTAAAATTTCACAGTAAAGGACCTGTTCAATTACAAACAGGAACAAACCACTCCTTCTTAGGGTTCGAATTTAAACTAAGTTGGACTCATCTGAAGGATGAGCTTATAATCAAGCAAATGTTATCCTCCTCAAGCTTGTCAAAAATAAAGAGGTACTTGCCAGAAATGGTGGGGGAAAAGAGAGAAAAATGAATCTGTTTGTCATACTTTGTAACCACTATTGAACACGACACTTTTATTCACCTGGGTTGGGAAATCCTTTGCCTAACAGTTGATCAAACCACATTGAAATTCTTCAGCCGGTTTCTGGGTATTAACTTTGGGTCAATTGTCACCAAGCCATCTGTCATGTCGTTATGTGTTTAAGAGGTCACTGCCAATAAGCCATTCATCTGTAAAATATCTGTCATCCATATTGACCATCCCTGAGTCGGTCCTTGCAACTAAATTTCTTCAACTTGATCTATGATTTCGTGTTGTGGGCTTGCCTGCGACGGATCGCTTTCTATCGGCATCAACTCATTATCTAGAAAAATGATCTAGGAATCTTCAGTACCTTGAGATCTGCATGCCTCAATGGCAAGTTTCTCGCCTTTGACGACAGTTTACATCATTGACTTTCGATCAAAGGATTCTGTGACATGTTCGACATCAACACATTTATTCGCATCTCATGGATTGTACTGGGTACTTTGAGAGCCATTGACATCATTGGTGGTTTCTCTCACACTTGTTAACAGTTTACATCATTGATTGGTAATCAAGTGGTTTCTACCATGTTCGACATCAACACATTCATTTGCATGGATAGAATCGTACTGTTTCGGGAAATAGAAATGAAGACCCTGGATCTAGTTTCCACAATCCAGGCTATGAGGGATTTTGTATTCATTATATAATGGACTATTCATAAACAGATGGCTGCGTCCACACTGTGTCCACATGAGTCTATACTTGTGATGTTTTACAAGATCATTCCTGTATCAGAGCAGTAGTTAGTTTTTCTAGTCAGTTTTGATCTGAGTATGGGAATGCCTACCTCAGCGATGATATGATCTCATATATATATATCTTGCATTTGAATGCTTTTACAGGTTCCAACCGAGCTCTCCACAAGATGATCCTCGAAATGATAAAGTACTTCACTCTTCCTAAATGATAGGAAATCCTCATCTACTACAGACTTACACTTTAGGGGGAAATCTATTACACAAAAATATCGTCACCATGATTATTTGCAGTCAGTATGGGTCTATCATCACTTTTACTGTCCTCCTAAGCAAGTCTCAGACCTCAGCTCTTCAAATCAAGCTTTGGAAATGGGAGAAAGACATTAAAAATCAATGTAACTCTGGTTTCGCACTTTCTCTCACTATCACCTGCGGTCCCGCACCTTCTATGTACAAAAGCTGCGGACCTGCCCGCTCTATCCCTAACAGTGTAGGTGAAGACCCCTGTGAAAGTCAAAAGGCGCAAGTTTTATCTTAAAAAACTCACTTTGGGTTAATTCTAGAGGTTTCTAGAAGGAATTTTTACGTGGATTGTTCGCTCTGAGGTGGTTCATGCATCCCAAAAGAGAAGGAGATAATCCCTTGATGAGAGGAGCTATCCCTTTGAAGGAGGGCTTTATCCCTTTAAAGGAGGACCTAGTAACCTCCCTCCATTGCACTATAAATACAGGCATTGGGCTGGTTGCTGAGGAGGTTAGAAGCTGAACATTTTTGAGGGTAAATGCTGGTGAAATCAAGACTTCCTAGTTGAGCTTAAGAGGAGAGATCACATACCTTTTTGGATTCATTGGGGAGTGAGTGAAACTTGTCAAAGTAGAAGATACTTCTTGCTAGACCCTAGGAGGAGCTTGTACAGTGTCAAGGCAAAGGTTGTAAAGTTCTTCTTCTTTTGAATTAATACAATAAAACTCATTTTTCTCAACAAGTATCTCATGTTATTTGTTTCATGGACTCCTTGACTTTCATGTTAAATATGTTTTATGCAATTGGATTTTCAGGTGCTATTTAATTTGTTTGCCTTGTTTGTGTTTGCAGATTCGTGAAAAGGAGCTCATTTGGATCAAAGGAGCGAGGGCATTCACAAGCTTGCGTTGGACCTAAGGTAGGCCCTAAAAACACTTGTTTGCTATTGTTTATCAAAGCATATTTAGAGAAAGATAGTGTCTGGTTGGTTTGCTTGTCATTAGGTCTTCTTTAGATTCTAGGAAGGTCTATCTTGTCCGCAAGATCAACTTATTCCGTGTGACAATAAGAACAAATTTGCTACACTCACGACCACAAGAATCTCATGAAACAGAGCCGCTGTCTTTCATTAAGCCTCTGTCAAAAATACATAGTGCAGAAACAGAGTTTCTTTTCCACAGTCTCCCAGAAGTTACAAGCCAGCCAACACTTTCCAAATAACTTGCATACAATATATAGAAAGTGTAGAGAAGAGATGGAACACCCAGGGGTTGGGAAGTTACTCAAATCATTTCAAAAAGGAGATGGAGAGCCAACCATCAGCTACAGGTGCAGCACTCTCAAGCATGACATTTGGCTGGGGTGACGCTTTGCATTCTTTTGCCACTTGGATAGATGCCCATCTGGAGAGAAAACTCTTTAAATGTCGCCTTTTGTGCCAAAAAACCGAAGTGTAGATGACCGGGCCCACTTGGAGAAGTCGCGACTTGAAATTTCGCGAAATAGGAGCAAGTTGGCCGTTTTTTCCCCTGTGCGCTGCGCCAAATTCCCTGTTCGTCGCGCCACTTTGGAGCCTGTTTTGGGGAACTTGCAGGTATCCAAAATGTGCCCAAGTGGGCTTTTTGGAAAGCATGTCCTATCTACTTTCCAACCCAACTAGAATTTCTGAATTTGAAGCTCATTTTCCCCTCCAAAACTTCACTCTCCCAAGACTGCTTTCTGTGTGTCCAAAAATTGGCAGAGAGGCCATTTTTGGGTGTTTTTTGACCTTTAGGAGACCCAAAACTTGTTAAAATTTCTTGCCCGGACACCAGTAGTCGTAACTTTTGATGCTGAATCCAAATATGCAAGCAGTTTCTCCATTGGAGCCCTAGAATTTTAGCATCGCACCAGTGGCGCGGCGCATAGGGAGAAATTTCCTGTTTTTTGTCCAAAAAATCAAAATTTGACCAAAACTTCCCCAAATTTTCTGAAATTTGGGCTAGAGGTTCCTTATGGGGTGCCATGCTGAGCCAAGGAAGCCTCAGCCAAGATTCTAAGTCTATCTTGCTCTTTTGCCTCTTTTTCCCTCCTTGTTGCCTTTCTCAATTTTGCTTTCAAGCTCTTTATTCTGGCCTTGGCGCTCATGTTTTGTGCCCGGTAATGAAATGCCATGTGCCTCAGCAGTGCAAGGTCCTTGTCGGCTTTTTATAGCAGCCTCTCCAAATGCATGTTGGTCCTCCCAAGGTTGGCCTCCCGATCCTCATTGATTTCTTGCTCCAAAGATGTGAGCTCAAGCCTTCTTTTTTGAGAAGCTTAGCGATGCTCACGAATGTCTCGCAACTCCATGATCGCCTGCTGGTCCTCTAGTTTCTTATTTCTCTGTTCTAGGTACTTCATGTTCCACTTGGCCCTATCCCCTGAAGATGTGTCACTGTGTGTCTCCCCCTCATAATCTGATGAAACTCTTAATGCCATTATTATTGTGTGTACCTTGAGTTTTCTTTTGCTGCCCTCTGAATCCAATGAAACTGGTGTTTGTCCTGTGAATCTCTTAACTTGATAGCTTTCACCAAGGAATTTGAGGCAATTTGGAACAATTTCAGGCCCTTTTTTCCCTGTGCGCCGCGCCAGTGTAAATTTTACACTGGAAAACCTCTCCCAGTGTGCCACGCTCCCTCTATGCGTTGCGCTCTTTTCCAGGTGACTTTTGGAGGCCTTTCCGATGTCCAAATTGGGTGCATGATAGCTCGTTGGAAAGCTATTTAAGTATAATTTAATTTTTCAATTTCGAACTCATTTTCCCTATAAAAAATCAAATCTCCCAAGACTGGTCAAAATGTGCCAAATGAGGCTGCCTAAAGGCAGAGTGCTGTTACAGTCAACGTTTGAATGCCTTCCTCAACTCCAAATTGAGCTCATGATATCTCATTGGAAATATCTATGTGTATAGTTATCATTTGATTCATCAAGCAAGTCATTTGGCCAACAGAGCTAGGAGAAAATTTGATTTGCCCAAGGTCACTTCATAGGTGCATCAATTCTCCCCATGCAATTGTATGTTTGACATTTCTCTAAAACCATGACACCTGTGTAAGAAGTGAAGGAGGTTTTTCTTCCTTGGAATGTTTTTGACAAAAACCTCTCTCAATTTTCCAAAATTAATCTTTTATTGCTCAGAAACATCATTTTATTGAAACCTATCCCGATGTGTGGAACAAGGGATTTGTCGAAATGAAGCGAAATGAAGGGGATAGGGAGCTTCTAAATTCTTGAGGAAATTTTGGGAAGTAGGGAGGGATGTTAGGAAGTAGGAGAAAGTGAAATATCAGAGATTGAGTGAGGGGAAGGGGTCCAAAAAGGCAAAACGCAAGTCCAACCTAGAAAATTGCCAAGTTGTAGCAAGAAACTAGGGTTTGTGTGAAAATGAGGAATTTGGGAGATCTCAGTGATGGGAAGTGTTTGATAAGGTACTTTAAGGATAGGGGAAGGTGTATGAACATCAGGATACTAGTTTTGCCGATGCTTTGACTGCCCAAGAGAAATTGCCTTCAAAACCCTAGGAGAGGGAAATGACCTTACCTAGGCGCAACTGAAGCATGAACAAGGTGTGAAATGACCCAGTGGGACTTGAAATGATAATGAAAACTCTCTGAATGATGGTACACTCAGCTGAACTGTGACATGGACCGACATTTGGACAACTTTGACAAGGGTAAAATCAAACCATAGACCGAATGCCTAGTGACCAAATTTTGCTTGAAGACTCACTGCAATGACAAAATTTGACCTTGACACATTAAAATCACTTTGTAAGAGCATGTTTGATCACTGGAGGAAGGCTGTAAAGACTGACGCTAACACCATCTTTGGTATTCTGCCTGATATTATTATCCAACCTTATCACAAAAATATAGATTAATGATTTAAAAATTATATTCTTCGAGGAGGAAACCTACTTTACATTACATAAATGCACAATTCCTGGATTATAGAAATTGCAAGACCTCCTTTATATATAAAAGAGTCTAAGGTGTCACAATATAATCAGAGCCTACATGACAATAATAATGTAAGGGCACAACAATAACAATAGTGGGCTTGTATGGGGCACAACAATAACAATACGGGGGCTACATGGGCACAAAAATAACAATAAGGGGGATACACTACTATTATAGGGACCTAACATATCTCTTCTTGTACCAAATCATACCACAGGGGCTCCCAATTCAGTAATTTCTCCCTCCCGTTCACTGAGTCCTGGTAGCTATGTTATCTTTTGAGAAGACCTAAAAGAGCTAGGCTCACCAGGTCATCTTCAACAACATTCACACCAACCCCTTCGAGCTCATCACGAACTTGTGTAAATCTGGTGAGATACTATGGAATAATTTCATTCTTCTACATCTTCATGTTTCAAAGCTTATCTTTGAGGGAAAATTTTCCATGATCACTACTATGCTCGAACAACTATGTAAGTGCCTTCGACATTGCGAAAGGAGTTTCTTTCCCATGGAGGTTTGAGACAATGTGGTCTTGCACCCCCTCCAATACCATTCTCCTCACCTTGGTTACATATTTCTTCCATTTGGCTAGGTTATGGGCATCAAATTCCATTGGTTTTGCAACATATCTCTTGATGTATTCTTGTAAGCCATTGACATCAAGAACCGCCTGCATGTGATCCTTCCGTGAAATGAAATTTGTGTTTCCTTCCAAGGCATACTCTAATCTTAGTCCATTTAAGGCCATTCTCCCAATTTTGAAGAGATCTTGCTACACTTAAGCTGAAAATTCGAACCTCGTAAGAAACGACTTCAAAATCCTTGCTCTAATGTGAATCCTGCTCTAATACCATATAGAACTTTTGGTGATAGAATTGCAATTTCTCGAGAAATTTTAATCTAAATCAAGAGACACAATTCTACTTTATTGATCTATAGAATTCAATTGCCAATTTGGAACAACAATATCATACATGCAATAAGAAATAAAAAACATGCATAATATTTTTTCTAAGGGAACCCAATTGGGAAAAACCCCTCAAGCCTCTTTGCATTAATCAAATGAATAAAGATGTATTACAATTTCTTGCCTGCACTGAGCACAACCTACAAGTGAATAACCTATCTCTCTGCTTAATGAGAAGATATGACCTAGACTTAGCCAATTGTTGCCTCTGCTTGAGCCCTTGTTTCCTTACGCAAATCCTAGAGAATTAACCCCTCTTTTTTAGGAATTTTCCTCCAGTTTGATTGTGCAATTCCCAAGGTTGATCATATGAATGCATGCAACACCTGTACACTCAAACTAGTTTACAAATGCTTATTACACTACTTTAGAATATCCACCACAACCGGGAACTCGAATTCTCTACATGCACTAGTTATTTTAGATTGATTGATCAGTTAACTGGATGATCATTGAGTTAGACTATTGTCCCACTACACAATTGAGTTTCCACTAGTTCCTCCAACTGTTAGAACTAGTTTAACTAAAATCAACAGGATATAACTGAACTAGATTACTAAAATTTAGTAATCACACATGGTTAGCTAAAACCCAAGACCTCTAACTCAAATTTACTGAGCTAACTAAGTGAAAATATCCATGTCACACAAGTTAAATTCATCCAAGTTGTTTTCTAATGTGGAAATTCAAATTTTCTCAATTTGGCCAAGGAAAAATCAAATTGAGACTTTCTTGTTCCACTTCTCAACACTTCTCGATAAATTGTTGTACTTCATTTTCCGATAACTTCTTATCCTTCTTAAGTTTCTTAATTCACGTCAATAATTTCTCATTGTGGTCCTTGAGGTGAGTAACTTCTTCATTTTTTATGTGATAATATTTTTAACTTCATTCTGCATATTTTGCATTACTTTATGGTTTTCTTGAAGAATTATTTTTGAGATATGTTTTGCGTCTTAGTGTTACTGAATTCGACTTCAATGTAACATCCTGTAACATTATTTTTTTCTTTTGGTAGGAAAATGTCAAAAATGTATTTTTCATATTTATAATGAAGGACCCTAGTGTTTCCATCGAGCGTGAACCCAAAATTATATCACTATCATCACAAAATAAAGTTTTAATGGTGAATTGAGAAACAAAAGTATAGTCTCCAATGCTTAGTTACAGATTGTTTATGTCATATTGTTTTTTACTCATCAAATTCATCATTTCTATTATATTCGAGTCGTGATTCACTAATTGGTTAGCACATTTAGTACTAGCATAACTATTTTCTTGAGTAAGATGGATAGTGATTATAATGTCCTTTCCTGCAAGTGATCCTTTTATTTTAAACAACACACTAACACTTTTACTAAAATTCTTAGGAAATCTTCCATTACATCTTCGTCCATAATTCAATTTTTTTTTGATATTTTAGTTTTTTGTTTCTTTTAAATATTATGTTTTTGTTCCTTGGTATTTGTACTTCAAACCTCCCTTTTAACATATATATATATATATATATATATATATATATATATATATACCAAATTGACTAAGGGTAGTTGCAATGAAATGGAAGATATATGTATTTTTTAATTAGTTTTTTGGAATTAACAAACATAAAAACAATGGGTGCAACCCTTCATGAAAGTACAATTAGTATGACGATGGAAATTATACCCTTTCGAATTGGAGGTGGTTATTATAGCCTCGATAAAAATTCTTTTGATTTCACTTGATGATGCCCTTGGTGACTGTACAATTCATACAATGGTGGAAATTGTTGATTGAGTGGAAAAATGCACTGATTGGAATGAAGAACGTGATTAGAGGCAGTGGTGGATGATAAGTGTAATAGATATATGGTGACGCTACATACATTGGAAACTATATATGGGCGGAGACATGTATGTTGGTTTCTTTTAATTTATTGTTTCATTTTTATTGTTATTTTAAAATTTTTATTATTATTTATTTTTTATTATATACGTGTGTGGGGAAGGAGTGGAAGGGGCAAAGGATTGACCACAAAATGGAGAACTTCCCAAAACTTGTGTAAATTCTTGAATTATGATGACAATAAAGTTGATGAAGAATTAATGGCCAAAATCCATATCACACTGACTTTATGTAGCGGTTGAGCAATTAGGGGATCGAACAACTTGATACCAAATGTTATGAACAAAGTTCACACTTCACAAAAATATTCAAAACACTTGGAAATAGAATATGTGCATTAAGGATACAAGTATGTGAGAGAGAGAGAGAGAGAAAGACAAAATATGATGAAGAATATGTGATTTTTATAAATTAGGGCCTGCTAATATACCTAGGAGGGTGCCCCTTCATGAATGGTCATGTCCTTAGAGACATGTTTCTTATTATGATTGTTATTACTATTTATATTTACATTATTTTTACATATATTATATTAATAACAAAATGCCAGACAAGCTTGATGGTTGACCACAAATAGTGAGTTTGATTTCGAGATCTAGTAAATGAAAAGCAAGAAAAATAAAGTTGTTGATGTACTCAGCAAGAGGTTACGATTGTGATAGGTATAAATCATAAGTTCTTATGGGACTGATATCCAAGAAAGAATCAAAATTGCGGGACAACAAGATGAAAAATATCAACAATTAAAAGAAAATCTACAACAAAGTTCTGAAGATGAGAAAGGTAAGAGATTTTATCTCACAGAGGGTGAACTGATTAGATTCAAAAATTTGATCTATGTGCTAGGTGAGAGAAACTTGAAAAAGCTCATATTGAAAGAATTTCATACGAAACCATATTTTTTCCACCCAGACTATTAAAAGACGTTAACCATCAATTTTTATTATTATTGGCCCAATTTCAAAGAGAAAGTGGCTAATTTGATTTCTAAATGCATGGAATTAAGTGAAGTTCAAATGCAAGCACCCAATTGGATTATTATAGTGTATTACTATTTCAGAGTCGAAGTGGGAAGTAATGTCAATGCATTTTATTACAATTTTTCCAAGGACAACCAAGGAACATGACGCAATCATGGTTATAGTCGACAAGTTGACCAAGGTGGCTCACTTTGTAGCTATAAAATCCACTCATACAGTGAATGATATGGATCAAGTTTTCATAAATGTTGTGAGATTGCATGGAGTACCAAAGAAAATAATTTCAGACTAAGATGCAAAGTTTACTTCCAAGTTTTGGAAGGAATTGTTTGTTGGCCTAAGGACAAAATTGGCATTTAGCACAACATATCATCCACAAACATATGGGTAGATAAAGAGGATAAACAAAGTGCTTAAGGAAATTCTTAGAATGTATGTTATGTGTCAACTAAGGAAGTGGGAAGATTTTCTTCCACTAATGGAATTCACATACAATAATGGTTATGAAGAGTTCTTGAAGATAAGTCCATTTGAGGCTTCTTATGGGAGAAGGCGCAACACTCCTATCAGTTGAGTGACTGAGTGAATAGGGTCCTCATTGATTCTAATATGATTAGAGAAATGTAGCAAGAAATGATGACCATCAAGAAAAATTTAAAGGTGACCCAATATAGGAAGAAGAGTTATGTGGATCGAAATAGAGCACACAAAGTGTTTAATGTTAAGGAGCATGTTTATTTGCAACTTAGACGCAAAAGGAGCTCTCTAAAAATTGGGTCATGTGTCAAGTTGGCACCATGGTATTGTGGGACATTTCAAGTGCTTGAAAGGATAGGGCCAATAGCCTATAGGATGGCCCTTCCACCAACAATCAAAGTTCATAATGTCTTTCATGTTTTAGTTCTTCAGAAGTATGCACAAGATGTTAATCATGTTATTGATTGGTTGATATTATAGGTAGAATGAATGGGAGAGTTTAAAGAAAACCTGTATGCATCCCAAATTGGAGGTATCTCATGATCTTGAATCAAGTAATCGAGCAAGTGAAGGTGTAGTGGAGGAACTTTTGGCATGAAGAATCCACATGGGAGATGGATAATCATATGCGGGAGGCATATTCATTTTTGTTTGTTGGTTAAGAAAATGTAAATATTTTTATAAATAGTTGTATAGAGTTGTGTAGATAAATTTCACAATGATTATATGCTTGGTTTAAAGCATGTTTTTAAATGTGTTCGGTTATAAAATGCCAAGGAAATTCTTCATCCAAGGGGGTGGGGTTTGTGATAGCCCTTCTATTAATTCCCCTATTTAAAATATTGTAATGATATTTTTGTAATTAACTGACTAAGATAATGGGACATTAATTTCACAGCATGGGGAGGGAGATTGTTGGAAAATTAGAGGAGGATTGTTTATTTAATGATAGTCATGGGAGGTTGAATGTTATGCCTTAAATGGGTTGAATACACAATTGAATCTAGGTGGAGAAGAAAGGACAAAGGCCATACCTCCCATAGAAAAATTCATAAGTAAAAGGGGACAAGAAACTTAAGGTGGGCTACGTTAGAAGAGAGTTTGACTTAGGCAAATGCACATCCACACAACCATATAGGGTTGCAATGGCAGTAATGGAAGGACATAGAGAAGACTCCTTGAGAGAGGGGATAACGTGCAAGGGATAGAATAGCCAATGGGATTTGAAAGGTCAAAAAGAAAAAAATAGAGCACATTCACATAAGGGGGGGATTATGAATCTAAGGGAAAAAGGAACATAATAAGAGTTAAGAGGAGGAGATCACTCTAGTGGTAGCCAACTAAGAAAACCCAATAGGGCTTGCTGGCTGATAATCACAGAGCAATAACTTGCATTCACAGATGATAAAACGACTAGGAACTAGCTAGCTAAGAACTAATGGTGGGAAGGGGCACTCCAGGATTATTTGGGATGATAACATTTGTGTGGTGTGAGGTTAAGAACATAGGTGTAGCATCATTCAAAGGTCCCTAGGTAAAAATTCCCTCACCCTTACCGTAGTAACACAACTAATAAATATCACTTATTAATTTTGTAAATCTCTATCCTGGAAACTGAACTGCGACTCTTTGTGCTTGCAAGAACCCCTATTTTGATGTTGATTTAGTTAAAGGCCTTTGTGGTGTAACAACTGTGAGTTACTGAGAACACCTGAGAAAACAAACTCTATTCATTAGAGCTCCTAACTAATCTACCTCCTCATGATATGAATCTGGCTCGAGGGTGATTGGTTGGAAGAAAGGCTAGAGTGGAAGCCAATCTAAGGTTGGGTGGAGAGTTGAATCCTCAATCTCAATTGTTAAGCTTATTTATAAGATAAGTGTCCACTTATGTTATTATGCATTTGAATATTATGTATATGTATTTTTTGTTTTCAAAATATTTATGCTAATGTTGAGGAATGTGATTTCCTATATGAATATGGAATGTTGATTTCCTGTATTTTCTTATGAGTTTGAATTTCACGAATTTATAGTTTTTAGCGAAGTATAAATCATTGTTTTAATATGAGCCTAAAAATCAATCTACATTTTCTAAGTACAAAAGAGATGGTAAATATTTGTTATTAACGACATATATATATATGTGTGTGTGTGTGTGTGTGTGTATATGTGTATGTATATGTATATATATATGTATATATATATATATATATATATATGTATGTATATATATATATATATATATATATATATATATATATATATATATATATATATATATAGATATATATATATATATATATATATATATATATATATATGCATGCTAGGCTGAGCGTTACAAAGCTCAGGAGGGATAGACCTCAATTTTTATTCATATATATCACAAGCTTAGGAGAGATAGTGTTGATGTTAAATGCAAGCTCTGAAGGGACAACCCTATCTAATGAATGTCACAGATCGTATACTCGTATGAATATATTCCTTGGCACATAGGAATCAAATCTTAGGAAGGATATTCCTTTCACATAATTCAAAGCTCAGGAGACTAGCGGAATAGCTAAGTGTTGAAGGTGTTTACCACTATAATTAAAGCCATACATAATCATGCATCACCACCAAACAACAAATTGATATACATGTCGGGACGGAGATAAGGGCTGGCAATAGATGGAGATGGATCACTGTCTCGGGAACTCGATACCTCATAGGATTTTGATGTGCACACGATGAGTTTTGGTAGAGATGTGGAGGCTGAGATGATAGGTAGGTCTGGTAGGAACTAGTGAAATCGTCATCTCAGGCCTCAGGGACTAATAAAACAATAAAAAACCAAAATATTTCATAACGAAAAATTTTATTTTTACAAGGGGCCAAGACCTTGGTGGGACCCAAGCCACGTGGTGTGATGATGGTGTTATACAGAATTTATACCTATGGATAAGTATATCTTCCCTAAGTGGGTAGTTACACATAGAACAACTGAAGTAAAGATGTTTAACCTTTTCCTACAATAAACATATAAGAGAAAAGAACCTACTTGTGATCCTTCTCTTCCTTTGATCTCCTTTGAGTTGCTAACGTCACTCCCGCTCAAACTGAATTCATTCAATTGGTAGCTGCCAACATAAGCAGAGGATGAAAACAATCAAAGCATGTGATCTATTTATTGTAAACAAATGGAATCAACAAAATTTGAACATACATTCATCATAGATATAGACAAAAGTATTGGAAAAGGAACAAACAAATTTATTGATTGATAAAAGGAGAAGTTACACCCAATGTGGTTCAATCTCGAGTCACTCATCCAACTTAGTCCAAGCCCTCATCACACCAATAGAAATAATCCAGTAGCATAACATTACTTTGAAAATGATGTCAAGTCTCTAAACCAACCGTATTTCTCTATAATATCCCAGCCTCTTGGCTCTATGATGAGAGGTAAATTTATAGATGAATGCAAGTGGTTTTGTCATTAATATGGCATCGAATGGTTTTCCATAATTGGATGATTAGTTTCCATGTTCAAAGGTACAAGAGGATAGAGGATTAGATGATCCAAGAATATCCTAATTCAAGCTCATCTTGATAGGATAGGAGCTAGGTGCCTTCTAGAAGGCTCTAGAAAGGAGGAATATACTTAGGATCCAATGAACATTTTGAGGATTCTCACCCAACACAGGCTTGAGTGGACTTAGGTGCTCTGCAACACAACCTTGAATGGGGCTACCTACTCTGCAGAGCACTTATCCCTGACTAGGGGTGTGTTGATGACCCAAGGAAGCACTTCAGCAAGGTTTGAAGTCAGGAAACTCTCATGGATGAAAGAACTCAATGAGCTGGCATGTCTAGGGCATGTAATAACTGAATTAGAGTTCGATAGACCTTGTTTACACTGATTTGATTGTTGGGAGTGATCTGCCCAAATAAACTTGTAATAACTGCTCCCTAAAGCATGAAGTAAAAAATGATAATGTTGAGTGATATGCTTTATGATGTGATGAGGAGGATCTGAAGAAGATGGTGACCTGCATCAATTACAATACATAATATCATGATATCTTTTAATTTTCATGAATTGTTGAGGGAAGGAATACCCATGCTCAACATATAAACTTTTCATTACATGTACATAAATCAGATAGTCGTCTACAGATATAGATCCATGATAAGATGACTATCTATGTAAAGCCATCGTACATATGATTTAGTACTCTCCTGAAACCACAGCCTGGATGGATGAAACTAGATCCAATGATCCAGATTTAAACAGGAATGCAACAAATTATAGATATAACCATACATATAGAGATGCAGCAGAAATAATACTTCATTTCATTACTGTAAAATACTAAAATAAGCTTAAAATAGAAATGGAAATAAACTAGCTAGGGCGATGGTCGCTTATCTATAAGAAGAGATGTGGTGGCTACATGCCTCTGAACTCTCTTACAATGAGCTTCAAAGGCCTATTTATTGTTGAAAAACAATGGAAAACCCTAAACATCCAAAAACCTAACCCTAGAAGATGAAACGCCAAACTGTGGGCCCCGTTTCGGTAAATTGGTATATCAACTTCCCGGGGTCGTAACTTTGGCATACGATCTCTGTTTGATGCGCACAATATCTCGTTAGAAAGATCTATCCGAGAAATGCAACTTTGGGAAGAGAAACATCAATCCATGGACCCATGTTGCTCCCAATTTTCCCAAAAAACATTGTTTAGGGCCTCAAAACGACTTCGGAAGTTCAGGACTCGGAAAAATGCTAAAAATAGTAAATTGTGCTACATTTAAGGAAACTAAAAAGATAAAAGAAATAATGGTAGGGGTCCAAGTGGACTTGGCAGGTGGACACCAATATCCACCTGGATCATTCCTCCCCCCTTAGGAAGCAATGGTCCCCATTGCGTTGAGTTCCTCCATGAGAGGAGGAAACTCCTGCTGAACTTGGTCTCTGGTGAGCCACATGCCTTGGTGAAGGAGTTGGCCTGCTTTGACAACTCGATACAGTTGGATATTCTGCTGGCGAGTGTGCTTGATCTGTGTGTCCATGATCCGATCAGTTGTAGCTTGTTCCATGCAATCTGGATTTAACTCTGTGGGTGTGAGATGTTCTGCAATGTCAGACGTGTCTAGTAATGGTGGAAAGTATGGTCGAAGGCGATCCACATTGAACACTGGTTGCAGGCCAAGGAATGGTGGAATGCTAAGCTCAAATGCACAGTCTCCCACAGCCTTGGTAATGGTGTAAGGACCATATTGGAGTGCTGATAAGCTCCAGTAAGGCGTTCCTTTTGTAAATGCAACTAGACTTTGTCGCCCACCTGAAACTTGTGTGGCACCCGATGTTGATCATGTCGCTACTTGTACTTGGAATTTGATTTCTCTAGAATGCCGTGGACCTACTAGTGAATATTTTTGATGTGCTCAATGAATTTGTTTGCCTTATCTGTTTCGGACTAGACATGAGCCAAATTTGCATGAGTAGCTTCAAATGGCATGGCCACATCAATGGGACATAGTGGCTAGAATCCCAAGTCCACATGAAAAGGGTTATGGCCAGTCAAGTTGTGGAGAAGCTGGTTGTAGTTGTGCTGAACATAGGGGAGGCTCTCATCCCATGTGTGTGGATGATTTGAGTTGTACATGTGCAAAATGTGTATGATCATCCTGTTGAAAACCTCTATCTGGCCATCAGTTTGAGGATGGAAGGTCGTGGACTTAGTGAGTTTGGTGTCCTACATCAACGAAAGACTAGACCAAAATGTGCTGAGGAACCTGCTGTCTCGATCTAAGATGATAGACTGTGGGATCCCAAAGTGTACCCAAACTCGTTCAAAGAAGAGTTTAGGAGTGGCTTCCGCTGTGATATTCTTCTTGTAGGCCTCCATAATGGCCATCTTCGAGAACCTGTCGACGACCACAAAAACAAAGTCGTTTCCATGCATAGTAGAAGGAAGGCTTGACATGTAATCCATGGAGATGGATTCCCAAGGTCGACTAGGGGTAGGTAGTGGGGTATAGAGGCCCTGCTTCTTGTTTATTTTGGCAATGCCGCAGGCAGTGCATGATCTAATGTACTTCTTGACATCCTGTCAAAGATTCGACCAATAGAAATACTTTTGTAGTACTACCACCATTTTCTCGACTCTGAAATGCCCAGTAGCCCGACTATAGTGTGCTTCCCAAATCATCTTGGAATGCTCACTTGAAGGAACAAAAAGGTGACCTAGGTGGCATAACAAGGCACCCTAGAGGTGAAAATCTAGAGCACGATGACCCTCCAAGAGTGTCTGGTATGTTTAGCTGAATTTTGGGTCGCTTTTGTAGAGAAGTGGCCAATCAGAAGTCTTGTTCCCACAAGAGTTGAGCATGGTGGTGAACACCATGATCGGTTGTCGAATGAGGCAATCTACAACATTATTGGTGTTGCCCTTCTTATATTTGATATTCAAATGGAACTATTACAGGTATGTGGACTACTTCTGATGGCAATCATTATGCAATTTCCCTTGGGTCTGTATGAACTGCAGGGATTGGTGGTCTATGTGGATGACCATTTCCTTCCCCAAAATGTAATTCTTCCATTTTCGGAAGGCCTACACAATGGAATACATCTCTTTGTCATAAGTGGGATACTTCTGGACTATGTCTGAAAGTGTCTCACTATGATATGCCACTGGGTGCCCGTGTTGAGTAAGGACTGCCCTAATAGCATAGTCAGAGGCATCCCTCTCGACCTCAAACAGTTGTTGCAAGTCTGGTAATGCGAGCACTAGTGCCGAGCAGAGGTGGTATTTCAACTCTGTGAATGCCTTCTATTGAGATTCAGACCAAAAGAATTTTGCTTTCGCTCCCACCTTGGTGACTTGACTCACGGGCCAAGTGACATTTTTGTTGGGAAAAGTATCCATTCGGAATGCCCCTATCCCACTCTAAGGTGTGATAGTGCCTTAGCAACAAACAAGGAAAACTAATTGAGTATTCTTCTCTATGAAATGTAAATGAGGAGGAAGGATGTAACTAACCTGTGTCTTTCGCTAGTTTGTTGATCCAAGCGCTCCTCTCTTCAGTGGTTCCCAGCTCCTTGCTCCTTCACCGGCCCAGCTTCACCGAATTCCTGCAAGATCACAAGAGAGAGAAACTACACGAAGATATAGATATACATTCATAAAAAGCTCAAGATCAGATTAAGCTAAACATGCAAATATAACAAAACATCATTGATACACAGCATGTAGGAGAAACTCAAATAGTTTATTGATAGAATAAGAAAGTCCAAGAGGAGATACAACCAAGTGAGTTCCGATCCAGCATCTACCTCCCAGCAAAGGAATCCCTTCCTCTCCTCCAACAAAGCATAAATCACCCAATGTACTAATCTCAATCTCAAACCAACAACAATTCTCTGCAAAGTACAAAATTCCAGCCTCTGGATCTCTGGGATGAGGGATCCATATATAGATGTAAGCAGAGAGGATGAGTTAGCTTATGTTTTGACTTGTGGCTTCTCTCTGTCTGTTCTTGCTTCCACTTGGAGACTGAGAGCCTCTTACTCATCACTTGGTCGAATTCAGTGAGGCAAGTGTCATTGGAGAAGATTCTGGAAGCTTCCATGGTCTTTCCACCTCGTTGAATGACTCTGCCACTTGTCATTTCCAGCTCAACGCACCTGGGTAGTGCATTCAAGTGCGTTGCAATGCACCTGGACAGTGTACTGGGGTGCTTTGCAACGCAGGCAGCTAGTGGAGCACTTGAATTGATCCTGAATTGACTGTTTCTGAGTGGTTTTTGGTGGAGAACTTCTGGGAGAAGCTGTCATTGGTTGAACTTGTTCCTTTAGGAGCTGTAACAACATCTTTAGGGACTTTGGATCCCTTGGATTATGGACATTTCATGCTTATAGCTGTAAGGCACAAAAATGTCTATAACAGTTGCCCCCTAAAGTATGAGGCCGTTTATCGGGTGAAATGCTTTATTAGGAGGATCCGAAGTTCATTCAATGCTGGGAGGAGACCTGTAATAAGATACAATACAATACATTATTTTTTCATACTGTTTTCATGATCTAGCTGAGGCGGCATTCCCATGCTCAACTTTATAAATTCATTTTTATGTACATAGGACAGACAATCGTCTGATGGTAGACTGATGATTTTGATGTAATCATCATCCTTTTGGTAGGATGATTATCTGTTCTGCAGTGCTGTACATGCCAATGTCTTTATTTTTCTTGAATATATATCGCAGCCCGGATGGATGAAACTAGATCCGGGGTCTTCAATCTCGTCCGATATTCACTCTAAGTACAAGTCGATCCATGTGAGAAATGTTTTGAAGTCGAACATGGAAAGACATCGCTTGATTACCAGTTAATGATGCAAACTGTTAACAAGCGCGAGAGGAATCACCGATAATGATAATGACCCTCAAGGTACTGCATTACAATTCACGTGGTGTGAATAAAGGACTTGGCGTTGAACACCACGCAAAATCTTTTGGTCGAAGGTCATTGATGTATACCTGTCGCCGGAAGTGAGAAACTTGCCATTGAGGCATGCAAGCTTCAAAGTACTGAAGGGGGTGTTCCTAGATCAACTTCTTGGATAATGAGCTGATGTCGACAAGAAGCGATCCGTCAAAGGAGGGCCTTAATGTATCCCACATCAGTGACACGGAACGGAGCAAATGATTTTGATGGAGGTGAAAACGATCTGATGATATATGGTTCAGGGTGGCGGTCATGAAAGAATGAAGTATAATGTATGGTAGTGGATGGGACACGGTTGACTTCTCTGGATGACTTCTCTTGAACATATCGGCGACACTTGTGTGATGGATTGGTAGCATTTACCCCAAAGGTGGATGGTATGGCGAGACCATGGTGGTGTGACCGGTGAATGAAACAACCCAACCCGACTCAGGCACGGAGTGGAAGTGTCATGTTCAAGAGCGACTTGCTACCAATAAAAGTTCTTTGAGTTTCTTCCCAATTTTTCCCCAGTCATTGCTGACCAGTACCTCTTTATTTTTGTCAAGCTTGAGGAGGATAACATATGCTTGTTCTATAATTTGCCCTTCGGGCAAACCCATCGCTATGTTTTAACGAGCCTAGCGATAGTGAAACTCGTTCTCATCTAAAGACAAGTTTGTCGCTATTAATCTTTTTAACGAGTCTAACGACAAAGATAACTCAGTCCTTTTCATTTTTAGAGAGTCTGAAAAGGTACATAAAGTTAACTCCGAAAGTCCTTTTTCATCATCTAATCCCTTAGGTCCGAAAAAGTATAAAACAATATAGAAGGGATGAATTTTTGATAGTTTTAACGAGCCGAACAAAACAAGCGCTCGATCTTTTTGTGCAATAATCCCTCAGGTCCAAAAAGATTAAAATCTAGAGGAGGGATAGCTCTTCTGGTCACTTTAACGAGCTGGAAGGCCAAAACTCGGCAATCTTTTCATATTTTACGAGTCAGATGAAAAGAGCTTAAAGAAGACTCGTCTTTTGAGGAACGAGTGATAAAATGGGTAGCAGCTGATTCCAGGTAAGGGTTGGAATTTTCCAAGCACGGAAGTGTCACAAGGATGGCTAGTGAAATCACTCTTCGCAGCTGTTCCTCAAAATGGGTAAACAATCAAATGGAGGTGAATGATCGGCCAATGGAAAAGTGGAGGTGACGGTGCAAACACGACCAAGGATTTAATGGCTGATAATGTTACATTCATGGTGGTTATTTACCGGAGGATAGTTCATTTTTTAACGAGCTTAAACGTGGGTTGAAACACTTGCTCGATCTTTATGTTTATTTTTTTAACGAGCATGAACTATGCGCTAAAACTGCTCGATAATCCAGTCATATGATAAGAATGTCTCATGTAAGATTCCATTTTTTATGGAGCTTGCGCCTTACAAAGCTATGCTCTGGAATCCTTTCTTTATGCAAGTTCAGAAATGACTAATCCTACGAGTTTAAAGGGTTAGACCTACGAGTTTAAAGGGAGGACCTAAAAATTTAAAAAATAAATAGCCGCCCCTTGCTTGCACTCCAAAAGGTTTGCATGCCCCCAGGTATAAAGTACGATTTCAAGGTTACCCCTCAATTTGCAGATAAAACATTTGTTCTACCAGGAAAGGCCTACCTCTTTCAGGTTACCCAAAGATTATTCTATTAATCTTTCAAACAAAACACTTCTTCGGCGATGTCTACCGAGATAGACAAAGGTGAGTGACAACGAGCGCCAAACACATAACTTTGAAAAAAGAATCTTATTCTAGAATAACCCCTCTTCCAAGATGGACGGGGTACAGACTAGTCATGTTCTCCCGCGGAAACCTACCCTATACTCGAAGTTTTCCTGCCGAAGCAGACCAGGATGCATGCCCCCTGGGTTCCAGTCATATCCTTTCGAATTACTCGCGCTCATCGGGAGGACGGATCATGGATTGAGACATTTCTTGCGTGAAGAGACCATTTAGGGATGGTATGTGATTATTTGTGATGCGTGATCCGGGAAATGAAAGCTGGTCTACGAGCTTGACCACTCTTCCTTCGTGCGGAAAACACATTACTCTAAAGAGTGAGGAGACGATGGCTCCCATGCAATATATATAGTCTCGTCCAAGGAGTAGGTTATAATCCAAGGGTCCTTGAACGACCATCACGTTCATTTGAACGGTCTTCCCTTTCAATGTTATGGGCACATTGGGCAGGATCCCTAAAGGTCGACTGGTTCCCTTATCAAAGCCTGTCAGATTTCTCATTTCAGGCAAAAGCGATGGCGAACCAAGCGCTTTCCAAGCAGTAGAGGAAAGGATACTCACAGATGCCCCCTCATCAATGATGGTGCCAGCCATGACCATTCTGTATATTTGGACGATAATTCTGAATGGTATGCTTGCTGGCAAACGGGGTCTGCCTAGTTGGTTCCAGTCAAAGGATACAACTAGGTTGCTTGGTGGTGGAACCGAGTAAATGGCCGGGTATCGCTCTGACGAACTTCCTTCCTGCGATAAAGGAATGGGGGGGTTGCCCTCGTGCTCGTCGGAGTCTGTGTTGATGAAGAGAATTTGGATGGTGTCATATTTATCCTCTTCAGTGACTGTGTCATTCGAAGATAAATCCTCTGAAGGCAAGACCGGGTCAACTGCCACCTCAACCTTCTGACTTTCGTCGGGTATGGATTCAGCTGGTTCATCTTCAATGACCGGCGCTTCAGTTGACCACTTGAGCGGGCCAGCTGGATTTTCAACTAACAAAGGACTCGGCAAGAGTTTTTTATATCTAGGAGGAAGTCGTAACGGTGAAACCGGACGATCATCCAAAACTCTTTTCGCTTCGTCTAAGAAGGGACAACGGTGGATGGCGTGGTTGCCTTCGCACAGTTTACAGGGAGATCTAGCTCTCCCTTTTCGTCCAAGGACTTCACTTTCGCTAGTTGACGGTGTGCTTTTAACATGGCTATCAGAGGTTGACGCCACCGGATTGTGCAAACGGGGAGACCAGTCCCTTAGTATCTGAGGGATGCAGGGACAATCTCTGTGAAAGTGGTCTCCCTTGGATATGACACATGGCGATTTAGGCCTAGTCAGTGCTGTGTGTGGATTTTCATTAGACGACACTCGTTTGCCCCCAGCCGCTTTTGGCTCCTTCTTCTTCTTCTCTTTCTTCTTCTTTTCCTTCTTCTCCTTAGGAATTTGGTTTTTAATTTTACCATTTCCATCAAGCGAAGAGGAAGGGAGAGAGGAAGAATTAGAGGAAGTGGAAGGTTGGTGGGTAACTCTGGACTGGTCTAACTGCTGATTCGACTGTTCAGGAATAGTGGTGTTCTGAACGACATTAAAGAGAAGAGCCAGACCGGCAAGCCAATTGTCAGTCCTGGAAGCGAAAATGTGGCCATATGGGGTGCACCGACATCTCCCCAAGAGGAGAAGGGACTAGGATTTCCACCAAGGGGAATTCCTTGGTTGGTAGGCTCCATTTTCTCAACCTAAAGATCAATGCAGGAAAAAGGGTATGAATATTCCGTTTAAAATAAATTTTAACGACGCTTGGACACAACTTGCTTTTTCAATTTTAAAGAGTCGAGAAAAAGCAAAAGATGACTCTAGTCGCCTTCGATGTTTTAACGAGCCCGAAGTGACAAATGCTCGGATGGACTTTTTCCGTTATAGAGTCTGAAAAATGCCAAAAGGAACTGCTCTGGAGATCTAGGTAGAGGGTCTGCCAAACTTTTCGCAAAACCGCATAATACTTTTTAAGGTACGGGCGGTCAATCTTCCCGAATGCTGTGTTCAGTGCATTGCGATCAGTAGGGCGGCCGACACGGCTTCCTATGGATAAAGGTTTTATGCCTATAGGGGTCTCCCAATATATACTCGACGGTACGTGGGAGCACAATCCGTACTGGCGCTTATCGTCTCTCAGGAGGAATCACCCAACCATCAGCGAGATCGACAGTCACCAGGTTTTACGACGCCGGAACACGTCTCTAGCCTAGACCTCTATGTTGTGCGTTAAGTTACAAAGCGTTGTTAAGTTCATTCAATTTATTTTAGGTTGATCTTATTCAGAATTTTGCCTTTTTGGATCACCACGAGATGTATATACAATTCCTAAATGCAATCTAAAGATGATAAGCAAGCATTTATCTCTTTTCAACAATGAAAATCCTAGCTACAAGGGGAAAAGAAAGACACAATCTTTTCTCAAAGAGCAAAGAGCACATTGTAAATGCACTTTTCCTAAATCAAACCATACAAACTATCAATATGAAAATGCACAAATGCATGTATTTGTTTTCATTTTCTTAATATTGATGCCTAAAAAGAAAGCTGTTGTACAAATTTGAATTCGATTTCAAGTGAAAACACAAACAAGTTTCTTTTTGAAAACAAAAAGACGATTACGACACTTTATGATTTTGAAGTAAACACTTGTTTCGACACTAGAAATTCATAAATTCAAACCAAAAGACAAAAGAAAAAGCACAATCAACTGTCAACAGCCAACAAACTTACTCCTAAGATCAAAACGACACTTACGACAGGTCTAGATCTAAGGGCGACAGTATGACTAGTTTACTTTTGTAATGGGAAACTGCAAATGATGTAACAAATACACAAAAACAAATACAGTTTCTTTATACAAATGAGGTGGAATTAAGGCAGAGAAAATGGGTTTTCAGATAGGTACACACACTGATAACAGGCTGCAAAAAACAGAGATAAAACTGAACACAAGGATGCAAAGAACCACAGCTGCACAGGGCAAAGGCTGATCAACGCACCTGCAAAACAGAGAAACTGAATTGCAGCGCAGGTAGCCCTCTCAGGACCTGCGTTGAAATGCAGAGTCTCTTCACAGAGCCTGCGCTGAAGCAGAAACGAGAATTGTCTCTGGGTTCTGGGTCACGGTTTGCAGTTTGATCTGAGGTTTTTGGCCTGATGAAAGCTATCGATTAGGTACAATTAGAAGGATGATTTAAAGGAGGACTAAGAGCTATCACAAAGGGCAGTTAGAGAATTTGTGGATCAGATTGTTCAGATCATAAACAGGCCCAGTGAGTGGACTAGAGTGGCAGATGTCTACTTTGCATTTGTAAATGGCAAATGCAGTTCGATTCAACACTCCTAAGTTTATGAGAAGAACAACAGTAGAAACACAAATAAACTAACTAGATACAGTCCCCAACGGAGTCGCCAATTTTTTGTTGGGAAAAGTATCCATTCGGAATGCCCCTATCCCACTCTAAGGTGTGATAGTGCCTTAGCAACAAACAAGGAAAACTAATTGAGTATTCTTCTCTATGAAATGTAAATGAGGAGGAAGGATGTAACTAACCTGTGTCTTTCGCTAGTTTGTTGATCCAAGCGCTCCTCTCTTCAGTGGCTCCCAGCTCCTTGCTCCTTCACCAGCCTAGCTTCACCGAATTCCTGCAAGATCACAAGAGAGAGAAACTATACGAAGATATAGATATACATTCATAAAAGGCTCAAGATCAGATTAAGCTAAACATGCAAATATAACAAAACATCATTGATACACAGCATGTAGGAGAAACTCAAATAGTTTATTGATAGAATAAGAAAGTCCAAGAGGAGATACAACCAAGTGAGTTCCGATCCAGCATCTACCTCCCAGCAAAGGAATCCCTTCCTCTCCTCCAACAAAGCATAAATCACCCAATGTACTAATCTCAATCTCAAACCAACAACAATTCTCTGCAAAGTACAAAATTCCAGCCTCTGGATCTCTGGGATGAGGGATCCATATATAGATGTAAGCAGAGAGGATGAGTCAGATTATGTTTTGACTTGTGGCTTCTCTCTGTCAGTTCTTTCTTCCACTTGGAGACTGAGAGCCTCTTACTCATCACTTGGTCGAATTCAGTGAGGCAAGTGTCATTGGAGAAGATTCTGGAAGCTTCCATGGTCTTTCCACCTCGTTGAATGACTCTGCCACTTGTCATTTCCCGCTCAACGCACCTGGGTAGTGCATTCAAGTGCATTGCAATGCACCTGGATAGTGTACTGGGGTGCTTTGCAACGTAGGCAGCTAGTGGAGCACTTGAATTGATCCTGAATTGACTGTTTCTGAGTGGTTTTTGGTGGAGAACTTCTGGGAGAAGCTGTCATTGGTTGACCTTGTTCCTTTAGAAGCTGTAACAACATCTTTAGGGACTTTGGATCCCTTGGATTATGGACATTTCATGCTTATAGCTGTAAGGCACAAAAATGTCTATAACAGACATGAGAAAATCCCAACACAAACCTGTGGTAGAAGTTGGCAAGACCTAGAAAGCCATGAAGCTTTGTCAGAGTGGTTGGAGATGGCCAATCCCAAATGACTTGGATCTTGGCTAGATCCACATGCACACCCCTTTCATCAGTAATTTATCCCAAATACTAAACCTGGGTCATGCCAAAAGTGCATTTCTACAAATTGGCACATAACTTGTGTTACCGTAGTGTTTGGAGAACCTGTCGGATGTGGTGGAGGTGCTCTTCCCAACACTGGCTGAAGATCAGGATGTCATCCAAGTATACCACTACAAATGAGTTGGTGAATGGTCACAAGATGTCATCCATTAGCCTCATGAAGGTTGTAGGAGCATTCATTAATCCAAAAGGCATAACCAACCATTCAAAAAGGCCCTCCTTAGCTTTGAAGGCAGTCTTCCACACATCGGAGGGTTCGATTGATACCTAGTGATATCTTGACTCAAATCGATCTTGCTGAAATATTTTACCCCCTTCAGTTGGTCCAGGAGGTCATCAATCCATGGGATCAGGTACCTATTATGGACAGTGATCTTGTTCAGCACTCGATAATCAATACAAAGTGTCCAAGTCCCATCCTTCTTCTGTACCAACACGATCGAGCTCCCACATGCGATGAACTCGGATGGATGTGACCTTTCTGCAGCAGCTCCTAAATCTGCCTCTTGATTTCATCATTCTCTAGAATGGAGCACTGATAGATTGCTCCATTGGGTAGCGACATTTCTGGGGTCAGATCGATGGAGCGCTTGACCTGACAGTGCAGAGGAACCCCTATGGGGGAGGTGAATATGTCCTTGTACTCCTCCATGATCTTGTCCATCTGTAGTTTTCATGCGGAGGGGCCCTATCTGGAGGCCATGACCACCATCTTCTTCTTTCCTTGAGGGAGTATCATCAGGAAAACAAATTTCCTGGTTTCGAAAATGAGCTTACTGCATTGTTTTGCAGTAACCAAAGAGATGGCAGTAGGCAGTGCCACCTCTAGTATCCTATACAAATTATTTCCCAAAGTAACAATAATAGCACGAGGCCTTGATTCATACACAACATGTCACTTCCACAAGTATGGTTGTCCTAATAATACATCACAAACATCAAGGGGAGCAATGTCACACAATACCTCATCCGTGAAGGGCTTGATGTTGTATGGAAAGCGACATCGTTGGCTCATGCAAAGATCCCATCCCTGGTGAAGCCACCTGATGAAGTAGGATTGTGGATGTGCTATGGTCGGTAAGCCTAGCCGCTTCATGACCTCTGCTGAAATGAGTTTCTTTTGGCTTCTGCTCTCGATAATGAACTATAGTGGGGATCCCTTTACCCACATCTGGGAGTGGATGAGACGCTCCTCATCCTCTGGATCTTCGGGTTCCTCCTTCTGGATCTTTGTGGTGGCAACGCTGGCATTGGACTCCGCATTGATAATCTGCTTCCCTTCTTCATTCCCCTTGTCAGGTTTTGACTTAGAGTCAGAACATGCATCTAATTCTGAAACCTTTATCTCGGCCACCAATGACTTCTTGGCCCAACACTCACTTGTGTTGTGGGTGGAGTTCTTATGGAACTCACACCACTTCCCTATGTCCTTTTTCAGCTTCGTGGTGCTGTTATTTTCTTGCAGCTTTGGCGGGTTGTCTTGGGCTGCCCCACCTTGGCTTTGTCCTTTGTTCTGCGGTTTGGGGACACCTTTCCCTTGCTTCAGATTCATAGATCCAAAGTCTCACTTCTTCTATTTAAATTTTTTCTCGATCTTGACGGCATACCGATATGTCGTGCTAAGCGAGGAGATGTTTAGGAATTCTATTTCTTCTTGAATGTACCTGTGCAGGTAGCAACAGTATTTGAGTACCAAATGCTGCTCTAAATCCTTGATACCAAAATTTGTGTGAAGGGTATGGAAAATATTGGTAAACTCTGGCACGTCTTGGTCCCTTCCCTGCCACAGTGTGGTCCACTTTATGTATTGATCCTCATAGCTTCCGACAAGGTAGTGCTACTCCTTGATGGCAGTTATAAATGAATTCCAAGTGGGTGTGGCTGAAAATAGTGAGGCCATACTTTCATCCTTATGATTGCAATAGGTTTCCCACAAGTCCTTGACATGGGGGGCGGCTTTGAGAAGAGCGAAAGTAATCTTTTCCCGGTTGAAAAAATCATGAAAAAAAAAATACCCTTCTAGAAGATTTAACCATTTATCTACAGTGTTTGCATCCATCTAACCCTCAAATATGGGAATGTCAAAGTTAACTTGTACCTTAAAGGGTGTGGCACTTCCAAAGTAACTGCTGGAAGTAGATGTGTCGCCCTTGGGTAGCGCTGAAGGATCTGGGAAAATTTGTCCATCATCGCGTTCCTTTGTCACTCAAGGGCCTCTTCAAGCAAGATTTTGATAATATGTCTTGCCCCCTCGTCTTTCTTTTCATCCGCCATGGGAGGACATCAAGATTTGAGAGGTTGGTCTTGCAAAGGTTCGACCAATTCAAGCCCTCACTCCTTATATCTCGACCTTGTTGGGGACATGCAAAGAAAGACAGAGAAAGAGAAGACCACTCTAATACCATTGATCCAGATTTAAACAAGAACGCAAAAAATTACAAATATAACCATACATATAGGGATGCAACAGAAATAATACTTCATTTCATTACTTTAAAATATTGAAATATGCTTGCAAATAGAAATTGAAATAAACTAGCTAGGGCGATGGTAGTTTATCTCTGAGAAGAGATGTGGCGGCTACATGCCTCTGAACTCTCTTACAATGAGGCTCGAAGGCCTATTTATTGTTGAGAAATAATGGAAAACCCTAAACATCCAAAAAGATAACCCTAGAAGATGAAATGCCAAACTGTGGGCCCCGTTTGGGTAAATTGGTACATCAACTTCCCAGGGTCGTAACTTTGGCATACGATCTCCGTTTGATGTGCACAATATCTCGTTAGAAAGATCTATCAGAGAAATACAACTTTGTGAAGAGAAAAATATGTCCATGGACTTGAGTTTCTCCCAATTTTCCCAAAAAGCGTCATTTAGGGCCTCAAAATGCTCCGGAAGTTTAGGACCCAAAAAACTACTAAAAATAGTAAAATGTGCTACAATTAAGGAAACTGAAAAGTTGAAAGAAACAATGGTGGGGGTCCAAGTGGACTTGGCAAGTGGCCATCAAAATCCACCTGGATCATCTGAGGTCCTCTATCTCATCCAATTTTTTTCTCAAGTACGAGTCTAACCATGTGAAAATGTGATCTAAAGTCGAACATGGGAAGACACCGTCTGATTACCAACCAATGATGTAAGTTGCTAACAGGTGAGAGAGAAATCGCCAATAATGATAATGATTCTCAAGGTACTATAGTACATGTTGTATGGTGTGAATAGATTTTTTGATGTCAAACACCATACAAAGTCTTTCGGTCGAAGGCCTGTGATGTCAACTTGTCGTCGAAAGCGAGAAACTTGTCATTGATGTATGCAAGCCTCAAGGTACTGGAAGGGTGTTTCTAAGTCAACTTCTTGGATAATGTGCTGATGTCAACAAGAAGTGACTCGTTGTTGTGTGTGGAGCATGATTATTCAGAGGTCTTTGTTTCAGCCGGATGTATACCCCAGGAAGTTTGTACACCGCTCCATGTGGGGGGGTGCGGGGGGGACTTGTCCCCCCTACGGGGGTCCGGGGGGGCCGATCCCCTTCGGCTGGGGGGTCCGGGGGCCAATAGTCCCCTGGCGGGGGCTCGGGGGCAGCGCCCATGAAGCCAAAAATAGATGTAAAATTGCCTTGTAAAAGTATAGTAATTTCTAGTCAATCTGGGCCGTTCATTAGGCAGATGATCTGACGGTAGAACTTATGTTTAGTTTAGGGTTTTTTTTGCCCTAGAAGGCAACCCCCTCTCTTTGTATTAGGGCATTGTATTTGAGGCTGTGAAATAGATGTGTATTCTCTGAGCGAGAAAGAGAGAGGCGAGAATGTGAGAGAAAACTGAGGATATTACAGCAGATCTGTTGTAGGTTGTGTCTCTTCATTTTGATGGATAATAGAAAGGAAGGATTGGTTGTTTAGGGTGGATGTAGCCCAAACTGGTTGAACCACATATATCTGTGTCTCTCTTGTCTTATGTGTTTTTTGTGTTTATATTTCTGCAATATTTTATGTGTTCCATTGCTCGTAATATATAATTTTCTAACACTTGTCACAAGAGGGCCTTGATTTATTCCCCATCAACGACATGAAATGAGTGTAATGATTTTGAAGATAGAATGTGACTGATGACACAATGTTCAGGAATGGTGGTCATGAAAATGAAGGTTTATGAGTATTGTAAACGATGAATTTTACTGAGTGACTTCTCTTGAACATGTTGGCGGCACTGAATGAATTTGCAGCATTGACCCAAAACCAAAGTGATGGATGGTGTGATAGACCATAGGTATGATAACCATCGAGCAGATAACCCAAACCAAATAGTCACAGAGATGAAGTGAAAGTGTCATGTTCAAGAGCGACTTGCTACCATAAAGTGATTTATCCCTTTTCCCATTTTCCCCAGTCATTGTTGACTAGTACCTCTTTATTTTTTAATAAGCTTGAGGAGGATAACATAAGCTTGATGTATAATTCTACCCTTTGGGTGAATCCATCACTATGTGATGTTTTAATGAGTCTAGCAAAGGTGAAACTTGGTCTTGTCATGATGGACAAGTTTGTTGCTATTTGATGCTTTAACGAATTTAACGACAATGATAACTCGGTCCTTTTCATATTTAAAGAGTTTGAAAAGGGACAAAAAGAAAACTCCACAAGTTATTTTTCATAGATTTGTCTCTCAAGTCCAAAAAAGTGTATAATAATACAAGAGAGAGCCTATTGACCATGTTCGATCAATGCATTCCTTTTTCGTAAGTAATCTATCTCAGTATGGAAAAGGGTTAAACTTATACTGAGTAGATGTCGTTTCCAATCCGTTTACTAGTTGAAAAGGATAAGTGCCCATCAATCTTTTCATATTTTGAGAGTCTGAAAAGAGTTGAAAGAGGACTCTAGGGGGGTTCATTTTTCGATGTTTAATAGAGCTCGAAAAAGAGATAAAATTATGCTCTGTGGTCAAAAGTACATTTTACGATCATCCACGTCAAATTAAATATGTCAGCTGTAAACTTGCTCAAAGAACCACCAAATAGATTAAAAATACCTATTTCATTGGTAAAAATAGGTAAAAACTATAGTTTATTCATTTAATGAACATGAAATTACCATAAAACAAGAATCTAATAAGTCATTTTACCATTTGACATTTACCATTCGGTTTTGTGCTATGAACCAATTTTTTACCTCAAACTTCAATAGTTGATTATGGGAGATTTTGTGGATCATTTTTTGTGCCGTCAGGATCAAGTAGGAGATCTACCTCTTCTCTTTCATTTAAGGTCATTCTTTTTCAATTTTAGGAAAAAAAATTAGGGTTTTGGGGTCCCTAGGGTAAATATATTACACCCTAGGATCAGCACACCCTTATTCATCGAAAAATGTGTTGCAGAGTAGTCAAACAGAAGGGAAACTGCTATGCATCTCACTATCTAAAGAGCAGGGGTGCATTGGGCACAATTTAGAAATTTGATTCATCATTTCTACCCAAAATATATTCAGTTTTTTGCATGAAACGGATCCTAACTAAGCCTATGGTGTGATTTCAGACTTTGATAAGATCAGAATGGATATCACATGGCATGAAAGAGAACATGAAGAACAGGATATGGTTGCCCTAAATGATCCTGGTACTGTTGAGGTTCTCAGAGATTGTGGGTTACTCAAATATTTCAGGTTATCGGGATAAGGCAACAATTAGAATTATTGCAGTTCTTGGTTCATTCATGGGATCTAGCAGGAACAAGTTTTTCACATAGGGGACAAAGTGCTCCCTATATTGATTGATGATATTTAATTTCTCACAGGATTGTCGAGACATGATGCCCCCATTTCTATTTCAGGTTCTGCCCATGGGGGTGAATCAGTGAGGGACTACATTCAACAATTCTATTGGCCAAGTACACTACCTAGCAAATATGGAAAGATAAACATCAGGGATGTTCGTGATATTCCCTTATCAAAATTCCTCTTTACTATAGCAAAGTTGGCGGGTAGCATGACACTTCATGTTGGGAATAGATCATACATGCAGTATGCTCTCGGGTGTCTCGAGCCAACTATGTTCAATTGGTGTGAGGTAGTACTCTCTTTGATGAAAGAGTAGTTGACTAAAGTAAAAAGAGGTAAGACAAAAAAATTCAGCTATGGATCGATCTTGATTGCTTTTACTCTAGAGATAATTCCATTGATGAAACCTCAGTATGTGACACTAAGCTTAGCTGGTCCTAGAGATCCACGGATGCAGAGACAGGTAGAGTTGATGGCTAGAGATGTTGGTCAATCATCAATCTAATTTTCTACTGCATTCTTCAGTTGGCTCCATCGACAACATATTTTCATAGAGGAGCATCCATATGCGGGGATGGATTTTCGTAGAGATCCAGATTTGAGATTACTAGTGGGTTCTCAATGGGGTGCTATAAGTAAATTGTTTTGACCATGTCCTTTTTATTTTTTTAGTTTTTACATGTTTTTGTGCTTTTTTATGTTTCCAAGACTAAAATAAAAATGTTCTCATGTATACAGATGTTGGCAATATTCGAAAAATGGGTCATCAACAGGAGGTGGGTGAACTAGAGGGAGAAATGTCAGAAGAGAAGTGATCAGGGATTTAGATCTAATCAAGACACTGGCGGAGTTACAACATCATATATAGGGGTTAACCCTTAGTATACTGGATGTTCAGATTGAGGAGCTAATGATGAGACTACAGTGCCATACTATTGGTGTACCTAGCCATTGGATGAGGCTATTGTGTATGATATCTCAGGCAGTGACCTATTATCATGAGCATCATTAGATCTAGTTAGGATGATTTACTATATGAATTTTGAGGTTTTGAGGTCAGATGACCAACATGTCTTGGACACAAATTTTTGTAAAAACTTTGAACATCTATCTATTTTAATTTCAGTGTTTTTGTATGGCTATGTGTAATCCTATTCAACTATTGATGTGAATTGAAAATTTATTCTTTACATATGTCATAAATATCTATTTAACACGTAATTCGCTAAAGAATCAGTCAATGTGTTAAAGTTTCTGGAAATGTGTTGATATTGAATGTCATCAAAATGTCTTTCCAAGAGATGAAATCTAAGGAATATATGATGAATAGTTGGATTTCGAACGATATAAACATTCATAAGTTGTAGTATGACAAGTTGTGAGTCTAGCCTAATTATGATTCGGTGAATTCCAAGTGAAATGGCATGAGAGAGGAGTTTGATTAATGTGTTGGCATTATGATACATATGTTGTACTTGATGGCAACCCACTCATCTCAAATAATAAATTATAATGTAGAGAAAATTTCACGCACTTATATGCAGAGAAAAGTTTATTTCATGTAGAGAAAAGTTCACGCACTTTTATGTAGAGAAAAGTTTATTTCATGTAGAGAAAAGTTCACGCACTTTTATGTAGAGAAAAGTTTATTTCATGTAGAGAAAAAGTTCACGCACTTTCATGCAAGGAAAATCGCGTATATGTTGCAGAACTTACCTTTGGTCCATGGTAGTTAGTCCTTGGTATTTGAACCTATGGTTTTGGACCATGGTACCTTGTCAGAAGTGTTGATCCCAAGTATTGGTTTCGTGGTATTGGTTTATTATGGTTTTGGTCCATGGTATTGCATGTAGAGAAAAAGTTCACGCACTTTCATGCAAGGAAAAGCGCGTATATGTTGGAGAACTTACCTTTGGTCCATGGTAGTTAGTCCTTGGTATTTGAACCTATGGTTTTGGACCATGGTACCTCGTCAGAAGTGTTGATCCCAAGTATTGGTTCATGGTATTAGTTCGACAGTTTTTGATCCTATGGTTTTGGCCCGTGGTATTGCATCCAAAAGTGTTGATCTCACGCACTTTCATGGTATTAGTCCAACAGTTTTTTGATCCTATGGTTTTGGACCGTGGTATTGAGAAAGGACTAAGGCTATAAAAGAGGAAGGAGATCATTTGACAAAGCATCTTCTGAATTATTGAATATCTGATAAAGTGCTAGATCTGGAATATTGTGATTGGGTTATGGTGCAGATCTGGATTTGAATGAAGAAGGAACCTGAGTGTAAGGAGAAGGATAAGTTCTATTGATGGGTCAAAATCTTAAGGCTGGAATAGTGGTATCTCTATATGATTTTGATCTGTGATATGTGGCATACGATTGATCTATAAATCTAATAATCTGGGTATGAATTATTGATGCATGTTTTATTTTACACATGTTATGATATGGGTATGTCTGATGTATGGAACAACTGCAAAGTTATAAGGAAATATTTGCAGATCTGTATGTGGGTTGGCTTTGGTGAAATCAGAGATTGATGATGCAAGTGTAGTTGATGGTTTTTTTTGATGTTCTTGGATCCAGTCTGAAAATTAATGAAAAGTGGTCCTTGAAAGAAAAGAAGTAGGGGGTTGTAGCTCCCTTCCAGGAGAGACTGGAAAACGAGAGAGAGAGAGTTGTAGCTCTCTACAGGTTGTAGCCTACGTACTGGTAAAGGACTGCACCAGTACAAAATCATTGTAAAAGGAGTTTCTTATTAAAAGAAGATAGAGACATATTGCAGCAGGTGGTTTTCACCCACATTGGGTTTCCACCTTATATCTGGTGTTCTTTTGTGTGACTATTTGCTTTTCTTGTTCCTGCTCATTATTTTATGATTCTGACATACAAAGTAATGATCAATATTTGAAGAATTATTAAAAGTATAAATAAGGAAGATATATTGAAAAGAATTTGATAATACTGATTCACCCCCCCCTCTCAGTATTATTTCCAACAATTGGTATCAGAGCAGGTCCTTCTGAAGAAGCTTGATCACTTGAAGGAAGATCTAACATCATGAGCAACTACGAGAGGGAAGCATCAATCAGGCCACCGATTTTTGATGGGACAAACTTCGTATATTGGAAGGTAAGAGTTACTGCCTATCTTCAATCTTTGGGTACAGAAGTATGGGACATTATAGAAACAGGGTATACTTTTCCATCAGCTACTCCTACAGATTCAGCTGAGAAGAAGAAATATGAAACAAATGCAAAGGTGGTTAATACTCTTCTAGGATGTCTATCTCAATCTGAATTTGTGAAGGTTATGCAATATAAATCTGCAAAAGAAATATGGGACAAGATTGTTTTGAGCTACGAAGGAGATGAACAGGTAAAACGTGCAAAAATTCAAACCCTCAGGATTCAGTATGAGAATCTCAGAATGTATAATGATGAAAGTGTGGCTAACTATTTTCTTCGTGTGGATGAGATTGTTAATTGTATGAAAAATTTGGGTGAAGAAATAAAAGAGGCTGTTGTGGTTGAAAAAGTTCTAAGATCTTTGTCACCTAGGTTTGAATCTAAAGTTTCTGCTATAGAAGAAAAGGAGAATCTACAACATCTTAAAATGTCACAACTACATGGAATTCTAACTACTTATGAAATGAGAAAAGGAGGTCCATCTAACAGGAAAGAAGCTGCCTTCAAGGCTTCAAGTAAAGGAGAGTACTATGAATCAGGACATGGGTCAGAAGAAGAAGAAGAATCAAATTTTGTCAGAAATCTTCAACGGGGTGCTGGACGGTTCAGAGGTAAGTTACCCTTCAAATGCTTTTCTTGTGGAAGAGTAGGTCACTATGCTGCCAAATGTCCTCATAAGGATAAGATCGACAAGGGAAAGGAACCTATTAGATGGAACAAGAAACAGAATGCAAATAAGAAAAGCTACTACACTCATGAAGACAGTGATGGTCTATCAAATAGTGATGAAGATGAATGAGGTAATGACTATAAACTTTTAATGGCATTTGAAGATGACGATTACATGGATGCTATAGATGTGGATAGGTTTTATGAAGAGATTTCTAGACTTAAGACATGTATAGAAGACAAGAACATGATCATTGATACTCTACAATTTCAAATTGATGAAAAACAAAAATATCTTGAAAAGTTAGAAGGTGAAATTTTTGGCCTTAGAAAAGAAATTGAGAAAACAAAGGCTATTAATCTTAAGTTTGTCAAAGGATCTGAAACTCTGGATGAGATCATCAATGTACAACGTTCTCCGCTAAACAAGACAGGTCTGGGGTATAATGGAGAAACATCTCAAGCATCCACCTCAAAGAGTTATCTTGATGAAGCAAGAAGGAATGAGAAAAAGCACAATGGAGATCATTAGGTAAAGCATGGACGAAATACATCAAGAACAAACAAAGACTATTAGGTAAACCAGGGGCAATCTGTCTTAAGGATGAACAAAAGCTACAACCAGCCACAGGTAAAATCTTCTCAATTTGCTTCAAGAATGGATGACAATAGAAATTACAATCATTTGGCCAGTAGATTTGATAATCGCAGAAGTTTCTTCAATGGGCAATGTTTCTCTTGCCATAACTTTGGTCACAAAGCAGCTCAATGTGTTGCATATAAAACAATCATGACTAGAGAAGCTCAAAAACAAAGAAGTATGATCGGGATTACAAAAAGGACCTATAACAACTTTTCGGCTCTTGAAAATGAAGTTGAATGTTCTATTTGCAATAACTTTGGTCATGAAGATTCTGAATGCAGGAGCAGGTTTCAGCAGACAAAGGAACAAGCCTCAAGCACCAGAACATGGAGAATAAAGGAACCACAAACAGAAAGATGTGGGATAGCCTTTTATGCAGAGGGACAGGAAAACCTATGGTACATCGACAGTGGATGTTCGAAGCATATGACAGGTGATAAAGAAAAGCTTGAATCATATTCTACTTTAGAAAAGGGAAAGAAAGTTTCTTTTGGAAATGATACTCCAGCAGCTATAAAAGGAAAAGGCACAGCTCAGTTAAAAGAAAAGGTTAAAGCTGGAAATGTTTTGTATGTTGATGGCTTGAAGCATAACCTTCTGAGTGTCAGTCAGATGTGCGATCAAGGAACCGAGGTAATATTTCAATCAAATGGATGTAGCGTTCGTGATCTTGATACAGGGAAAACAATGATCAAAGGTAGAAGAACTCCAAATAATCTATACATATTTGAAGAAGGACAACAACAATGCTATTTGAGCAAGGATGATGAACATTGGTTATGGCACCGGAGGTTGGGGCATCTAAGCTTTTCACAAATAAGGAAGGCATGCAAATATTAGGCAGTTCGTGGTCTTCCAGATATCAAAATTCCAGACAACACTATATGCAAATCATGTCAGTTTGGTAAGCAAACCAGAACCAACTTCCCGGAGAAGGAAGGATTAGCCAACAGGCCTCTTGAACTAGTCCATACAGATGTATGTGGTCCTTTCAAGATGAGGTCACCTCGAGGAGAAGAATACTTGATATTATTCATTGACGATTTCTCCAGGTTTGTTTGGTTAGGACTTTTGAAGCACAAAGACGAAGCATTCGAAAAATTCAAATCCTTCAAAGCCTTGGTTGAAAATGAATCAGGTTACAAAATTAAGTACCTCAGGTCCGACAGAGGTGGGGAGTTTACCTCAAATGAATTTTTCGATTTCTGTGAAGAACATGGGATAAGAAGGGAATTCTCTACAGCTAGAACTCCTCAGCAAAATGGAGTGGTGGAAAGGATGAATAGAACAGTCCAACAAATGGCCCGTGCTATGCTTGATGAGTCTGGAACTCCCGCAACTTTCTGGGTGAAGATGCATATGCTACGGTTGTTATTCTCAATAAAACAAATGTCCGAGTGAACAGCACTCAAACTCCTCATGAACTCTGGTATGGTGAGACTCCTTCGGTAAAACACTTCAAAATCTTTGGGAGAAAATGCTATATTAAGAATACTGATGAGCAACTTGGAAAACTTGAACCTAGAGCAGATGAATGCATTCTTCTTGGTTATTCTCCACACAACAAAGCATATAAGTGCTACAATAAAAGACTTGGAAGATTTGTTGACAGCATTGATGTAGTGGTTGATGAAAAAGGATACATTCCTAGGCAAGTAAATCATGAAAATATCGAAGAAGATGAAGACTACCCTCAAAGACAGAATGATGAAGAAGAAGAACCTCAAGAAGCACCAGAGGAACAGATAAGGGTAGAAGAGAAGACTCCATCCAGGTACGTTCAGAAGAATCATCCAGAATCTCAGATTTTGGGGCAAAAAGAAGCAGGTGTACAAACAATAAGAACAATTGTAGAAGCTTCAAGCTATTTGGAATTACTCTCATCCACTGAACCACAAAATATAAAAGAGGCATGCAAAGATGAATGTTGGGTCAAAGCAATGGATGAAGAACTTGAGCAGATCGAAAAGAACAACACTTGGGAGTTGGTTCCTAGACCAAAGGATAAGAATGTTATAGGGACAAAATGGGTCTTCAAAAATAGGTTGAATGAAAATGGGGAAGTAATTAGAAACAAGGCCAGACTTGTTTGTAAAGGGTATGCACAGCAAGAAGGAATAGATTTTGAAGAAACTTTTGCTCCTGTCGCAAGACTTGAGGCCATCTGAATGTTCCTTGCTCTCTCAAGCTTTCAAAAGTTCAAAGTATTTCAAATGGACGTGAAATTAGCCTTTCTGAATGGAGACTTAGAAGAAGAAGTATACATTGAGCAGCCAGATGGTTTCATTCTTGGAAATGATCCAAATATTGTATGCAGATTGAAAAAGGCTCTCTATGGTCTTAAACAAGCTCCAAGGGCTTGGTACTATCGTTTGGACAAATATCTTCATCAACAAGGTTTTTCAAAAGGATCAGCAGATAGCAATCTTTATATAAAAATTGAAAATGACAAATTGCTGATACTTGTTGTGTATGTAGATGACATTATCTTTGGCAGCAATGAAGAATCTATGAGTCAAAGCTTTGCCTTGGTGATGCAGAAAGAATTCGAAATGTCCTTTCTTGGAGAATTGACATATTTTCTGGGCCTGCAAATCCAACAAAAGGAAGGAGGGATCTTCTTGTCTCAAACCAAGTATCTCAAGCATATTTTGAAGAAATATGGCATGGAAGATGCAAAACCAGTATGTACACCCATGGTCACAGGATGTAGCCTCAGTGCAAATGATGAATTAGCAGCAGTACATCAACCAACCTACAGATCTATGATTGGAAGTCTACTTTATTTGACAGGTACTCGACCAGACATCATGCATGCAGTGGGAATAGTTGGAAGATTTCAGGCAAATCCAAAGGAAACTCATCTTCAGGCAGTAAAGAGAATCTTCAAATATCTTCAAGGGACTCAAAATTATGGCTTATGGTATCCTAGAGATATAGATCTCACACTTCATGCTTATACTGATGCAGATTGGGCCGGAAGCGTGGATGAAAGGAAGAGCACAAGTGGTGGTGCATTCTTTATGGGTTCCAGATTAGCATCTTGGTTCAGCAAGAAACAGACTTCGATTGCCTTGTCTACAGCTGAAGCAGAATATGTTACTGCTGCATCTTGCTGCACTCAACTCCTTTGGATGATGCAGACCTTGCAGGATTTTCAAATCACTTGTACACCACCCATCTCCATCTTATGTGATAATACAAGTGCAATTAGCATTTCAAAAAACCCAGTCATGCATTCAAAAACCAAGCACATACCAATCAAGTATCACTTTCTCTGGGAACAAGTGCTTGAACAAAAGGTCAAGTTGGAGTATGTTCCTTCTAAGGAACAGGTTGCTGATATACTCACCAAACCATTGCCTAGGGAGACCTTTGAATACCTCAGGCAAAAGCTAGGGGTTGTTGATGCATCACCTTGTTGTTGAATCTCTTCTGATTGTTGGTTGTACGCAAGGTTCATCTGAAGTATATGCGTACATGTGCTGGGTTGCAGATTGGTCAAAGATCGAATGGCACAGGTTCAGGGGGAGCATATCATGCATTGTTGGCATTATGGAGGAAGTACAGAAGGAGATCATGGATGCTGAACTGAATATTGCTGCAATACGTCTCTATCTCTTTCATGGTCATGGATTATGGTTCTTCTTTGCAGATCTGGTTTATAGTCAAGGGGAGCATGTTCTTAGGGGGAGCATAACCCTTTGCCCTTGATGTCAAAGGGGGAGAGTGATTGGTTTTTGTTGCCATCAAGTCCAAAGGGGGAGATTGTTGGCATTATGATACATATGTTTTACTTGACTCATCTCAGATAATAAATTATAATGTAGAGAAAATTTCACGCACTTATATGCAGAGAAAAGTTTATTTCATGTAGAGAAAAGTTCACGCACTTTTATGCAGAGAAAATTTTATTTCATGTAGAGAAAAGTTCACACACTTTTATGCAGAGAAATGTTTATTTCATGTAGAGAAAAGTTCACGCACTTTTATGCAGAGAAAATTTTATTTCATGTAGAGAAAAATTTCACGCACTTTCATGCAAGGAAAAGCGCGTATATGTTGGAGAACTTACCTTTGGTCCATGGTAGTTAGTCCTTGGTATTTGAACCTATGGTTTTGGACCATGGTACCTCGTCAGAAGTGTTGATCCCAAGTAGTGGGTTCGTGGTATTGGTTTATTATGGTTTTGGTCCGTGGTATTGCATGTAGAGAAAAAGTTCACGCACTTTCATGCAAGGAAAAGCGCGTATATGTTGGAGAACTTACCTTTGGTCCATGGTAGTTAGTCCTTGGTATTTGAACCTATTGTTTTGGACCATGGTACCTCGTCAGAAGTGTTGATCCCAAGTATTGGTTCATGGTATTAGTTTGACAGTTTTTGATCCTATGGTTTTGGCCCGTGGTATTGCATCCAAAAGTGTTGATCTCACGCACTTTCATGGTTGGTTCATGGTATTAGTTCGACAATTTTTGATCCTATGGTTTTGGCCCATGGTATTGCATCCAAAAGTGTTGATCTCACGCACTTTCATGGTATTAGTCCAACAGTTTTTTGATCCTATGGTTTTGGACCGTGGTATTGAGAAAGGACTAAGGCTATAAAAGAGGAAGGAGATCATTTGACAAAGCATCTTCTGAATTATTGAATATCTGATAAAGTGCTAGATCTGGAATATTGTGATTGGGTTATGGTGCAGATCTGGATTTGAATGAAGAAGGAACTTGAGCGTAAGGAGAAGGATAAGTTCTATTGATGGGTCAAAATCTTAAGGCTGGAATAGTGGTATCTCTATATGATTTTGATCTGTGATATGTGGCATACGCTTGATCTATAAATCTAATAATCTAGGTCTGAATTATTGATGCATGTTTTATTTTACACATGTTATGATCTGGGTATGTCTGATGTATGGAACAACTGCAAAGTTATAAGGAAATATTTGTAGATCTGTATGCGGGTTGGCTTTGGTGAAATCAGAGATTGATGATGCAAGTGTAGTTGATGGATTTTTTTGATGTTCTCGGATCCAGTCTGAAAATTAATGAAAAGTGGTCCTTGAAAGAAAAGAAGTAGGGGGTTGTAGCTCCCTTCCAGGAGAGACTGGAAAACGAGAGAGAGAGTTGTAGCTCTCTGCAGGTTGGAGCCTGCGTACTGGTAAAGGACTGCACCAGTACAAAATCATTGTAAAAGGAGTTTCTTATTAAAAGAAGATAGAGACATATTGCAGCAGGTGGTTTTCACCCACATTGGGTTTCCACCTTATATCTGGTGTTCTTTTGTGTGACTATTTGCTTTTCTTGTTCCTGCTCATTATTTTATGATGCTGACACACAAAGTAATGATCAATATTTGAAGAATTATTCAAAGTATAAATAAGGAAGATATATTGAAAAGAATTTGATAATACTGATTCACCCCCCCTCTCAGTATTATTTCCAACACAATGCGCTATACTCAGCGATATTGTTCGTAGAACGACCGATACAAATCCCTTGAAAACTCACTAACTCGCCACTTGGAGCGAATATGGCCCATGCTGTAGAGGACAGGTTCTATGTACTATGACTAGCACCATTGGTATATCCAACAAATGGTTCCAAAGATTCCAACATATGCAACAAATGCAAAGCGGATTACTAACCACATAAAAACTCTAAAAGTCACACTGCGACACACACACGCAATCAAAGCATATATACAGTGTTTTTACTACGCACAATCAAGCATAGTAATGTTTAAGATGTAGCCTATTTCGCGGCTGCAATAATGGAATTCCATCATAAGCAATCAAATCGTAAGCGCCTTTTGCCAAAATAAACTTGACAATGTAGGGGCCCATCCATAGTGGTTCAAATTTTCCTGTTCCTAATTTATCGACTTCTTGATCATAAAGCAAGACTAGGTCTCCTTCTGAGAATATGTGAGGCTTGACATTGTGATCATATTGTGCCTTAAATTGTTTCTTATGTGCTTCATTGGCCAATGTAGCTTCACGACGTGTTTCATCTAGATGGATGAGTTCTAAAAAACATTCTTCCTCATCAGAAGTGTCAAGTAACAAGTCAATTGCAAGTTTTAGTGATGAAATCTCACATTGTATTGGCAAGATTGCCTTAAGACCATAAATCAATTGGAAAGGTGTGAATCCAGTTGTGTTTCTTACCGAGGTTCGGTAAGCCCACAAAGCTGAGTACAGGATCAAATGTCAGTTTCATTTGTGAACTGCTATCATTCGTTGAAGCATTCGCTTAAGGACTTTGTTGATGGCTTAAGCTTGTCCATTAGCCCGTGGATAATAAGGAGTAGAACTATCATGTGAGATTCCTAACTTGGCAATTAATTCAGTCATCATGTGATTGTGAAAATGTGAACCATGATCTGTAACTACAGCTTGTGGTACACCAAACTGTGCAACCACATGGTTGAAGAAAAAAAGTGCAGTTGTCTCATCACTGTTGTTTAATGTAGGCATCACCTCGGTCCATTTCGTAAAATAATCAATGACGACAATAATATACTCATGCCCCTTAGTCGAGTGAGGTTTAAGTGTCATGAAATCAATGCCCCATTTTGTAAATGGTCCAACAACAGTGACAGGATCCTATGGTGCAAGTGGCAATCAAGTTTTAAAATAAAAAATCTGGCATGCATGACATATTCTGACAACAATAATGCAATCGTTAAATATGGTAGGCTAGAAGTAACAAACAAGGAGAATTTTCTATGCGGTAGCATAACCAGATAAATGTCCACCACAAAGACCAGAATGGCAATCATTTAGAACTTTCTCGGCTTCCTCATGTGTGAGGCACCTACGAAAAATCATATTGATACCACGTCGGTAAAGGGTGTCGCTAATGATCAAATAATCTTTGGCTTGATATCAAATACGTCGTTGTTGCAAGTGAGAGGTATCAAACCGGAAAAATTGGGTTTGGAGAGAGATCATTATATCTCCATACCAAGGTTCATATGACGAGATCAGAAATAGAGATTCATCTGGAATTGATGGTTTCGTTGTTGAGTCAATGGCGGTAGAGGGCAGGTCACAAAGAATCTCAGCAAAAACTAGAGATTTCTTTGACTTGGATTTGATGAATTCCAAATCAAATTCCTACAAAATGACGATCCATTTTGAATATTTCCCCCCCAGCAATTAACGTGACAAGATGTATGTCATAGGGTTGCAATCCGAAATGACAGTGGTCTTTCAGAGTAGGATATAATGGCGAAATCTCTGTACAACTTGAACGAAAGCCAAAACTAGCTTCTCCACGTAAGAATACTTAACTTCCATATCATTGAGATTATGACTCAAATAATAGATAGGATGTTCAATCCCATATTCTTCTTGGAATAAAACCATAGCAATGGTTGTATCTGCAGTGGTGAGATACAGGAAATAGTCATTCTGATAATTAGGGGAATACATTAATGATGCTCAGATTAGGGTATCTTTGAAAGCATCAAAGGAAGCTTGTGCAACCTCATCCCAATGGAAGGGAATTCCATTTTTCAAAAGATGAGTAAATCCTTTAGCCATTTTAGCATAGTTGGGAATGAATCTCCTTAGAAAGTTAGCCTTCCCTTGGAGTCTCTGTAACTGAAGTAAATTGGAAGGTGGAGGTAGATCAAGAATTTCCTTAACCTTCAAGGGGTCGAGTTGAATTCCTTCTTTGGACACTATGAAACCAAGCAAATGACCAGAACCAACACAAAACACACATTTATGTGGATTGAGTCAAATTTTTTAGTGTCGGCACCGTAAAAAGATGGCTCTCAAATGTTGCGAGTGATCAGCCCATTTCCATGAATGAGAAGGTAAGTCATCTAGATAGGGTTGAATGATGTGTTTGATGTCGTGGAAGGAATAATTCATTGCCCTCTGCAAATTTTCCCCAACACTCTTCAAACCAAAAGGGAGTTTCCGATATGTGAATGTGCCCCAAGGACAAATAAAGGAATTTTTAGATTGGTCTTCTGGGCGGATATTGATCTGATTATAGTTGGAAAATCCATCCATAAATGAAAATATTTCACATCTGGCACATTCATCAATTATCTGGTCGATAAAGGGAGTGGGATAGTTGTCTTTTGGACAAGCATGATTAACATCCCTATAATCAACACACACTCGTATTGTTCCTTGTTTCTTCATGACAGGAACAATATTGGAAACCCAATCAGTAAGAGGAACATTGTATATGAAACCAACATGAAATTTTTTTTCAACTTCTGCTTTTATGGCAGTAGCCTTCTTCGGATGAATAGGGTGGAGCTACTATCATACTGGCTTAACATCAGGATACATTTTAATCTCGTGTTCAACTATACTAGAATCAATACCTGGCATTTCCTCATATGACCAAGAAAATATATCACGGAATTCACAAAAAAGAGCACAATAAGTTTCAAGTTTCTATGGAGAACAAGATTTGCCAACATGGATGTTTTCTACAATTCCAATTTTGGTCCAAATATCGATAGAAATGGTTTCTTCGATATTCAATAAGTTTCATTCGGAATCGACTATGTTTATAAATACATAATTTGAAAGGAAATCAACAATTGAAGGGTGATTTAGTTCATTTGGAATATCTTCTATGTGATCTGGAAGATGGGATCAATGATGATAATCTACCCATGGTTCTTCTTCTGTCATCATTGATTGGATGATTCCTTCATCAACAGAAAATGTACGTGAAAAAGGATCAGAGCAAGTACCATATTCTAACGAATGATCAACCCATACAATCGATGCTGATGGATTTGGATTTGTTGCGCAAGCCAAAAATATTTATTGCTATGTGAGCTCAATTGGGCTTAGCAGCATGGTTTCATTACGCATATCAACTTCAAAATTATTGGAAATATTCCATGAGTCAGATGAAGTGGAAGATATCATGTTACAGGCCTCAACTTTTCTAACTTCCACCATTTGTGATGGTGATGGTAGTGAAAAGGTGTCCATTAGGGAAGGATATTTGAAGAGACCTATGTTCTGAAGAGACAGCAGAGGTCTGTGAACTAACAAAACACCTCTAGTTGCCTATGAACTAGAGGCGAAGAAGGCGAGTTGATCAATTACTATGATTTTGCCTTTATGAGGGAAAGCGATCATACGAAAGTATGTCGAAACGACAACAACCATAGCGTAAAACCACTGTCTTCCTAGTAAAATATTGTAGTCAAGGGGTCCGTCAATGACCTCAACTTCAATAGTTACAATTTTTCCTCCTAGTTCTATTTGCGGGTTACTTAAAATTCCACAAGGTGTATAAGTGCGACCGTCAAAAGCTTTTAACGTCGTAGGTGATCATGAAAAAGGTGACGAGCCAAGTTTTTTCTAGCAATTCATTGACATGATACAAGTATATGCACCTTCTTCAAAAATGGTTCAGTGAATGAGGTGATTCAAAGCATTTACTTGGATCAAGAATGAAAACTGTGCTGGTAATTGTGTCGTATAACCTGCATGGTTAAAACCTACGAGGTTGCAATCCGTTGGATCAATTCCACCAATTGCTGACAATTAAGCATGATTTTGGGAGGAACAATTTTGAAGCACCTCAAGCGTCAACATAGCAGAAGGTGATTGAACCAAATCTTATACTATATTATAATTTTGCATTGCTCGAGCTCGAGGGTTGAGTGTAGATTTATGAACAACTCCCTTATGTGGTTTATTGTTAACTCTGGTGCAATGGGTGGTGGAATGGAGTCATATGAAGTCGAAGTCGAAGTATTGGGTTGATCTATAACCTGGTTATTCGGGGATGACGGTGGATTACCATAATATTTACTTCATGTAGTCACCAAAACATTAGTCTTAGGATTAGTGGCAGATATCATAAGCACTTGTGAAGTGGAAACATGATCTATAGGAACCAAATGAGTCTCTGGGTTTGGAAAAGGGTTTGTCAACATAGCGGACGTACTTGAAGTCTTAAGGAGTTTTGAGACTTCAAAGCAATGAGGATAGTCTCGCATAAAGTGCTCCTCATTACAAATTAAACATGGGTAATGAGGTTTCCTAACTAGAGAAGAGGAATCAGATGATTTCTCTTGAGGGGGAGAATTTTGTTTCTTTTTGGTTTTCCCCTTTTTCTTGCTTCCAAGTTGCTTTTCATTTTTACCTTTGTCAGATGACACGGCATTTATTTCAGAACAAAGTTTATTAGAGTTTTGATTTGAAATAGCAAGTTTTTGGCTAGATGGTCTACTTGTTGTTTGAGTGCTTGAAGAACCTATCACACCGTCACCGCATGAGAGTCCTTATTGGATGGAGGTAGTGGAATAGTAAAATTTGGTCTAGGTACATTTGGAATCTTATCATAGAGCATGTCAAACAGGGTGTAAATCAATTCTAAGTATTGGGCTTCAGAAATTACTTGCTCTTCAGTAACAAGTCCTCCTTTAGCCACATCCTCAGTGATAGATGGCAACAAGGATTTAATAGACCAGTCGGCTAAAAGCTGACCAGGAACAAAAGTTTTGACCATTCGACGACAACGACGCCACTCATCAATATGATCATAAATGTGAGTAGCAGTGGTTTGTTTAAAGTTGGTCAATAGTTCTGTTCCAGTTTCATATTTGATGGGTAACTAGAAATGGTTTAAAAATGTAGTGGCTAAGGATCTGAAGTTGTCAAATGAAGCTCGTGGTAATTCAATATACCACTTTGTAGCCGAACTAGTGAGCGTTCACTGGAAAAGATGTAGTCTTACTGAATCATCATTTAGGGAGTTGGATGAACACCATAAATGAAAAGTCATAACATGATTGGACAAATCTTCTCCAGGGTTTTCATTGAACTTAGGAATATCATAAGGCAATTTGTGTGGAATCATCGACCACCAAGCTGATTAAATAATGGGATCATTGGTAAGCTGATTTAAATATGGTAATTCAAGTGTTGCGATAAAAGGAAATTGTCGGTTTAGGTCGGGTTGAGTGTAACCAAGGTAATATGGAATTTCTTGGGAAATATGCCTTTGCATACCAGCATAAGGAATATTCTGTTGGTAACCTTGATAGGGGTAGGTTTGTTGAGCATATCTAGTATAAGGTTGTTGTTGGGAATCAGGATAGATTTGTTGTTGACCAAACCCAGCATAGGCTTGTTGACCAAGTCAAGGATAAGTTTGGTACTATTGGAATTTTTGTTGTTGGTATTGTGACTGCCACGGTTGTTGATACAATGGTTGTTGCCCACCAGTATAAGTTTGACTAGGCTATGGATAAATTGGGCCAGTATAAGTCTGAGTAATCCCAGTTAATGATAAACTAGCCTGAGGTTGATGGATTTCAGACACAAACGGTCATTGTAAAATGGCCTAAGAAGACTTAGTCTGTAGACCTAAAACTTGAGGGTAAGAGGTTAAAGGATTGGCTTGCAAAGGTTGAGATACAATCAACTGAGCTTGCGACTATGGTAAAGTCGTAACAACAGGTGTAATACATATGGATGAAACAGGTTGTATTGGTTGTGATGAATACACAAGCCTTGGTTGAACAGGCATTGTAGGTTGCCATTGACAAACAGTCATTCCAGAATAAGTTGGACCTAAAGATGATAGTATACTACCATATGGTGGCCCCCCAGAGTATGGAGAATAAGCAGATTGGGCATATTGTTCTCCATATGGAGGTAATCTAGTGTTAAGTGGATACATTGGATGGTAACCAGATGGACTAGCTTGATATTGACTTGATGGATCAAACTGTTCAGTATCCGTAAGTGAAGAACCAAGTAAAATTCCTATGGACGACATGGGTGAAGACCATGGACTAGAAGAAACACTGGAGTGAGTTCCAGATAATGATTGGTAACCCAATGGGATGGATAGACCACCATACAGATGTGACTCAGGTGTTGTGGTAAACATCGAAGAAGTAGTGACAGTAGATGTTGTCGTAGTTGTAACAGATGATACAGTCTGGGATGTTGTTTCAGCCATAGTCAAATGACCCAATAAATTTCCTAATGAATCTAAGGGAGTTTGAAAATAAACAAGATCAAGAGGAGTAGTATAAGTTAACCAAGGAAAATAAGGATAAAGATAAAGCCCTGGTCCAAAACGAGTTGGAGTCCTAGGTGAAGTTTCTTATTCAAATTCCTCTTCAATAGAAATCAAACCGGGTGGAAGGATTTCACCGTCAGTTCTGTAATAAATTTCTAGTTCTTGACTCTGTGGTTAAGGAGAAGTCTCAATAGTTATAGATGTCCAAGGATAAACCGGTCGATTGTCTTCTAGTATGGGAATAACTTCTGGTTGTTCAACTTCGGGATCCAAGTGTTCTGGTAAAAGAACAATGGGTTCAGGATGAATTTCTTGAACAAATTGTGGTTGAGGATCAACTTCTTGTTGGACAACTTTAGTTACCATTTCAATAAGTTCACTTTCAGTGTGCTCAGGTAATTGTAAAGGTTCCACTTCAATAGTAGATAAAACAATAATATTAGGAGTAACTGGAATTGTAGCATGTACTGGTATAGGTGACTCTGGTAAATCAGATGAAGAACCAGAAGTTTGTGATGTATTGGACTCAGTTAAACGAGACCGCTTTCGCCAACTAGGTGTAGCTTCAAGCGGTAAAGGTAGTTTACTCACTGTCCTATGTGAACAATGAGGTAAAGGTTGATTTTCTTCTGTGATTGCTATTTGATTTTATTATAAAAAGAAATAAACAAAAAGAGGGTAATCTAGGCAAAAGAATTACCAAGTAACTGTGAACTGTAATATACCTTCTTAGAGGAGCGAAGGATTTAACATACATGCAAGCAATCTCCCCGAATATTGTTTTCGGTGTATCATAGTATACAAGGTGGCCGACTCAATTACATATAGATGTATAGAAACCTAATGTAGTCCTCCCAAATATACCCGAAAGTACGTGGAGGCCCAATCCGTGTTAGCGCTTTCTAATGTGAAACCGCATAGTGAGAGCATTCCCTTATACTTTTCCTACTATAATATCACCCGATATACCCGAAAGTATGTGGACAAGCTACGATATACTTATGTACATGGAATGAGGTATCACACGCAGAATGTATTGTAGACTATTAGCAACAGCTGCTATGTTTAATGATGCTAGAACATGTCTCTAGCCTAGACCTCTAAATGTTATGCGTTAAGTTACAATGCTCCATTAGGTTGATTGAGATAAACTTTAGTTGATATCATTTAAAATTTTACCTTTTATGTTCACCACATGATGTTTCTAAAACTCCTAGAATGCAACTAAGACGGAAAACATTATTTTCATTTGATTTAAACAATGAAAACTGTAACTAAAAGGGATAGAGCAATCAGAATCTCTAAACAAAGATCATAGAGAACATCTAATGCAACTTTCCCTATACCATTCCTACAAGCACACACAAACTTCTAAATGCATTATGCATGTTTTTATTTTCATTCCTTTAATTTCTAGATGAACATAAAGAAACTAAATTCACAAACGATCAATCAATGTTTTTCAAAAGAAACAAAGACTTTACAAGACTTTCTTTTTCAAAGAAATGAAGTCTTTACGACAATTATTTTTTAGAAAAGTAAAGACTAATCAATGTAAGCTAACTTTGGGATTGATTCGACAATGATAAAGAAAACATAAAGAAACATTGAACAAACAAAGCCAAAGTGGGCATGGAAAAGAAATGCTAATTTGGACTTCAGGGACAGAGAAACATTGACCATTCAACAAACAAGATGTGAAACAGTTTGGAAAAAATCAAGAAAAAAGATGGGTTTTTGGCTTGATAGGGACTAACACAGCCCTGAGTGGGAGATAGTGCATTGCATAGCACTGTCTCTAGGCTAAGGCTACTCTGAAACGTGCTGTGTCAAAAACAACAATACATTGATGTCAGAGAGCACTATCAGCACTCAAATAAGAAGACATTTTTCCCAAACAAGCTTCAAAATGACTGAATATAGGTAAATGAACTCAAGAAATGTCTATTGGTGCTGATAAGACAAGGGATAACTACAAGGAACAACGGTAGTTCCCTAGCGGAGTCTCCAATTTGTTATACAGAATTTATACCTATGGATAAGTATGTCTTCCCTAAGTGGGTAGTTACACTTAGAACAATTGAAGTAAAGATGTTTAACCTTTTCCTACTATAAACATATAAGATAAAAGAACCTACTTGTGATCCTTTGCTCCCTTTGATCTCCTTTGAGTTGCTCCTGTCGCTCCCACTCAAACTTAATTCACTCAATTGGTAGTTGCCAACATAAATAGAAGATGACAAAAATAAAAGCATATGATATATTTATTGTAAACAAATGGAATAGACAACATTTGAACATACATTCATCATAGATATAGACAAAAGTATTGGAAAAGGAACAAACAACTTTATTGATTGATAGAAGGAGAAGTTACACCCAATGTGGTTCGATCTCATGTCACTCATCCAACTTAGTCCAAGCCCTCATCACACCAATAGAAACATCAATATAGTAGCATAACATTACTTTGACAATGATTTCAAGTCTCTAAACCAACAATATTTCTCTATAATATCCAAGCCTCTTGGCTCTATGATGGGAGGCTAATTTATAGATGAATGTAAGTGGTTTTGTCATTAATATGGCATTGAATGGTTTTCCATAATTGGATGATTAGTTTCCATGTTCAAAGGGATGAGAGGATAGAGGATTAGATGATCCAAGGCTATCCTAAGTTGAGCTCATCTTGATAGGATAGGAGTTGGGTTCCTTCTAGAAGGCTCTAGAAAGGAGGAATATACTTAGGATCCAATGAAAATTTTGAGGATTCTCACCCAACGCAGGCTTGAGTGGGCTTAGGTGCTTTGTAATGTAGCCTTGAATGGGGCTACCTACTCTGCAGAGCACTTACCCCTGACTAGGGGTGTGCTGGTGACCCAAGGAAGCACTTCAGCAGGGTTTGAAGTCAGGAAACTCTCATGGATGAAAGCACTCAATGAGGTGGCATGTCTAGGGCATGTAGCAATTGAATTAGAGTTTGATAGACCCTGTTTACACTGATTTGATCGTCGGGAGTGATGTGCTCAAATAGACTTGTAAGAGACAGGTACCCAGCATGATGTGATACCATAGTGGCGTGACATGTGGTGGAAAGATATGGCATTTTGATGTGGCAAAGTGATTCAAATTCAGGTGACACAGGGTGCTCCTAAAAGATGCCACATGGATAGGATGACATAAGCATGACATCATCTTAGCAGTTCAACAAGGGTGGAAATGATAAATAGATGAGGTTTTGTTCCAAGATGAAGAAGTTTCCTATCAGTTAACATGGAGATTTCCTTCATGGTGATGTCATCTTTGGTGTTTCCCCTAGGTAACAAAATGAAAATGGTGATATTTTTATGTCCTAAGACGGGAGAAGAACTCATGCCAATGACGAAAAATAATCAACATTCCATTGACTAAAGAGATAAAGTGTCATGTGGGAACCAAGTGGGTGTTATGTGGTAGAGCCTCATGACATAGTAAGAGGTTATTGCTTGGATATTTAAATGGGAATATCTTTTGATCTAGAAGTCGGTTTGAGGAAAAATGTATATCATTGTAATTCCCTCTACGAGACGATGTAATGGTGATGTTTATTTTAGGTTTTGAGGAGTTTGAAAATGGAAAATTTTAAGACCCCATTTCTGTGATAGGACTATGGAGGTCGAGTCAATGATAGTAACACTTCCTTAGACCCTTAGGATGGGCTAGGTGGTGGAAGAGGGTATGTTACAATTGCCTCTACTAAGAACCCTTTTTCTAACTGTAAGGGTATTGATGTAAATAGGAACCTTTCTTGTACCCCAAATGAGAAAGGAGGTTTAAGAATCATTAAGCTACATATACAAGACTTGGAACCTTGCATGAAATGGATTATTCAATCTAAGAAAGGAATTAATCCCAAGACCTTATTCTATGCAACTAAATCCTACTTAGGTACACCATATGAAACCCATGTTAGAATTGAAGATTCACTTGCACCTAAAAGAATATGGAAGCCCTAGGAAGCCATTAAACCTATTATTTTTTGGAGAGACCAAATGAGAAACATATGTTTCATGAATGAACATTCACTTTGGTGATCTCGTGTTCTTGAGGGAGAAAACATTGTAGGGACCTTCCCAAGCTAGGAAACCTTTTCTTGATGTAGGTTGCGCCAAGAGGTGACCTAGCTTGGGAGGGTTCCAATGATAAATCATGCAATCAAACGTTTGCCTCTATCCCTAGAAAATCATGTCATAGAAACAAAACCCTTAGGATATCTCTTATAGTGAAAATCTATACAAAGGCCATCTATGGAATTCCTCAACCTCGGAAAAAAATATTTACAATTGATTAATGGTATTTCACTGATTACCTCTTCTACACTATTAAAGAAAATGAAGTTTAGCATGTGAATATCATTGAGGGCTTATAAAAACTTTCTAGCTTTCCTTTAGTTCCACCTTTTAGCTGGAAACAACTATCAACAAACCCTTGACCTACAATAGATAGTTAGGGAACATTATTTCTTAGATATTCCTTTTGGTTTTGAAAATTCTCTTAAATATCTCTAGTAGCTAATGGTGTAAAGAGTAGAATGACATGTGGTTAAATAGATTACCAAAACCCTTTTCTTACCAAGCTACTACCACATATGCCCCAAGGTACTAGAAATCACCCAATTTTATTATTCCACCTATTTAGCACGATAAACTAAAATACAAAAAAATATAAATCCTTGATTTGAGTGAACTTTGAGGGAAAAATCAATTTCACTGTGAAAACCAAAACCTTTGTTCTCAACCAAATAAGCAAGGAGTTTTGAGAATCATTAAGGTACATGTGGAGACCTTAACACTTTGCATGCAATGGATGTACTTGATCTTGGAAAGGAATGAGATCCATTGCTCCTCATATGCATAATATGTGACCCCATATTAAATTGAAGGTTCACCTATGTCCCAATGTATGCAGAAACCTTGGTAAGTCATTAAGCCTTTCATTTCATGGGAACGAGATTTTTTCATGAATGATTATTCACTTTGGCAGTTTCAAGTCCTCGTTGACAAGTGAATTATTGTTGGACCCCTCCCAAGGTGGGTGAATTTCTCTTGTGAGAGGATGCACCAAGAGGTGAACTAGCTTGGATTGTTGTACTTTGAACAAGGAGGAGCACCATGGACAAGTCAACCAACATTTTATTGTATCAATATGAAAATTTAATAGCCACCAATGTTTTATTGTATTAGTGAAGAAAATATGACACGTAGCATACATCACTTCATCTATTAGCTATATATTCTCATTAAAGAATAGATATGTGAAAACAACTAAAATAGTATTGAATGGTTTTGCACTTGAAGTTAAATAGCAATTAATTTTGGAATTAAGATCTCGACAACCTTAATGGTGAGATTCATTATGCATAGAAAGGGAGATATCCTCATAAATGTGAAAAAATTGAAAACGTCAATTCAACCTTATGTATATCAAGGCCACAACTACATAAGTTATTACAAAACAAGACAAGACGGTATATTGCAAGAAGTATCTCTCTTGAAAGAGAATCTTATATGCCTTCAGAAAAAGGTGGTCAAGAACTTTTACACAATTCAAATGAAAGTGTTTAGGATAAATTCACATTATCTATTTTTATTTTGAGATGGTGAAGAAAATGTCTCAAAAATAACTTGGTGCTTATACAAGCATTCTCACCATGGCTAGCAAGGTCTGCTTGTCACATACAAAATTTTGGATTGTTGCAGTTAACTCAGTCACAATTCCATTCATCATAGTGCAAGTGACCAAGTCCATTGTCCAAAACACCTCTCTTATAAAATGATGAGAATGTTAAGAGCCATTTATATAACCACTATGTGCCCTAAAATAAGCTAGGCCTTACCTCTATGGGCCTCAATTATCAAGTGTCCAAATCCTTAGGGCTATTAAGAAAACCATTGAGGAAACACATGGAAATGTGTGGGTATGTTTCAACAAAATTCAAATAAATTATTGCAAATAATAAAATAGTCCAATTCCA
>CM062817.1:1654575521-1654600521 GCA_031772625.1 Pinus tabuliformis | reverse complement strand
CCAAGATCCATATCATCAGGGCTTTAATTCAACACCAAGGAACTACTACATTTTGAAGATTGATATGATGAAATTTGATGGTAATGATCTTGTAACATGGATATTTCATATGGAGCAATATTTTTATCTACACCAAGTGTCATTCTTACAAAATGTAAGTATTTACATCCATGCTTTTAGAATAAGTACATGTATGTTATCAATGGTTTTGTGAAAGAAAAATAATTATGTTATATCTTTGTCCATTTTTGTATAATATTTGATAGAACATGATGGGAATATTAAGAGCAGAATATTCTTTAGTCAATTAGTAAATATTTGACAAAAAGGTCTTGTTACAGAGCACATTCAACAATTCCAAAAGTTGAGTCTCGGAATAAAGAATATTTCATAGGATAACTTGTTTGACCTATTTGTGGGTACTTTAAAGGAAATAATCCAACATGAGGTGTGTCTCTTTGAACCTAAATCTCTAGAGCATGTTTTTAGTCTGAAAAGGAAAGTTGAAAGTAAAGATATGACCACTAGAAAATTGGTCACTAATAACTATAGAGAAAATCATGCACCCTTTCTTAAACCATCAAAGTTGAATCCTCAACAAATGGCAGAAAGAAGAGAAAAGGGAATATGTTTCAAATGTGATAGAAAGTGTAGTAAAGGGCATGAATGCAATGAGAAGAAATTATTCTACATACGTTGTGAAGATCAAGAAGTGAAAACTTCACAAGATCTAGAGCTAGAAGAAACTACTCCAACAATCTCTTGTCATGCATTGGTCAACATCAATACTCTACAAGCCCTCAAGATAAAAGCATATATCAAAAGGAAAAGGGTAACAATATTGATTGATTCAGGTAGTACCGATAACTTCATCAATTAGAATTTGGAAAAACTTCTAAATTTCTTTGTATATCCAACGCCAAAATTTCAAGTGGTGATTGCAGATAGAGGTACCATAAATTGTTCAAGTGTAATAAGATTAGGCTAAATGTGGGGGATTATTTATTGGTTACTCCCATGATTTCAATCCAAATGGGTCATCTAATGTTGCATCAGGGATCCAATTGTTACAATCATTGGGAATAATGGCCGTTAATTTCCAAGATCTTTTCATAATATTTTTCTCAGAAGGAAAGGAAATTGAGCTTATAGGTATCCAAGGGAAACCTAGTAAAGTGATAAGCTCTAATAACATGAATAAATTGCTAAAAATGGACACAAACATCTATGTCCTTTTCTCTAGTACTGGACTTAAAAAAGTTATCGACATTCATGCTAAGGCATTTTGAGAAATGACTAAGGGTCTTCCACCTGTTTGAGATCATGATCATGTTATTCATTTGCAACCTAGAAGTGTACCACCTAACATTAGGCCTTATAGATATCCACGTGCAAAAAATAGTGAGATTGAGCATATGGTTCAAGAAATATTAGAGGGGAGCATGATTCAATCTAACCAAAGTGATTTCTCTTCACTAGTGGTAATGGTCATAAAAAGGATGTTTTGTGGCATATGTGACTAGACTACAAACTACTTAACAAAATGAAATTCAAAGATAAGTTTCTTATTCCTATCATTGATGATTTATTAGATGAATTGCATGGAGCAATTTCCTTTACTAAGTTGGATCTCTGTTTTGGATATCAATGAATCAGAATGAGGCAAGAAGACATTCCAAAAACAAAATTTAGAACACATAAAGGTAATTATGAATTTTAGGTTTTTCCATTTGGACTTACAAATTCAACTTCAACATTTCAAAGCTTGATGAATTTTTATTTCAAACCCTTAGAAAATTGTGCTAGTATTATTTGATGGCATACTAATTTACAATCAATCTTGGGAAGAACATGTACAACATGTTGACCGGGTCTTGACACTATTGGAAGAGAAACAACTATATGCAAATCCTTCCAAGTGTGCCTTTGGAGTTCAAGAAGTGGAATATTTGGGTCATATTGTATCACATATGGTGTCAGGGTGGAATACAAAAAATAAAATCTACGAGGGAATGGTCAATCCCAAATACCTTGAAGAAAGTTAGAGGATTCTTAGGATTGATAGGATATTACCACCAATTTGTCAATAATTATGGTCAAATAGCAATACCTCTAACAAAATTATTAAAGAAGGAATAATTTTCTTGGACTAAAGAAGTAACCAAAGCATTCAAAGAACCTAAAGAGGCTATGTGTAAAACTCCCAAGGCTTGGTGACACCTGACTTCACAAAAATAAAACTGATGTAGTAGAAATATTTACATGGAAAAATGATTTGTTATGGTATAAATATCGCTTATACTTATCTAAAAATTCTCAAATTAAACAAAAAGTCCTATTGGAATTACACACTTATTCAAAAGGAGGACATTTAGAGTTCTTCAAGACATACCATAAGATCAAGAAATATTTTTTTGGGAAGGTCTTAAAGAAGATGTGCAAAAATTTGTGGTGAAATGTGGTATGCCAACAAAATAAAGGAAAGACTATCAAGCCCCTAGGGCTCCTTCAACCATTAATCATACCAAGTAGATGTTGGGAAGAAGTTTCAATGGATTTTATTATAGGTTTAACCAAATATAAAGGAAAGAGTGGCATCATGGTAGTGGTGGATCGAATGACAAAGTATGCCAACTTTTCCTCTCTTTCTCATCCTTTTAAGGAAATTGTTGCGGTAGAAGCATTCATGGAAACAATCCAAAATATACATGGAATACCAAATATTATTGTAAGTGACAAAGATCCAATTTTCACTGAAAATTTTAGGACTAGATAATTTTATTGTTTGGGTACTTACTTGGCTCACAACTCTATTAATTTTGGCAATTGTGGTAAAATTCTACTTTGGACATCTCAAATTACTGTTACAAAATAGCTTGCTTTAGGTGATTGCTGTTGCTGACTGTAGCAACTACGGAGTTGCTACTTCTGGTGTTGCAGCAACTGCGTAGTTGCTGTTTCTGGTGTTACAGCAACTGCGTAGTTGTTGTTTTTGGTGTTACAGCAACTATACATTATAATTCCTGCAAGCTTAAGGCAATTACTTGACAGTTTAGTCAGCGTTTCCAAGGATAAGTATAAAGATATTCACGAATATGAAATAAACAATTAAACATAGATATGCGGGAGGTTACTTCGTACCTTGGGGTCATTATGTCATTATAAAATAAAAGCTTTCAACTTATGACTGTAAAAGGATAATAATACGGCAAAAAGATAAGGTCAAAAATAGGTCAATTCTGAGTCCCAACATCCCCCCCAACTGAAGAAATTGCATGTCCCCATGCAATGGCTACTCTGAGTCTGAGTCGGAGAACTGGGACGAACAATGCAGATTACTAAGACAATAGCTGTAGGGAGTAACATCAAACTTCCTTCTGAAACCACAAACAGTTTGTATATGCTTCCATACTGCCACTTCCTCTCTGTTAGAAAGTCCAAATTGGCCCTTATACTGATCACCGGACAACCATAAAAGTGGGAATTTAAATTTATAACCCATCCAATTTTCAGCACAACGCTGCATGCATTCAACATACTGAGGTACCCTTGAAAGTGCTACCTGTAGATTTGATGGGTTATACGGGTGATATTCCTGCCTTTCTGCAGGGCAGTTTTCCCAAAACAGTTTATTTGCTTTAACAGCCAAGGATGCTTTGGTCTTTACATAATGCTGACAGTCTGTTAGGACCTCTGTTTGCAGTCTCATGACATGATCCTTCATATCAGGATCGCTTACCATTTTTAAGTGTTGTGAAATGAAAGTGGCAGCGTTCTGTGGTTCAGCTCGAATCCACAGAAGACAATTCTGTTCGTTCTGATGGGCTGAGACATAGGCATTCTGCCAGGTAAGTTGATTAGCCAAAAAGGAGATGAAGGCTCTCAATTGAATGTCACCAACTACAGGTATCATGTTCATGTTCCTTTCTTCAGACACGGCCTCATTATGGAGGTATAATTCACATAGCAGGTTTTGATCGTTTTTGGATGCCTCTGCAAAGGTCTGCATAAACTGCTCTGCTGTGACCACTTGATGAGGCCTCCCTTCTTTGACAGCCTTCAGCTGTATGAATGCAAGTCTTTCCCTCAAAAATGTAGCATAGTTAAAAGAGGGTTTCCTTGTGGCAAGCATTCTTTGACATAACTCAAACATCTGGGACATTCTGTTTTTCAGTTCCTTGATTTCTTTATACTGGGCCCTACACTGTTCCAGTGCTTCCCAGTTCTTATAAGCATGATCAAACCAGGTCCCCTTTTGTTGTTCGAATGCTTTGCCTTGAGACTGCTGATATTCTCTCCACCACCTACCTTTTAATTCCTGAAAACTTTCTGTTTCTATACATGCATCACTAACAGTGGGGAGTTCTGTTTGTATACAGGCGTCAATCAGGGTCATCTGCTCTGTTGAAGTGGGCTGGGATGATCCAACATCTTTCTCTTCATCTCTGACTAGAGTTTCCTCCTCCTGTTGGACTAATCCATTTTGCTCCAAAGTAATTTTGGTGGACCGGGGCGAATCTGTCCCTTTTTCTTCGACTTCTCCTTGCTCCTTGGCAGTTTGACTGAGGCTGGGCGAATTCAATTCTTCTTTGTTCCCTTCTGAAACTATTTTCTCTTCCTCCATAATGATCTGGGTAGGCCGTGATGAGTCTGTATCTTTTTCTTCTTCTTCTAGCTCCTTGGCAACTTGAATAGGGCTAGGTGAGTCCAGTTTTTCTTCATTTTCTCCTGAAATTATTTCTTCTTCCATAATAATCTGGGTAGGCCGTGATGAGTCTGTGTCTTTTTCTTCTTCCTCCATAATACTCTGGGTAAGCCGGGGTGAGTCTGTACCTTTTTCCTCATTTTCTTCTATGTCTTTTTCTTGTTCCATAACACTTTCAGTGTTTCTTTCTTCATTTCCTGGTTCTTGTGTAGCTTCTTCTTGCATAGCAGATTGGGTAGGCCGGGGTGAATCCTTGTTCTCCTCTTTCTTTTCTTCCTGTGTAGTATCAGCAAGCTCCTCTGTTTGTTCCTGTGCAGTCTCTGAAGAACTTACTGGTTCTTGTGTGTCAGTAAGCTCCTGGTCCTGTGCAGTTTCGGGTGAACTTACTGGTTCTTGTGTGTTAGTAAGTCCTTGATTTTGTGCAGTTTGAGGTGAACTTACTGGTTCTTGTGTGTCAGTAAGTTCTTGATCTTGTGCAGTTTGAGGTGAACTTACTGGTTCTTGTGTGTCAGTAAGTTCGTGATCTTGGTCCTGCATGTTCTCTGGATGGCCTGTTGGTTCTTGTGTAGCAACAGGTCTCTCTGACTGCACTTCTTCTGAAGATCCTGTTGGTTCTTGTGTGGCAACAGGTCTCTCTGTCTGCACTTCCTCTGAAGATCCTGTTGGTTCTTGTGTGTCAACAGGTCTTTCTGACTGCACTTCTTCTGAAGATCCTGTTGGTTCTTGTGTAACAACAGGTCTGTCTGTCTGCACTTCTTGTGAAGATCCTATTGGTTCTTGTGTAACAACAGGTCTCTCTGTCTGCACTTCCTCTGAAGATCCTGTTGGTTCTTGTGTGTCAACAGGTCTTTCTGCCTGCATTTCTTCTGAAGATCCTGTTGGTTCTTGTGTGTCAACAGGTTTTTCTATCTCAGCAGAGAATTGTGGGATTTCTATTTCTGCATCAGCAGACTCCTTTGTTTCATTTTCAGCAGCGGAGGCTTCCTTCATTGGTTCTTGTACTACCTTATATCCTGCCTGAGTATATATTTCACCACAATTTGTACACATATATTCGTTATCTTTACTTTTCTCTGCTGCAGACGCTACTCTTGCTAAAACATGCAGGCTGAATTCTTTCTGATATGCTTCCCTGACCCTTATTATCTCTTCCTGATAGTTCTGAATCTGAGATTTCAGAAACTCAATTTCTTCTTGTAGGGCGGGTATAGTAGGCTGATCCTGTGGGACAGTGGATTCCAGTGGAGGCAGAGGTTGTGCTTCGTCAATTTGATCAGTATTCCCCACAGGTGGTTCTTGTGTATCACCTGGGGTAGTGGCTGTTTCTTGTGTTGCAGCCACTTGGTCACTATCACTCTGGGTGTTGGCAGCTAGTTCTTGTGTATCAGCTGTCTTAAAATATGATGCCACGAAGCTATGAACACTCTGCATCTCAGCCTCTGTGGGTGAGGGAGAGGAGTTTCGAGGAGTGGCTGGAGTGCGGGTTCTTAAAGCGATGGGTGGTGAACTGGAGGAATTAGGGGATTCAACTACTACCGATTTTCGTTTTGGTAGGGAAGCAGGGAATTGAGGTGTTTTTCTCTTCCTGCTGGCCTTTAAGGTAGGGACAGTAGTCGGGGTAGTAGGTGCTTTGGTTGAAACCCTAGTTCTTCTTCTTTTTGCTGGGGTTTTCTTTACCTGCTGCATTTTTCGTTTAAGCTGAGTAATTGGGATATTATCGTCGGAATCATCAGTAGAAATACTGAGTATGGGAGCAGAAGGATTGGTTCTTTTGGGAGATGTGGTTAATTCCGTTGCTGCTTGTTCATTCTCAGTAACATGCAGGGGTGTTTGCTGGGGTTGTTCGGGAATATGCTCTGTTTGCTGAGGGTTTTCCAAAGGGGTTTGTTCAGGCATGTCGTCCATTTGTTGAGGAAGCTCTTGGTCTTGCTGAGGTGTATCCTCAGTTTGACGAAGAGTTTCCTCTTCTTGATGAGGACCTTCATGCTCAGGCTATGGAATTCCTTCCTCCAGATGGGGATTAATGGGGGGTGGAGGGATGTTTAGAGCGAGAGCTCTGTTAATCAGCAATTGGGCTAAGCGATGATGTTTTAGGGAGAGAACTGGATGCTTCGCTTTCATAGCATATCGTGACATATTTTTGAGACAACCCAGCAAATAATATGGCATGTTCAATAATTGACCATTTCTTAAGTGATTTAACAGGACGAAGTCGTGCTGGTAAATTACCTGGTAACGACCTTCGCATGTCAGATATTGCTTGACGAATTCCGCGACTTTTGGCCATGGTTGAGGTAACGACCGCAGTGCTACACCTCTGCCCTTGGTTTCTACTTCCTCGCCCGGTCGGAGAAAGTCTTGCTATGCATTCAGAATCAGGTGCTTTCTGCTGAACCACTATGTGCCAGTGGCTGGTAATCCGGTGACCTCAGCTATGATTTCTTCCGTAACTAGAACTTGAATTCCTTGGACGACAGAGAATCCTTCTGTCAAATTGCATGTGAATTCCAGGACTTGCTGCTCGTCAAAGTCCGGAAGTCTCTTGAAATACTCTATCCATATAGCTTGTAAGAAAATTTGGTAAATTTCCGAAAGAGTTCCAGGACTGCTGTCGTGCCTGGTTCATGAGTAATGAGGGTTCCTCCCATCGCTGTTGTCTCGGTGAATCTTCAGAATTCAGAGCCGAGCTACCGATTTCAACTCAGAGTATACATCGCAAATGGTAACATGCTGTAGCTTTTACATACGACCGGGAGAATTAAGGGTGGCGGTGGTTGGCGTGGTTTGTCATTATGAGAATTGCTTTGGTAATCCCCCCCCTTCCTACGTGTAAATGATATGATTGGGAATGCAATCATTTGATGGACCTATCAACCTTTTTCCGCATTATCTATTATTTAATGCTCATTCATAAACGTGCGTACCTTCGTACTTTACCTTTTTGATCGCTGCGTCAAAAAGTCTTTTCTTGTCTTCTGTCAAATTATAATAATTACCGCGGATCTGAAAGCACGGGAATATGGGTGATTTGTAATGATAATGACGGGAAGTGATAATAAGGTGCTGTAATCATCACGAGAGGTGGTATATTTTATCAGGATTTGCTCGTGAGGGAATTTTGCTGGGAAGGATATTTCGTGACCGGGAAGCAATATCGTGGCACCGGGACTGGTGTTGCAGCAACAGAAAATTACCGTTGGGGCAACAGGGATTGGGGAAAGATGTTTGTGAAAACGGGGAATGTGCTGGAGTAATGGAACTAGTGTTGCAGCAACAGAAATGGTGTTGCAGCAACAAGGATAGTGTTGCGGCAACGGGAAATGGTGTTGCAGCAACAGGGATGGTGTTGCAGCAACGGGGAATGGTGTTGCAGCAACGGGAAGTGGTGTTGCAGCAACGGGAAGTGGTGTTGCAGCAACAGGAAGTGGTGTTGCAGCAACGGGAAGTGGTGTTGCAGCAACGGGAAGTGGTGTTGCAGCAACGGGAAGTGGTGTTGCAGCAACAGAAATTCGGAGTCCACACAGTAATTCCTTTCGAGACTTTTGTTCTCAGCTATTTCCCAATGCTAACACCTGCAAAATACTGAGATGTAACATCGCAATCCTTGGCAGGATTTATTAGTTTCTAAGAAAAAAAAAGAATGTCTAATCCTAAAGATTACATAAATAATAGAAATTCAAGTGCTTTGAGGGACAGCAAGTTCCCCTGGAAAAGAATACTGTTTTATTGCCATGCAAGTGGCTTTAAAGTCCTCTTTGGAAACCGGCTGCTGATATAACCGAAGTCAGTAGCCATTCACTAACAGTGGTGTTCTGCTTCCATCAATTGTTAAAAGTCTAACCGTTCCATTTGGGAAAACAGTATCCACTTCGTACGGCCCTAACCATCTTGTTCTCAGCTTCCCTTGAAAATTCTCGAAACGTGAATCATAAAGTAGAGCCCAGTTACCTTTCTGGAACTACTTTTGCTTGATGGTTCTGTCATGCCATCTGCTCCTTTGTTGCTGTATCATAGTTGTTTGATGGACGGCATCCAATCTTTTCTCATCCAATTCCTACAACTGCTGCAACCTGGCTGTCTGTGGATCAGTTAAATCAAGGTTAACAGCTAAGGCAGTTCTTAAGGTTTTAATCTCAAACTCTATAGGAAAAATAACATTCTTTCCAAAAACCAATTCATAGGGTGAAAATCCTGTTGTGTTTCTCCAGGTAGTTCTGTAGGCCCAAAGAGCCTCGGGCAAGCGCTGGAACCAGTCCCTTCTATTCTCCTTTATCGTTTTTGTTAAGATAGCTTCTATGACCTTGTTGGTGCTTTCCACCTGCCCATTTGCTTGGGGGTGGTATGGTGTGGTCATCTTATGCTTGATATGATATTTTTGGAGCGTATCTTTGAAACCATGAGAATTGAAAGGAGGTCCTCCATCAGTGACTAATTCTCTGGGTAGTCCAAATCTAACAAAGATTTCCTCAAATAAGAATGTTAGTACTGCTTCTTCATTAGCTTTAATGAGTGCTTTGGCTTCTACCCATTTAGTCATGTAATCTGTACATACTAAAATATAAACTCTTTGATTAGATGGAGGATTAATGGGACCTACGAAATCTAATGCCCATTTCTCAAAGGGTTCGAGAGTTACCTGGGGATTGAGTGGCATTTCATCCCTATGATTGGGCTGGCCCATTCTTTGACAGATGTCACAAGCCTTCACATATTTTCTAGCATCTTTAAATAGTGATGGCCAGTAATAACCCATTCTAAGTACCTTGTGAGCTGTTCTTTTATCTGCAAAATGTCCTCCACAAGGACCATCGTGACAAGCTTTCAATATATCATAAATCTCGTCTTCCCCAACGCATCTCCTAATTTCTTGATCTATTCCTGTGTGGAACAGACACCCGCTTATCCAGCTGTACCTAGAACTTTGCTGGATGATCTTCCTTCTTTCCCTGTGTGATAGGTGTGATGGTAATTTTCCTGCAACTAGATAATTGGCAATGTTTGCATACCAAGGTGAGTGAGCAGATACTGCAAATAGATACTCATCAGGAAAAGAATCATCTACTGGAACATTTTCATCAGTTTTTAAATGAGAAAGAAAATCAGCAACTACATTTTCTTTTCCTGGCCTATCTACAATTGTGATATCAAATTCCTGTAATAGTAATAACCACCTGGTGACTCGAGCATTTGTAATTGATTTATTCATTAAATGCTTGATGGCCGAGTGGTCAATATGCACAAAGGTAGTATAGCCAGTAATATAATGCCGAAATTTATTAATAACATAAATAACTGCTAAAAATTCTTTCTCAGTTACTGTATAATTTAGCTCGGCTGGTGTCATGTTTTTGCTGATGAAATAGATAGCATAGGGGAGATTGTTTTCTTCCTGACCCAGGACAGCTCCAATTGCCGTATCTGAGGCATCAGAGGAAATATGAAAGGGTAATGCCCAATCAGGTCCTCTCAAAATAGGAGCTACGGACAACTGATGCTTAAGTTTATTGAATGCATTCTCACAGTCATCAGTCCACTTGAATTCAACATTTTTCATTAACAACACAAACAAAGGAGAAGCTATTTTAGAAAAATCCTTAATGAATCTTCTGTAATATCCTGCATGTCCTAAAAAACTTCTCACCTTAGTTTGTGTTTTGGGGATAGGAAGGTTCTGAATCACCTGAATCTTGGCTGGGTCGACTTGAATTCCTAAAAATGAAATGAAATGACCTAATACAATACCCTGATTCATCATCATATGGCACTTTTCAATGCTTAAAGCAAGGTGTGCTTCTATGCACCGCTTAAGTACTTTTTCAAGGTTTTGCAGAGCATCTTCAAAGGTCACTCCATAAGGAGTAAACTCGTCCATGAATATTTCTAATGAATCATTTAACATATCAGAAAAGATTCCTATCACCACTCTTTGAAATGTCGCTGGAGCGTTACACAACCCAAATGGATGTACTCTATAAGCAAAGGTTCCCCATGGGCTGGTAAATGTGGTTTTGTCCTGATCCTGGGGTGCAATCCTAATTTGGTTGTATCCACTAAACCCATCCAAGAATGAGAAGAATTTCTTACCTGCTAAATTGTCCAATACTTGATCAATAAAAGGTAAAGGGAAATGATCTTTCTGGGTTGCTTTATTTAATGATCTATAGTCTACACATACTCGCCATTTCCCATTCTTCTTTGGTACAATTACGAGTGGAGAAACCCACTCACTGTCAGAAATTGGATATATAAATCCTGCATTTAAAAGTTTTTGGAGTTCCTCCTTCACAATTTCTCTAAGGTTAGGGTTCATTCTTCGCTGGGGTTGACAGACTGGCTGGGATCCCTCCTTAATATAAATACGGTGAGTACATAATTCAGGGGAGATCCCTTTCATGTCTGTGTAGTCCCATGCAAATGCCTCTTTGTTTGCTTGGAGTAACTTTATTAATTTCTGTTTTTCATCATCAGTCAAATCGGGATTTATATTCAGCGTTTTACCAGGTTCAATTTCAACTGTTGTGCTCTTGGAAGGGTTGCCTAATGCTGTCTGGCATAAGTTTTCATCTTTCATATTCTGCTGGGATTCAGGTTCTAGGATTGCAGCGAAGTGGTTAAATGTTTCTGGATTAATCGAAGAGGGTTCAGAAATAAAACTGCTAATTAGTTCATCTTCGGTGGAGTCTTTAAAAGTCAAAGCTTGTCCAATAGTTAATATCGGTTGGGTTTCCTCATCCTCATAGTCTACCCATACAGAATTGTCGCTATTAATCATGGGAGTGGCATGAGGATAGACGGTCAGCTGTTTAGTTTCTTGTCCATTGGAGATGGTCATTGATCCAGATCTACAGCTAATGAAAGCATCTGCTGTAGCCAACCAAGGTCTCCCTAGAATCAACGGATGACCCCCCAACTTTGTTTTAGTTGGTAATACCACAAAGTCAACTGGGTAATTCCAGGATTCTACAGAGATTATAAGGTCTTCAATGACCCCTTCAGGTTTAATCGTAGAACGGTCAGCTAATTCTAAGATAGTTGGAGTTTCCCTGATAAAGTTTTTTAGCTGGAGCAATTGAGCTGTTTCGAGTGTCATGATATTTATTGCAGCTCCTAAGTCTACTAAGACTTTATAGATAAAGGTTTTTCCGACCTGGACTGTTACTGTAGGGTGACCAGGGTCACCATACTTCACAGGATAATCTTTTTCAGTCATTAAGGCAGTTAATTCCCCCATCACATGAAATGTGAGGGGATCTTTAGCCTTCCTTCCAGGTTTTTTTATACAAATGTCTCTAATAGTTCTAGCATATATAGGAACATCCCTTAGTGCTTGCAATAATGGGATTTTGACATACAAGTTCTGTAGCTCTCCTAAAAGATTGAAGGTAGGTTGTTCAGGTGTTTTAGTGACAGTCAGCCTTTCAGGGAATGGCGGATCTATTGTTTGATCATTATTGTTAGGTGCTGATTCTGCTGTTTCAGTACTATGGTTAGCTGGTTTCTCTTTTCTAGCCTCTTCTTTGTCAGAGTCCGTGATATCGTCTATAATAGGTTCGACTATTCTCCCTGAGCGAAGGTGAATATCATTACATTGCAGGGGAGAGATAGGCTGATTTTGAATGTCAATAACTTGCAGGGCTTTATTATTATTTGGATTGGGGTTAGGTTGTACAGGCAGTTGCGGTCTCATTGCCTGATTATTCGGAGGATTATTAGATGGTAAGGAAAGAGATTGTTGTTGTTGAGGAAAAGGTATCTGTTGGGCTGCCCAGTTTGGATTCCATTGATTAAAGTATGGTTGCTGGGGAGCCCAAGGATTCCATATAGTAGGGTCAGAAAAAGGAATATTTGGTTGCTGCATAAGTGGAAAGTTCATTGTGTTGAAGGGTGGGTATTGCATTTGATTCATGGGTGGGTAAAAAGGAGAATTATTATTCCAACGATTGAATGTTGTATTAGAGCTCATACCTTGTCTTTGCGGCCATTGCCTCCTCTGTGTCATCAGGTACACTGCTTCAGCTTCTTCTTCAATTGCCTTCAGTGCTGTTTTGATTCCAGGCAGAGAGGGGCATTGCTGTGTTTCATGATCCTTCTCGCAGATTGTGCATATAGGTATCTTGTCCAGTGGGCATTCTCTGAGTGGATGTTTTTCTCTGCATTTTGAACAGAAAATTGCCAGAGCAGCTTCTGCTTCTGCCTGTTTTTTCTTAACCTGCAGAGCATCAATTTGTGAAGCAAAGGAACTTAGCATTTCAGTTTTAAATTCTTCTAATAAGTTACCTATCTCAGCTCTTGTTTCTCCTCCACTGGCTGACTTCTGAACCCTTGAATACACATTATCTCTGCTTTTTGATCTACCTGCCACTCCCCTTGAACACCGCATGCAGAGCTTAATAATTTCATCAAAGGGTTGTTTGGAAATGTCCCCTTTCCCAAGCATGTTCAACATGTCCAGGCAGTCATCTCTTACCCCTTTCAGCAGTATGGTCTTCAAAATATCTTTACTCATATTAGGATGATCAGACCGCTGCAGATTATACTGTAATCTTTCCACGAAATCTTCCAAATTCTCGTCCTCCTTCTGGACCATTTTAAACAATTCTTCCTTCCTTTCTCTTGTCTGGCAGTAGTCTTGATACTTGGCCAGAAATCCCTCTTTCATCTGGTCCCAGGTGGTGATTGCCTGAGCTCCTAAGCTCATAAACCACCTCAATGCGTTCCCTTTTAGTGTTGCTGGAAACAGCTTCAGCTTCTGATTAGGACTTATGTAATCATAGCTTCTACACAGTATGTCGAATTCAAAGAGGAATTCGTCCGGGTCTTCGGAGGATAACCCATGAAAATTGGGTAATGCCGAGAGTGGGATGTTTTTCATGGGGTTGTTCCTCTCGGGAGCTCCCCAATAGGGAATTCGAGGGTAGAGAGCGAGTTTTCCCCTCTCCCTTCTGTTCTGTTATCCTCCATTGGTCTTTTCCCTGAATCACTCGCTTTATCTTCTGTGTCTTCTGTTTCTTCAGGTTCTTCTACCAGTTCCTCAGTGTACTCTGGTGCTTCCAGCTTCCTTTCAGGTCCTATTACTTCCTCCGTCTGTTGGTCTGTTTGTGAGGAGTATTGGATCTGAGGTCTCCGGGAACTCGTCCTCTGTGATGCTTCGGCCTTAGATATGATTTCGTCGATGTAAGTCTTCCTTCCTCCTTTGCCGCCTGTAAAATTAGGTTTCTTGCATCCTCTCATACACCTGTTATTTTCACAAAGAAACCATTAATGCTTTTACAATTCTTTAGTTGCCTTCCCCGGCAACGGCGCCAAAATGTTGGCTAGTTGAATTGTTTATGAATTAAACATTCAAGTACCAGATTAATTGTCAACCAGGGAAAGTCTTTTTATTCCAAAGGCTACTGCGTATTGTATGTACTTAAAATCTAAAAGCATTGAAAAGCTGTAGTATACGTGATTCTTACGCTATGTCATTACAGTACTTGTTAAAATAAAAGCAATTAATTAAAACTACAAATCTGGAAAGCGAAAGGATGGATGCTCTGTTGGCAGAGGATCAGGACCCTATCCTCCAGGTGGGGACGTTCAACACCTGCCCCTGTAATCAGATTACTAATGCACACTGCACTCTCATTCACCGGTGAGAAACAAACTCAAATGATTAATGAAACAAAGTACTAGCAAAACAGAGAATACCAGAGGTAATGCTATCAAATCTAAACAGAGTACCAGAAAGAAACTATTGCACACTTACACACTTGACAAGAAAGTAAATGGGTGAATCTTGTGAGGAAGGTGGGCCCTGTCCCTCTCACAAGATTCCCCAGGAAAACGAAGACTGGATTAAGTGCTCAAAACAGTTTTATATTCATCTGCCAAAAAGGTTTGAATACAATAAAGTTCAGACTTGCTGATGTTCTCAAGATCTCTTCTTACAGACTGACCATAGACACTGACTAATCCCCTTTTCATGTAGATGTCTCCTCTTTATAGAGGAGACATCTATTACAATAAAGTATTATAGCCCATTCAGTTAACCCATCTTATAAAAAATAAGCAATTCAGAATGCTGTTACAACAGTATGATAATACGTTCTTTCTTGAGCTCTGGCTGTTACACAACGGGTAACTGACTTCGACCGTCTTCTCGGGATCTTCATATTCCTTTGCCATTTCCCCATGCTGTTCCTGATTTAGGCCATGCTGACTGTTTTCTTCTTGCTTGATTATGCCATGTCAGGGTTCTTTAAATAGTTGCCATCTGTTATTCGCGGCTGTTACAAAATAGCTTGCTTTAGGTGATTGTTGTTGCTGACTGTAGCAACTACGGAGTTGCTGCTTCTGGTGTTGCAGCAACTGCGTAGTTGTTGTTTCTGGTGTTACAGCAACTGCGTAGTTGCTGTTTTTGGTGTTACAGCAACTATACATTATAATTCCTGCAAGCTTAAGGCAATTACTTGACAGTTTAGTCAGCGTTTCCAAGGATAAGTATAAATATATTCACGAATATGAAATAAACAATTAAACATAGATATGCGGGAGGTTACTTCGTACCTTGGGGTCATTATGTCATTATAAAATAAAAGCTTTCAACTTATGACTGCAAAAGGATAATAATACGGCAAAAAGATAAGGTCAAAAATAGGTCAATTCTGAGTCCCAACAGGTGTGACTTGATATAATATGATATTGTGTTCATAATATTTGAGATATGATGTTGCATCTATCTATTGCTTTGAGCATAATCACTTGATGAAATATTGATGTCATGATGATGATAACCATAATAGATATGTGTTTATGATCTAATAGATCTAGGAGATTTCGTCTCTGGTCACACACATGCTAAGGCCTAGACAATGTCCAAGTAGCTAAGGTCGCTCCCATGCTAACTTGAAGAGAGTGACCAGAGGTTTGACTATTTTTGACCATCATTTGAAGTTGTCTAAACTCTGAATCATGATGTTCCTAACATATTCTGCCACTGATAACTGATTTTTGAAGTTATTGAGTTAAATTGTTGATCATATAATGAAGTATTGTGCATGAAATGAGATAGTCACCTAGAAGATATCAGGACCACAGATGTATTGCAGATAACAACAATATCTACTAATAGGAAAAGGTTGAATGTTTTCCATAACATGAACATGTAGACTAAACTTGTGTTTGCAGGTGACTGGGACATACATATAGATATATCACTATGTTTGTGCTACAAGAGGTTGGCATGATTTGGCACTACTAGTATATACGAAAAGTGTTTTATCATGATGTTTGATAATAACTTTGAATTAATGATTGAGATGTGCTTTGACTATATATCTCTCTACGATAGAATTTGGACTTGACCTGATGTCTAGTGATTTGACTTGACGATTGTTAATTTTCCCTGATATCAATACTATGTGGGCATGATGACTTATTTGGAGATTGGCCTCCTTATTCTTATCACAATGGTTTAAATAATGATAATTGTGATTTGGCATGAAAAATGGAACCTGTATGAGTTATCCTTAATGTATGAATTTGCACCTAGTGACGAGATTACTTATATTATGATTCTGAGAATTATTTAATCAAGTTCGGATTGATAATGCATGACTTGTTCGCATGATGAAGTCATGATTTGATATGAGCTACACCTATCCCCTGGTTGAAAGTATTAATACTATGATACTGATGACTTTGATAATGGTCATGCTTTGGATTATAAACTTTGATGAGTTGCCCTTGTTGATTGTTGGTATAACATTGAGTTATGTAAAAGATAATTATGGTGGCTTAGCAAGGCATGTCACCTATAGAGAGCTTTGCATGAAGAAAGCTCCCCAATCCAGATATGTCAAGATTTGACAATTATCTGATGAAGTCTGGATGATGTGTTCCAAGGTATGGCTTTGAAATTGATTATGGTTTTGGTTTTATATCTTGATGATCTACTTGTGACAGGTGATGAGCATCTGATGTTCTAAATCAGAGGGAGATGACCTATGAAGCCCAAAATGATGTATAATGGCATCTGACGCTTGAAGCATTGATGTTCCATTTTGAAAATCCATTTGTATATGTATGATGTGCATAGAACCTTAATGAATTCATGAGTGAGTTGCTTCACTCACATAGAGTTGCCACCAAGAATGCTTTGAAATACCTTCATGGGATATTTCTCCTATGATATGTATCTGCATAGATGTATTGTTGATGTTTGATATTATTGTTGATAAGCACCTTTGGATGTTGCTTCAGTATGCGATCTACCATGATATCTTGGACGAGAGTTCCATTACATGACCGAGGTTGATCATGATGTTGCTAGCATGGCTAGTTGTGAAGCATGATACAAAAGCTCCTTAAAGAGTTGTTTGAGCATGATCTGGATATGACATGGATACCATGGATATATTGTGATGATCCGATTGGAAGTAAGTCCCATATTTATAGTTGGGACCAAGATACTCTCATATATTGAGATAGTGTAGATGTTTGAAACAAGCTTAGGCTTGTGGTTGGAACCTCCTTGAGAGGGAGGATGATTATGGTATCCTTTTGTGATTTATGTGATTATATATGATCTGACATGATATTTGATGTTCTGTATGAACAAGAAACAACTACTATTGAGACAAGCAGATGGAAGATATTCTCTCAAAGGCATCTTGGTTTTTAGAGAGCATCCCCTCCAAATGAGGGGCAACGCTGATCGAGGACATTGAGCCAACTCTTCCTACCCTGTTTGAGCTCCCAGGGTGAGGAATTGAGGGATAAGGGCTCTTGGGGTTGAGGGAACTCTAGACAATAGGGTGTTACCCCTATCTGTTACCCATAGGGTTGAGGGTTTTACTCCCCTTTCTGGTCTTTGTAGAGTATACCCCAGTTGGCATCATACCCACAAGAAAGGCTTGTTGGGAATATTACTCCTTGTTTGGCCAACGAGTTTAGGTGTACTTCAAGGTGTACATCCCAATGATATTATGATGCAGGTGTTCTACCACATGACTACTGAGAGTAATTGTTAGAAGATTGGTAGGCAATAGGATTCTGGGTTGAGGGTAAAGCTCCCTAATGAAATTCCGGGTTGAGGGTAAAGCTCCCCATTGAAATTCTAGGGTCGAGGGTGTACTCCCCTGTGTGATCCAAGGTCGAGGGTTTACTCCCCTATGTGATGAGTTATCCTATTTCTTGGTATGGGTGGAAGCTATTTCTCCCTGATATTATCCAAGGTTGAGATGTGCTCCCTGATTATATGCTCTCTGATGATGATTGATGATGATCCGGGTAGCAACCCACCAACAGTGATTCCAGATAGCATCTTGATGAATATAGGGTGGTAGCTTGAGCTCACCTTCGGTATCAAATTATTCTTCTTCTGGATCTGAGAATGTTCAGCATATGAGCAGGAATAATGAAGAGATAAGCAAAAATATGCAAAGGATAGATCAATATGTACAATGATGATTTTTTATCATAAGACACTTGAGATGGACATGGCACAATGACTACATTACATAGATGATCTGTTATGATACGTGATGACACTCTAAGATTCCAGAATGGCATATTGTTTGATAGATATATATTGGTAGGTGGAATTCTTCTTAGTTGAGAGGGAGTGATAATTTTGGCAACTGCGGTAAAATTCCACCTTGGACAACTCAAATGACTGAGATAATGATTTCACTAGATTCGTCTTTTCAAGAGGACCAAATACAACCTAAAGATCACCTAATTCGGTTAAACAGAAATTAATTTTTTAATTATTTTATTCACGCATACATTATGAAATGGGTCTGCTCTAACCACATGAGTAACTACTTGGGTCAATCTTAATCCCAAGTAAACCCTCAAGAAAAACTATAAAAGGAAGAGAACTCAAGCTCATTTGGACACATTCAATCAAAGACATGTTTTGTTGTTCTATTTTGTTTGGGCTCGCACATGTTCATCAATAGAAATTTGTATTGAGTCTGAAAGTATAGGCATAAGGTTCACTCTGGGTTTGGGTAATCTAGATCTTGGCCACTGTCACAAACTAGAAGTTTTTCATCCACAGTAGTAGGCATAGAGTGGTCAAGAGAGTGCATTTGGCTCTGTAGTCACTCAGACACAGTTTAGAGGGAGAGAACTTGAGTTCTGAAGGGTTCAATCCTTGGTTGCTCTCACCAAGAAGCCCTGGGAGTGACTCTGATAGTACGGTCGCTGGTACAGTTCAACCAGAGAGTAACTTTTCCCCTTCTGGTCACTCGCACAACTCCTTAAGGGTGCGAATGTGCATTTTTACAGTCCGGAGCCAAGGTCACATGCACAATGACCTCCTAAGAGCGATTGAGTAGTTACAGTCGCGCACATAAAATCTTCATGAGAGAGATCATGAAGTTTAAGTCATTCGTAGACAATGTTTATAAGGGAACCTAGTCCAGATCTAAGTTTTCGTCATCTCGACATCATTTATCTTCAGTGATCTGCTAGATCTGAGTTTCTTTGTTGTTATTACAGATCTGTAGATATGTATATCTGATCTATTGTTTTCCACTGCAAAACATATGTATTAGGCTCATTGACAATGACAGTAGTACTCAACAGTGTTCAACACAGTTATAGAAAATGAAATCAGTTTGTGATAGCAGATTATAGTCATCAGTATGAGGGTTCTGATTCCTAAATTTATTACAACTGTTTCATAGATATCATTATTGTGTTGCTGCATAGATAAAGTGATGGATAATTGTACTCTCTTTTGCTGCATCATTTGATGATGATTTAAGAAAAAGAAGATTTGCAAGGGTTTTACCCATAGTGAGTTTTGCCTTGGTCTCAAACCAATCTAGTGTCTCTATGTGTGTGCACACTTTCTTATATTGTCCCTTTTATATTCTGTTGCATTGATGATGATGGTGATGTTGTTTCTTCCTATGTAATTGCATATGTTGATGTATAATGGCATAGATCTAAATAATGTAATGATGAAATGGGGTGAAATTAATGTATTAATTATGAAATGCTTGGGGAGCTTTTCCTAATTCTCAAATAAGGGGGTACTAATTCCCTTATAAGAGGCTGATAAAAAAAGCCAATACTAACTTCCAAAAGGTGTTGGCGGTTTGGGTCAAGGGCCTACGATGGGTGATTCGATTTCGAAAGTCCCGGCGGCAGTCAACTTGAATAAATGAAGGGAAAGGCCAAAAATAGCATGGCCGTGTTGGGCTGGCATTTGGGGAAAGGGAGCCCGCCCGCTCGCTAAGAACGAGAAAATGAAAGAAAAAGGTCCGTAGGTCTTGTCCTTCCTAGGGCAAGCATCTTCGGTAAGGTTAGGGGATGTTAAGGGCAATCACCTTACTGTACTATCATAGCAAAGAACAATGTCGCCTTAAGAAAAATTAAAAACTTGTCTTACCATCCTCAATCCGATGGGAAAATTGAGTTTGTGAATAAATGTTTAGAAAGATATCTATGTTTCTTTGCATCTAATAAAAAAACACAATGATTCAAATGGTTTCCATTAGCAGAATGGTGGTACAATAGATATTTCCGTACTTCATAAAAAATAACACCATTTATAGCACTTTATGGATATCTCCTCCATCCATCACATTACCTTTGTCAAAGGGACTATAAAGGCTCAAGAAATAAAGGACTGCATCCAACACCAACAAGAGGTTCTCAAACTATTAAAGAAAAACTTGGTTATGGCACAAAATAGGATGAAACAACAAGCATATCAATATCATAGTGAAAGGGAGTTTGAAGTGGGAGATTGGGTATTTGTGAGACTACAATCATATAAACAAATGTTCCTCAAGCAACAAAAGAAGGACAATAAATTAGACCCAAGTATTATGGCCCCTATAAGGTGTTGCAGAGTATTGGAAGTATGACCTAAAAATTGAAGCTACCTCCATCTTCACATGTACATCGAATATTCCATGTTTCTTGCTTAAATAAGGTAATTGGTGATAATATCCCAATCTAAACTCTTCTACTAGAGATTAATTAAGAAGGAAAAATAATACTATAACTATGAAAAAAATTGAAACAAGGACTAAGCAACCGAGAAATCAAGAAACCACCGAGTACCTCATCAAATGGAAGAAGCAACATGGGAAGATGATTTTTTCATGTAGAAACACCCACAAATAGTCAAGTGTTGAGGACAACACTTGTTTGAAGTGGAGGGGCATGCTAAGCCCTATATAAGCCCCATGTCAACCAAGAAACCCTTATTAATCCCTATATAGTGAGTGATAACATTTATTGTTATATCGTTATGTAGGCTAGAACATCTTATCTATATATATATATATATATATATATCTATATATATATATATATATATATATATATATATATATATATATATATATAATATATATATATATATATATATATATATATATACATATATATATATATATATATATATATATATATATATATATATAACATATATATATATATATATATATATACATAATATATATATACATATATATATATATATATCTTGTTCATTGTATTTATTGTAAAAGGAGGTTCCCCCTTGAAGTAGACTGTAATTATTGGTTTTTTTTCATTTCTAAGATGCAAGGACCATAACAATATATCATTGGCCAATTTCCTGTTGGAAAAATTTGTATGGGATCTGAAACAAACCTTCCCATTTAGGAATTGAAGCTAAATTATATAGCAAGATAATCCAAAACTCGAGATGGTTGCAAGGATATATTCTAGATGAAATGCAATCTCTTCATGTCAATTCATCAATTGTCCATCAAGTTCAGGCAGTGAAAGGTAGGCTTCACGAAAGTGGTGTACTTACCAATGTGTGCCTATTGTGGGACCCTTGATAGATTGAAACATATTTTATAGAATTCCCTGCTACAAGGAATTTGGGATGTATATATAAGCATATATTTGAAATAGTTTCAATAGAAAAGTCAAGATCTAGAACAATAGGTCCTTAGTTCTAAAGAAATAGTTCCTTGGTTCTAAAGAAGAATATTGGAAAGATCCATATGGTATCTGAAACAAGCCCTCCCATTGAGGAATTTGAAGGAAATTAGTATAGCAAGATAATCCAAAACTAGAGATGGTTGCAAGGATATATTTTAGAGATTTTATATCAATTCATGAATTGTCCATCAACGTCCAACAGGGAAAAGTAGGCTTTATGAAAGTGGGATACTTGCTAATGTTGCAAGGATATATTTTAGATATTTTATATCAATTCATGAATTGTCCATCAACGTCCAATAGGGAAAAGTAGGATTTATGAAAGTGGGATACTTGCTAATGTGTTCTTGTTGTGGGACCCTATATAGATTGAAACATATTTTATAGATTTCCCTGTTACTAGGAATTTGGGATGTATATATAAGCATATATTTGAAATAGTTGTAATAAAAAAGTCAAGATATGAAGCAATAGTTCCTTGGTTATAAATGAGAATACACCATTCAAGTAATAATGCTGTGACATATTAAGAAGACATCTTATAAATCTTAGATAGACAAAGTTCTATGAATTTTCTAAGCTTGAGATATATTGGTATCTTCTTCTAGAATTGATTTTCAGTTTATTGTTTGGGATATGTTGTTTATTTAGTCAAAAATATGATTATTTTGTCAATGGGGTTTCCATGGTTGAAGAAAGCAGGGCATTGTTAATGCAACACTAGCGTCAAGTCTTCCCAACACGTTTCTCTTTATGCTTGCACTTGTGTGTGTTTTCCTATGGAAAAAAATATCATTTAAAAAATACAACAATTGTTTAAACATTAGGCTTAAACAACAACATAACATGGAAGGCTCACAATCATAAGACTTATCGTTCTTAGTATACCTATTTCATATGTGCATACTTGTCCATATGTATACATCATAAAGATTATTATCATGAAGAAATTGTTATTATACTTAGAGGTATGTTTCGAAAATATAAAGCTTTTGTTCGTAGGAGAGGATTCACAATGTACCTATCAATTCTTCTAACTAATATATTTAGTAATTTTAAATAAAAAATTGAATATTTTCACACCCAATAAAATATCCTTATAAATTAAAATGCTTTAAACTTTAGGCGATCATTATTTTTTAATTATTAGAAATGAGAATCTATAGATTTCCTTTAAATTTACTTTTATAATAACAAATCTATCAATCAATAAAAGAATCCCATATACATAGGTGCTAAAGAATGGAGTTCACCTATAAATTTTCAAACTATGATAAAATAATAGAGAAAAAAATGAACACCTAATTTTTCTTGCGATAGAACATATTTTTTTTCACCAACACCACATTTTAATTTCTACCATAAAGCATAAAATGTTTCATGCACCAATGGTATAATGTTTACATAAACAAAACAAATGGTTGTGTTAAGCCCCCATGTTAACCATAAAATCACTTATTAAGCCCTAGATATTGAGTTATTACATTTATATTGTTACGTAAGCTACAACATTTTATTGTACTCATTCATTATAATCATGCATTTTGTCTCCTACATACACATACACACACCAAGGAAGCTTAATCTTAGGATCATCATATCTTGTTTTGTATTGTATTAATTGTAAAAGAATGTTTTGCCCTAAAAGTGAATTGTATTAATTGACTTCTTATCATTTCTAAGACTCTTGATTCAAGACACATTGATTCACCACTATTCCTCCATCACTTAGAATATATCAAAATTAATTAAAATACAGTTTTCAAATCCAAAACATGTATTCTTTGCATTTTATTCAGCATACATAAAGCAACATTCAACGGTATAGAACCTAATCATATGATTACTAACAACCAAACAATCTTGATATAAAATTTTCAAAAGCAGTCATGGCTCTAAAAGACTGAAACTTCCACAAATAATTCGGATATTACATATGTTCCGCATTACTTCACAACCTTGAATGTCCATTCTTTCTTCTTTTGTATATCCTACCTGAAAAACCTTTCAAATCTTGATCAATACATATTTACTACTCGAGGCTCTAAGAAAGAATAGGGTATGAAGCACAAGTTGCAACACCTGCAGAAACACAATCCAAAATTGTGTTATCACGTTTTCTTTTTCATGTGCAACCTTTCAAATCTTGATCAATACATATTTACTACTCGAGGCTCTAAGAAAGAATAGGGTATCAAGCACAAGTTGCAACACCGGCAGAAACACATTCCAAAATTGTGTTATCACGTTTTCTTTTTCATGTGCAAAGCCTTTGAAATGCAGATTCTTGAACAAAAGAATACAATATATAAACAAAAAGGCATAAAATAACTTACCACACATATTCTTCCCCATCTCTATCTTGAAGAATCCATCAGCACCCCAACTCTCTCCCCAAGAATTCTTCATGATCCAGTATGGAGTCCCCTCCTCACTAACACCATACCCAACGGCCAAGACTGCATGATTGACATCCTGCAAATAAATTTCACACCCACTTTAATGCTTTCACATACAGTGGCCCCGCAAGCATTTCATCAAAGCCTCACGAGGTAAAAAATTGGGAAGTTTTAGACACAGAGACAGTCCACAAATGCTTCGGACATCCTTTATTTAGATCGAGGATTTCACATCAGGATTATAAACTTAACAATTGATCATCCAATGCCTATTTTTGTTATAGTTTGGATGTTTCAATAAAATAAAGCAATGGAAAATCAGCTTCGACGTATTTAGTTTTCTCTAAATTTGAATCTAGAACTATACTTTGTTTGGAATAATCCTTTTGAATAAAAAAAAAACTTTTTAATCATTAGCGATGAATTTCCCCGCACCGTTGGGCTTTGACCACAAGTTGGGTGGGTGAAGACTCCTTCCTTGTAAAATCGAATTTCATTAATAGCATTGAATGCCACACTGACAGGGCGAACTAGACCCACAGCGGCTTTGAGTTCATCCTCTGCCCCCTGTACATCATTTTTCCAGCATAAAATTCATTTACTTCACCAATGTATTAATTGAAATAGTTGCATATATTAGCAAATAGAAAGTTTGAACAAAATGTAAAGCAAAGTTACATTCTCAGCAATGAAGGAAAATCTGATGAGGGAAATAGAAGTTACCAAACTGATGTTGACACTATCAACAACCTTTACACCGACATTGGTTGCATCATATTTACAAACACCATCTTTAGCTTGGCAAGGATAAGCTTCCTCAGTGTCAAGCCCTCCATTGTATTTGATATACTCAAATGCTTGGGATGGCAGACCACCACTGCAACCAAAGTTGTTAAAATCTCCAGCACAATCAACCAGTTGTTGTTCAGACAAGATGACAATCTTTCCTGTA